>OZ035824.1:41306187-41794652 GCA_964034765.1 Knipowitschia caucasica | reverse complement strand
AACATTCAAACCCGTAGAAACCCATGCACCAGTTATTTTACACCTGTAACATTATGTCTCTTTTTCCATTGCCTCATTTGCCATTCTGGGTGCCTTTATATGTCATGGTGGCGGAAGAGGGATGTGCTGTGGTTAATTAAACTGCCCCATCTTCTGATGAGGGCTCGTCCCAGGCTGCAGTCAGGGGTGAAACACGCGCCACACCATATTGAGTCAGACGACCTGTTGGCTCTCGGCTCTCCCTCTCAGCACTGGGCATGACCACCGCACACACCCTTTACAGGCGGAGCGGCCCCTGGCATGACCTTTAACTTGTGACGTCACACGACAGGGCTCAAGGATTTGCAAAATGTCTAATTATATTTTTTTCCGCCATGCGTAGATTGCGCATAGATTAGAATTCTGATTTCTCTTAAAAATAGAGATTGTGTTTATGCCAACCGCTCGAGTAGGCACTATGGAGTAGCAGTGTGACAATACATTGATATGGTGACGTACCGTGATGCTTTCTCGCGCAATCGATTATCAATATACTTGTGCTAAGTATCAATTTTTTATTCTTTTTTCCAATTTTCTTTTTTTTAAGTTTTATTTGGAAAAAAAAGTATTGATACTTAATATATGGCTACATTACGCATTCTACAATTTCTGTAGAATGCTTAAATTAGATTTACTTTTTTTTTTTTATACTTTATTTTTATAATTTTTCAAAAATAAGGGGTAGACAATATACCATAGCCAATATACAGAAACATACACAAACATAAAAAAAAAAAAAAAAAAGAAAAACAAACACACAAAAAATAAACACACAGTAATAAAATAACAAGGAGGAACAAGTTCAGTCCATCAGAAGATATACACAACACAAATACTGTAAATGACATAAATATAAATACAAATGGCCTTTACATCAGATCGGCCCCAATTCCACATCGTACCATACCCGTCTATTTGGTTGAGACAATGCATGCCTATGCACTAACAGGGGACTCACACATGCAGACACACCGCACCAGACACCCATATCTATTGTCCCTCACCAGCATCCCAAAACACACTCCCACTCCTCTTGGCCCACTGCACATACTCTACCCGAACTTGTACGTATCCACACACTTCATTATTATTATCTATTTTCCATTTGTTTAAATCCATTATCACTTCAATCCCACACAATATACACCTACAACACTTTCCTAGGTTCAGCGACAGGGTTTTTTAAAAAAAAAATTTGATTGATTTATTGATCCCCCTTAGTAGAAATTAGTCCCAACGTACAATCAACCTCCGCTGCACAGTCACAGTTAACCACTGATTCACAATATTCATGTGCTGTCCATTTCTTTTATAAACCATTTTTTGTCAAACTCATGGTCCATGTTCCTTATTTTGTGAGTTAACTTCTCGTTCAGTTTTACTTCTTGTATACTATTAATCCATTTTTTAATATCCAGTGGATTACTTTTTTTCCACTCCTTTGTTATGATCTTTAATGCTGTGATTCTAAGAATTTGAAAAATATACTTTTCATCTGAGTTTATATTCATTGGGATTTTT
Organism: Knipowitschia caucasica; assembly: GCA_964034765.1. NCBI lineage: Eukaryota > Metazoa > Chordata > Actinopteri > Gobiiformes > Gobiidae > Knipowitschia > Knipowitschia caucasica. The sequence continues at coordinate 41,793,092 of OZ035824.1, read as the reverse complement.
CCTAATATAATATTTTCTGATTTTAAATCAAGTTTCTTTCCCAGTATCGCTTCAACAATTTGAAATACTTCTTTCCAGTAGGGTTGTATTATTTTACAGGTATAAAAAATATGTGTGTAGTTTGCAATTTCTTCTCCACAATTCCTCCAACATTTGCAATTTCCCCCTTTATATTTACTCATACTTTCTGGAGTCAAGAAGTATCTCATAATTATTTTCCAAGCAAACTCTCTCCAGAATAAGGAATCCATGGATTTATGGACTCCAGCACAAATCTGTTCCCACTCGCTTTCGGTTATTTGTATATGAAACTCTTCTTCCCATTTTACCTTAACGTTGGTTGCCATTTTCTCTTTTTGTTGCAGAAAAATTTGGTATAACTGACTCATAGCATTTTTTAATTTCTTATGACCATTATTTGCCATATAAGTTATCAGGGGGTTTAGATCACCTTTAATCTTTCCTAATTTACTATTCAAATAGCTTCTAATTTGCAGATATTTATAAAAATGATTTCTTGGTATGTTATATTGTTTAGAAATGTTTTCAAAAGATTCCATTTGACCATTTTTAAACAGTTGATGGAATCTCGTGAGTCCATTCTCTGCCCACGTATTAAACAGTTGATCTGTTGCGTTTGCCTTAAATTCAGGGTCTCTAGATATTTCCCTCAGATAAACCATTTCTTCATCCTTTATCTTCATGCATTTAATAACTCTCTTCCACACCTTAATGGTGTTTTCTATACAGTAGTTATTCTTTATTTCTTCTTTGAGTTCTTTATCTTTAGTTATAAATATAGCAGATTTAATTAAATATAACTTATGTGTTTCCATTTCTTTCCATTTTGGATTATTAGAATCGCTTATCCAAGTTATTATTGACTTCACCTGGGCTACTTTGAAATATGTCTCTAGATCTGGTAATGCTAACCCTCCCCCTGATTTTGGCAATTTTAAGTTTTTAAGCTTCACCCGTGGTTTTTTGTCATCCCAGATAAATTTCCTCATCAAGTTATCCCATTCTTTAAAGTACATGGGTGGTATGTAGCTCGGCAGAGTTTGAAACATAAACAAAAATCTGGGCAGAGTAATCATTTTGATAGATTGAATTTTCTCAAGCATTGATAAATTCAAGATCTTCCATCTACTAAACTCCGTTTTAACTTGATTAATTAATTTATCATAGTTAATTTAAAAAAGTTTACCCATGCTTTTTGGTATATGTACCCCCAGGTACTTTACACTGTCACAGTCCCATTTAAAATTAAATTTACTCTTAATTTCATTATCCACCTCTCCTATCACCATAGCCTCTGTTTTTTGTGCGTTTAACTTGTACCCGGAGTGTTGACTATATATTTGTATTTCTTCCATTAAATTATCCAAAGATTTCCCAACTTCCAACATTGTCACCATCACATCGTCTGCATACATCGCTAATTTGTATTCATAACCCCCCAGGCTAATCCCACATATGTTCTTATTTTGTCTTATGCTCTCTGCTAAAGGCTCTATACATAGTACATAAACCAGCGGTGAGAGACAGTCGCCCTGCCTTACACCGCGGTGCAGGCTAAACGTCCTCGACAATGCTCCATTTACTTTTACAGCTGCTTGAGGATTCTTATACATCACTCTCAGAACATTTATAAAATAATCATGGAAACCAAAAGCTTTATAAGTGTCAAAAATAAAATCCCAAGATAACCGATCGAAGGCTTTTTCAGCATCTAATGTCAGCATTAGAGCCTGCTGCCTATGTTTCTCTGCCCAATCTACCAAATTCAGAATCCTCCTCACATTGTCTGACAACAATCTTCCTTGCACAAAACCGGTTTGATCTTTATTTATCAAATGTGGAACTATTATTGATAGTCTGTTAGCCATAATAGATGTAAATATTTTTTGGTCCACATTTAATAAAGACACTGGTCTGTATGAACTACATTTAGTTAGGTCTTTGCCTTCTTTTGGAAGAACACTAATTATTGAATCGTTCCATGTGGGGGGCCAAACAGCTTTTACGATTATCCAGTTAAACAACCTACATAGAATTGGTACTAGTAATTGGTTAAAATATTTGTAAAATTCATTAGTGTATCCGTCACTTCCTGGACTCTTATCCACCTTGCTCTTCTGTATAGCAGCCAGGACTTCTTGTTCAGTCACTGGTTTTATAAGTTCTGCGTTTTGTTCTGAGGTTACCTGCTGTAAATGTAGTGACTTCAAATATTGACTGCTTTCACTACTTCTACATCCTGTTTCTTCATATAGCTCGTTATAGTACTTGAGGAAACATTCTGTGATTTCATTTTTTTCTGTATGGTAGTTAAAAGCATTTCCTAGAATTTTTGAAATGGTTGCCTGTTCTCTTTGTTTTTTCAATTTAAATGCTAAAAGTTTTAAAGCTTTAGGACTGTTATCATAAAATTTTTGTTTGGTAAGTGCAAGACCTTTGACTATTTCTTCTGTCAAAATTTCATTCAATTCATTTTGTTTTTCAATTAACTTTTTCTTAATTTGATAGTTTCCTGTCTGTTCATGCTCCTGTTGCAGTCGTTCTATTTCACTTTTTACAGCATTCATCTCTTGCATATACATTTTCTTTCTCCAAGAAGTGAGGGATATTATTTCACCACGTATGGTAACTTTTGCGGCTTCCCACAGTATAACTGGTGTTATCTCCTCTTTGTCATTATTTTGAAAGAAAGCTTCTATAATTTGTTGAATTCTGTCTTTAAAATGTTCGTCCTGGAGTAAAGAATTATTCAATCTCCATAGTGTTCTTCCTTTCCCATTTCCCAAAGAAATGGTTAACGTAATTGGAGCATGGTCCCCCAGTATTATGGGTCTTATTTCACACTTCTTAATTTTTGTGATGTCATCCTTAAACATAAAAAAATAATCCAACCGGGAATAAATCTTATGTGCATCGGAGTAGAAGGTATATTTTCTTTCATGAGGATTAAGATGCCTCCATATATCAGTCAAACCCAATTCCTTTTCTATCTTTTTTAATAATGTAGCGGTTTTTTCAGCTTTGTGTTTCCCTTTACTTTGAGTATCTTTAGTAGACATTGCCATATTAAAATCCCCTCCCATGATTGCTAACCCTTTTGCTTCTGTAATTAGTAATGAAACCGAGGCCTGGGAGCTTGAGGGTTCTGCGCAGTATCTTTCCCGTTCCTATATACAGTATGTATGTATGTATATATATATATATATATATATACTTTTGCTTCACGCTGTTAATCTAAACAATAGTCTCTTTGTAAATTCACCGTCTGTGTTTTTGTATAAGGAGCAATCCATGTTTGTGGAAACTGAGGCGAAGGATCCAGACCTTGATGTTTGTTCGATATCGGGAATTAGATCTGCAGCACATGTATTGACATAGCTGTGTTGACATGCATTTATTTCAAGGATTTGCGGGAGAACAGTTACAGTGAATCTGATTGTCTCTTCTCTCATGTAAACACAGTGATGTCACATGTGAAAGAAAATGTGTTACAGCAGAAGACCACACTAAAGCCAGTCCTTCAGGTATTTAAGAACCCATGTGGCATCATTGTGACATCATTTAAAACACAAACTTTTTATGTTTGAACATTTTGGAAGCTTTAGAACACATAACAGGTTACTATTTAAACCTTTACCTTATTATGTGGCACAGCCGTCAGACGACGGACAGACCAGACGGGACAACGGGAGTACAAAAATACAATGGATTGTTGGGGCATCACATGTGGACTACATGTGGGGCGAACCGCTGAGGACCAAAAACAATACATTTTCACAATAATAAACCCAGAAAAGAATAAATGAGAAATACAATTGTAGTATCCAGCAGAATGAAAGTGCTGTACAATAAAGCGCAATAAATGTCCAACTCTTTATTGCGCTCAGCGGCACGGTGGCTGAGTGGATAGCACTCTCGCCTCTCAGCAAGAAGGTCCTGGGTTCAAATCCCGGTTGGACCAGGGCCTTTCTGAGTGGAGTTTGCATGTTCTCCCCGTGTCTGCGTAGGTTTCCTCCGGGTGCTCCGGTTTCCCCTACCACAAAAAATATGTACAATAGGTATGGCATGTGCCTCCTGTACTGGCACCCCCACTCCCAAAAAAATAACAATTGTAAACCGCTTTGAGACTCCGATGTGCAGTGAAAAGGCGGTATATAAATAAAAGCTTACATACTTACTTACTTACTAACTCTTCACATGAACAAATGACTCACAATCTACATTTAAGTCATGGCTTTAACAAAGGACACAGACCCCCCACGGACTGAAACAACCAATCAAAGCACAGCACAGCGTGAGCATGTTTTTATTTCATGTCCAGGAAAAAACGAGAAACTCTGCAAAAAGTAAAAATTGCTGTTTCTTTTTGTTTTTGGCTTGGATTTAAAGGCTTCTTCCAAATTCTGCACAAAACACATTCTTCCTTATCTTTGTGTGTGCTTTCAAATGGAACAATATGACACGGCCCAGCTCTAGATTCTAGGAGGGAAGTTGAACACTTTTTTCAGAAGTTTTTGATGCCAAGTTAAATGTAAAAAGTTAAATCAATCAATCAAATCTTGAATTCTATAGATCAAACTTGAAACAGCTTAGGATTACCAAAGTGCTGTACACACAAGACAAAACACGTTTAAATACAGAAATATATTTACAAAAAAAGTATATTATGGTTCCCTATAAGGCCTAGACAATTCTCTTAAGAATAATAGGAAATAATTGTCAATTAAATAAAAAAAATTGGCTTCAGTTTTTTTTCCTCTTGTAATAGAGCTGTTTTTTAAGATTAAGATGAGATTCTTTATCCGTCCCTTAGTGGGGAAATGTCAGTGTTGCATCACCGGTTACAGAACAGTAAGAATGAGGAGAACACGGCACAAGATAAGTGAATAATAACCCCTTAACATCATGGAAAAGGGGAATTAAATAATAGGATAATTAGATTGACAAATGAATAGCTACTTAGGAGAAATTAGGAGAAAGTGATCCCCGTTGGAGAAATTCAGGCGTCCAGTCGCAGCAAACAAGAATCCACACAAGCAAAACAAATGAATTGATCAATCTAAAAAGCTAAAAATAAAACAATGTTATATGTTGTTGTTATACTCTATACATATATATAATTTTGGTAGCCCCTGTGTCTCTCTGTGTTTGTGTTTTTGAAAAGAGGGCAGCACTCTTTTTAAAAACACAAACACAGAGAGACACAGAGGCTATGCTTTTAATTGCAGATAGAAACGATTGTGAGAGGTGAAGTTCTCCTGGACACTGGAGCAGCCGGAAATAGAAAACTAATGACCAGATGTGGATCCATCGGAGCAGACGGTGAGTTGTTCTCGGTGTAGACCTTACAATGTGACAGTACCAGGGGAAGGGATGAGATAGCGACACGCTCTGGTCGCTTTGTTTGGCAGGGTCCTTGAAATCAGAGGGAAGGTTCACTCGAGACTCAAGTTGGTGACAGAGAAGTCCTTCCCTCAGACGCCTCTGCCATGATCTGCTCCTGGAGTGCCCTCTCCCTCCCCTTTCGCCTGCTGCTCTCTGCCACTCCAATCATCGTACCTAAAAACTCAAATGGTTTCTGCATCATCACCACCAGTACAAGAGGAGCAGCTCTACAGTCACTCCTAGCCGGATTGTCGCTACTTTCACCCTAGTTAGTCACTCAGCTCTTGGCGCAATGTCTATCGTTGCATTTTTTAATTACTTACCTTTTTTTCCCTTGTGTCCAGATCCAGCTTTTGTCCCACCAGTTCGTCCGTCCACCTGCTCACCCTTTACCAATTATTTTTCATTTGTGAATTAATATGTCTTTTTTTGGATCCTCCTTTTTTGTATTTTTTACTGTCACGGTTCTGGATTAGACCCAAACTGGCAAGTATGGACCCAGCGGAAGAAGAACAAGACGGGATTGTCCGGGCTGTATCAAATCAAGGTGCTGTACTTGGTCAACATGAACAGCTTCTCTGTGGCTTCGTTGAGAGTCGGCAGACTATATTCAACCAAATAGCTCAACTTAAGTATATGCTACAGCAGCTAACCTCCAACCTGTCTACCACTGTTTCCCAGCCAGCTTCTCTGGATTCCCACACTACATTACCTGCACCACCCCCTGTTCCACCCCGGCAAAGAATCCCATGTGCCGGATCCAGACCATTATGCAGATGATATGGGAATACTATGTGGGGCATTTCTTTTTCAATGTTCATTGGTGTTTTCCCAGAAGCCTTTTACTTATGCTATTGACAGCAGACATTCATAAACTAATGTCTGCTGTCGTTGTGTCCTTCGGCAAGACAATTAACCCCACGTTGCCTGAAGCTCCCGCTGAACCACCGAGGCTGTGGCACCACTGATGTAGAAGCCATCTTCTTGTGGACTCACCACTTGCAGAGGATCAGAGGGACTGGTGCTATGAGCATTGGGTGGCAGCAAATGGACTGATAAAGGGGCAGAAAATTAATCAACTGATTCATTAAATAAAAATAAAACATTAGAAATGTGAGACTAAAAGGAAACTATCGCAATTCATATAGTAATACAATTGATGAATAAAACAACTAAAATATGAATGTGTCTAAAAGATAAATACACAAGGAGCCAATGCAGCGTTTTTTAAAACTGGTGTAATGTGGTCCCACCCCCTGGTCTTAGTCACCTCCTGACAGGTTTTGAAGACCCGAAATGTTATTTTTGGGAAGACCAGAGAGCAGGGCATTACAGTAGTCACTGGTGATAAAACTTGCATCAGCGTCTCCCTGTTGCCCCGAGAGAAAATGGGGCGGACTCTGGCGATGTGATTTAAATGACCAAAAAAAATTTTTGTGATATTCTTAATTTGGGGAATAAAAGTCAGCTTGGAGTCAAAAATTACGCCCGGGTTTTTGTAAGGATAGATTAAAAGAGTGTGTCAATAGGTGGAGTTTTGGGAAAGGTTTGTCGCTCTGCCTCAGAACTGATGACTAAAAAATGTTTTGTCCTTGTTAAGCTGGAGAAAGTTTTCTGCCATCCAGGATTTCAGGTCTAAAATGCAGTTAAAAAGAGCATCCATTGGCCTGGTGTCGTCAGGAGACATGGAGATGTACAGCTGTGTATCATCTGCATAACTGTGGAAGTTAATTCCATGTCTCCTGATGACACCGCCAAGAGGGAGCATGTACAGGTTAAAAAGGACTGGACCTAAAATGGAACCCTGGGGCACACCACATGTGATTTTATGGACCTGAGAGAAGCAGGTATCCAAACTTACCATGATGGATCTGTCTGTTGAATAAGGTTCGAACCATTTGTGGACAGCACCAGAGAGGCCAAGATGTTTTAAATGGGATAATATAATGGTGTGGTCTATTGAATCATAGTTTAATCTAAAATCATTTAAAATCTTTAAAAGTGTAGTCTCTGTGGTGTGATTCACCCTAAAACCAGATTGAAATTTCTCTTAAAAGAGTCGCTGATCTAAAAAGGCATTTTAGCTTTTCTAAAATGTTGCTTAAACATGGTAAGTTGGATACCCACAGCCGCTTTGAAGGCTGCAGGAAAGACCCGAGCCGGAAGAGAGCAATTAATTAGGTTTAAAAGCTCCTCTCTATTTAGTATCATCCGCACACTTGCCGTTCATTCTGGGTTATCCTTGGCTAAGAAAAAACAATCCCTAGTTTGATTGGGTTAATGCAAAATTAATACACTGGAGTTTAATGTGCCACTCATCTTGTTTGAAGTTAGCCCTTCCACTTGTTAACCTTTTGAAGATCAACTTGAACCATCAATGTTAACCAATGTCCCCCCAAAAGAAGTTTATTTCACACATCGAAATTAATATACAGTAAACCTCAGCCCTAACTCCAGATTTTAATGTGGCCAAAATGTGTCCGTCTTATGCTAGCAGTGTCATTAAGCCGACTGGTTTATCACTTATTCATTTGTCCTGTACCCCCCCCCCCTGCAATTGGGGGGAACCACTGACCTATCTAAAGTCTCAGGAAAGAATCATGCTCCGTCCCTTCCTCCCCACGGGCCTTATGATTGCAGCATTGACTTACTTCCTGGTGCTCCGTTGCGTTCCAGTCGCCTTCAAAACTTGACCATGGAAACGTACCTTAACAATTCACTGGCTGCAGGAGTTACCCGTCCTTCATCTTCTCCTGTCGGTGCTGGGAAAGATGAATAGGTAGTTAGAGGTCTGAACAATATTACTTGAAAGAATAAATACCCCCTCTTGCTCACAAAAACTGCTCTCCAACCCTTACATGATGTGAAAATCTTCTCAAAGTTGGATTTAGAAAATGCACACCATCTGGTGAGGATAAAAGATGGAGACGAATAGAAACCTGCCTTTAAGACACTTTTGAGCCTTTTGAATACATAGTAATGCCCTTCGGACTCCCTAATGCACCTGGTGTTTTGGCTCTTTACATTCACTGCAACAATGGACAAAACTGAATGATCCTCGCCACCAGCCCCAGTATGCCCACAGCTTTGAGTCATTGTGGATGTAGTTATGGGCTGCAGGGGACACTTGGTGGATGTGTTTTCACGTTCATTTTGAGTAATAGTGGGGTGCCTTTGGTGACAAACAGAACACTCCATTGTATTTCGGCAGTCTTTGCCAGTGTGACCCGTTTCCAGACAACCAAAGCAGAGTCCTTTTTCTGTAATACAGTTTACTTGTCCTTGTTTTTTTCTATCTTATGGTTATCTATTGTTAGGGTGGGGTCCAAGCAGGTATTACAGAACAAAAGAGCTGTGCATTAGCATCACAATGAAGGATATTTATCATATCAATAAACTTACACAACAATCATAATCCATATGCAACACAGGATGAAGAGTCTCTTGTCCATTGAAGACAAATGCATTATTAAACTAAAGTACTTAGATAAGGAGAAACAAGAAAGCATTTAACATAACATTCTACACATGCTCCTATCAATGCTAGACATGTCATGGCTTGACTTCGGGTTTCGCCGGATTAGTCTATACGCAGCCATCCATCCATTTATCCACAGGAATCCACTCAATAGATGAGTTTTCTTGTAGGTTCAAGGGCTTTTTACTCGAATGTGGCAGAAAGGAGTTTAGTGCAGGCATGGCCATGGACAACACCAGAAATGTACTGTGACCGTACTGATTCTCCTTACGTTGCAAGTATAAATTGGAAGAGCATTGGCCTTTGAGCCTGAAGGTCGTGGGTTCGAGCCCACTGCGAGACCTGTGTATATGTGTATGCATTCATCAAACTGAAATTATTCTTCTAAATCAGGGCTGTCAAACTTATTTTGGTCGAGGGCCGAATAAAAAATATAAGGGCTGGTTCTAGGGCCGAAATATTAAGCGGGTTTCATTTATTATACTTTTTATAAAATGAAGGTATCTATATAAATGACTTCTTTCACATTAGTTAGATTGGATATTCTTTTCTGATTATAATTAGTTCAGTTACTGTGGACTGAACCAAAACTGTATATTGAAGGTATATATCGAAAGATTTTCTACTTCCGGGTGGATCATCAAGACTGTTGGTCCTTCCATTTGTCAATCATTCTGATGATTCGTGCTCGTCATTCAAATCAAATCAATGCAATAGTTGCATTGATTTGAATGAAAAGCATTGAATTTAAACCTTTAATTTCCAGAGGTATTTTCCTAACACGCTTGATTTTGACATCCTAAATTCAAAAGGGCATCAGTAGCTCAGTTAGTAGAGCATTGGCCTTTGGGCCAGAAGGTTGTGGGTTCGATGAGACCTACTTCACGACTCCCACTGATGTCAGCTATCTCTTTGTCTTTGGGCAAGACACTTAACCCCACTTTGCCTGACGCCCCCGCTGAAAGATCAAGGCTCCTGTGGACTCACCACCTGCAGGAGGAACAGTGAGGGGCTGGTGCAATGTGAATTGGGTGCAGCTCTGACTGCCACCCCCCGACCCAGAAATGAATTAAGGGGAAGAAGATGGATGGATGAATTTCAAAAGGCTATATCTTCAAAGTGATAACAGCCAGAGGCTTTCTGTAAATTAGAGACATATTAAAGATGGCCCTAAAGTTTATGTAGGAATTAAATTTACACACCTTGAATTTTAATGAAATGATTTAGTGTTTTTCTTGTTTTTACTGACAGACAGGACATGAACAGACAGACAGGTAATGGGAATGTGATCTTAGCATGCCTATTACTGTAGATATAAAGAAGTTCTATTCATCCAGGTGACACTTCTTGTAGAGTGTGTGGTACCTTCAGTTCCTTCGAAGCACGAAGCAGTCTGCTCCGAAGTTCCTCGTCCATGTTCCCTGCAGCAGCTCCATGCTTCCATCCAAAAAGCAATCGCACACAGGCCAATCACAGTGGACCTTCTCTGCGGCTCAGGCTGCGTAGTTAGACATTTTCAAGGGAGCAGGGGTGGCTACAAAAGGGTCTTGCGGTGATCTTTGCGACGTCACGTAACCACCTAAGCTCCGCGCCACGCAAGTATACACCCGGCAAAAGGGTCCACAGTTTGTGCTTTGTGTGGGACAGCACTCTCATGAACTGAACGAGCCACTTTCATCTTCTCAAGGCAGATATTCCCCTTCAGAATCAGGAACTGACGACCCAACACTTCACTCCTGGTAAACTTTTTTGATGCCGTTACACAATTGTATAACGCAAAAACTCTCTGGCGCTCACACTATCACTCTGCTATAATGGCTCTCAGGCACATTCGCTTTGCTAATATTACTTAATATTATTACAAAAGAATTACAATTTTTTTATTTTGCCATTGCTTGTCAACTTAAGTCGACTGTGGTGCCTAGAGAGTAAACAAAATGTAATATTTATATATCAACACATTCGCCCCTTGAACAAACTCTAGCTCTCTTTAAAGCTGGGAACATTGTTGTAAAACAAGTGAAAATACAAAACAGAAAACTTTCTGCAGTATTAGTCTTTTAAGTAATAGTGTGGGGACTGTATACATCCCAGGTCTGCTGTTGGAGTGAAGCATAAAGCTTACGCAGCACATATATCTCTCCTCCTTCAGAGACAGAGCCAAATATAACGACAAGAACCAAAAAGCCTCCGTCTTCAGGATGAGACAGACCGGGGGCGTCTCCACAGGTGCATGAATCAAACGCACCCCCGCAGAGACAGAACCGGACCAAAACAGATGAAAGACAGGCCAAACCGCAGCTCGGGACCAGGCTGTGATCTAGGCCTCAGAAAACTCACCAAACGCACCCTCTGGACCAGAAGAAGAGCGACAGAAACATAGTCACAGCACAGAGGAGAGAGCGGTGTTTACGTTTTAATGTTTCAACCAGAAGGCATTGATTTATTCAGATGAAGGAGGTTAACAAATGGAGGCTGCATCCCCTTCCTCGCCTGGGAGCCGCCTCAGTCCTGCACTGCACACAGCCTCAGCCCTGGATCTACAGCCTCAGTCCTGGATCTACAGCCTCAGTCCTGGATCTACAGCCTCAGTCCTGGATCTACAGCCTCAGTCCTGGATCTACAGCAGGGGTGTCAAACTCATTTTGGTCCGGGGGCCACATACAACCTAATCTGATCTCAAGTGGGCCGGACCAGGAGATGCTCTACAAAAATATCCAAAAACGGTACAAAGTCCAACTTTTTGTGCACATAAACACATTTATTTAAAACTTCCTTTAAAACACTATTCTTTAATACTCAGTTTTCTGTTACAAACTTAAATGTAACAGTGAGTTTTCCATAGTGCAAATAATGTAGCGTATTTACAATATTACATTGAAAATGGTATTTCACAATATGTATATTAATATTTGTGTGTTAGCTTTGTTTTAAGGCTCATTACAGAGAAAACCTGCTCACAAAGGTAAAGTAGGTAGATAGAAAAAAGCACTTTAACACAGCACCTCAGCTTAACCATCTTCAGTGTGGTAAGGTCCATGGTTATGTTATTATCACATTAACCATCTTCATTGTGTAAGGTCCATGGTTATGTTATTATCACATTAACCATCTTCAGTGTGGTAAGGTCCATGGTTATGTTATTATCACATTAACCATCTTCAGTGTGGTAAAGTCCATGGTTATGTTATTATCACATTAACCATCTTCAGTGTGGTAAAGTCCATGGTTATGTTATTATCACATTAACCATCTTCAGTGTGTAAGGTCCATGGTTATGTTATTATCACATTAACCATCTTCAGTGTGGTAAAGTCCATGGTTATGTTATTATCACATTAACCATCTTCAGTGTGTAAGGTCCATGGTTATGTTATTATCACATTAACCATCTTCAGTGTGTAAGGTCCATGGTTATGTTATTATCACATTAACCATCTTCAGTGTGGTAAAGTCCATGGTTATGTTATTATCACATTAACCATCTTCAGTGTGTAAGGTCCATGGTTATGTTATTATCACATTAACCATCTTCAGTGTGTAAGGTCCATGGTTATGTTATTATCACATTAACATCTTCAGTGTGTAAGGTCCATGTTATGTTATATCACTTAACCATCTGTGTGGTAAAGTCCATGGTTATGTTATTATCACATTAACCATCTTCAGTGTGTAAGGTCCATGGTTATGTTATTATCACATTAACCATCTTCAGTGTGTAAGGTCCATGGTTATGTTATTATCACATTAACCATCTTCAGTGTGTAAGGTCCATGGTTATGTTATTATCACATTAACCATCTTCAGTGTGGTAAAGTCCATGGTTATGTTATTATCACATTAACCATCTTCAGTGTGTAAAGTCCATGGTTATGTTATTATCACATTAACCATCTTCAGTGTGTAAGGTCCATGGTTATGTTATTATCACATTAACCATCTTCAGTGTGTAAGGTCCATGGTTATGTTATTATTATTATCACATTAACCATCTTCAGTGTGGTAAGGTCCATGGTTATGTTATTATCACATTAACCATCTTCAGTGTGGTTGTATAATCCATGGTTATGTTATTATCACATTAACCATCTTCAGTGTGGTAAGGTCCATGGTTATGTTATTATCACATTAACCATCTTCAGTGTGTAAGGTCCATGGTTATGTTATTATCACAGAGAAAGCATCAAACTGACCATGATTCAGTTGAAATGAATAAAACAACTTCCATAACCAAAGCAAAGGAAGGTTTCTCACCCATCATCTGTACTTCTTAGCAAGTTTTACTTCCATAACGTGATTCATTCTTAACGACTGCAGCAGTGTCTCTGTGTAAAATACAGTCAAATGTCCAAAAATCATCACCTCCATTTGCAGCTTTGTAACTACACCTGTTTTTACCATCGGTACCCGTCCACACTGTCCAACACACCAGCAACAACAGCAGAACCAGCAGCAGTACCAGCAGCAGCGCTCAAAACTCCTCTGATAGTTTCAGTAACACCACAAATGAATATGTGACATCAGTAACATCAGTCTCTTATCAATGGCAACATGTTGGTAAAAGCGAGTGGTTTCTCAGACCATGTCTGCAGCCTGTAAGAGAGATTTAACAAACTCTCTCTCACTGTGCGGCTGCGATGCTAATGCTAATGTTGTTAGCACAGGTAGCTTCCCTTTACAGCAGCAGCACTAACCTCTCGCTCTGGGCACAAACAGACTGCTGTGTCTTCAGGGCCAGACAGGTTTATCTTCTGTTTTCTCAATTCTTCGCTCAAAGTGCCGTATTTTTCGCCGAGTCTTGTAGTTTAAGATGTTATTCCTTCAGCACCGCTCTGGTGGAGCCACTACAGACGCTCTGGACTCACCCCTGAGCGCGGCGCTGCGGCGTCGCGGCGCGGAGCGGCTTTTTAAAATGTAACTTTATTATATTTTTACATAAATGAGCCACGGGCCGTGTCAAATCTCTTGGCGGGCCGGTTCCGGCCCGCGGGCCGTATGAATGACACCCCTGATCTACAGCCTCAGTCCCACTCCCTATGAACCAATGGCTCCTACTGTATGTGTTTGTTATTACAGCCTTTCCTGTGTTTGAAGTGTTTGATTCTTTGATCTGTTGTTGGTGAATCCACAACTTTTGTTGTGATTTAGGATGATACACAAAAACAATGAAATGACAAAAGCTTATTTTTTGCTGTAAAGGTGCCATATTTTGCTATTCTTCATTTTTCACAGTCCATCCTATGCACGTGATAATATTTTGTGTGATTCACCATACAACACTAAAAACTCAAATTATAGCCACTTCGTGCATACCGTAGAGCTGAAGCCACCTCTATTGGAGCGAGGGGATCTGTGCTCCTCTGTCTTTGAGCCCACGTCCCCCGCCCGCACGGTGACGTAGCATCACGCTAAGTTCCAAGGTAAACAAGAGCTAACTATACAGCTTTCGCTGTTACAGTCATTTTAGACCTGAGAATAAACTTTTTCCAACAATGGCAACCCATCACATAGAGCCCTATGTCCTCGATCCAGAATCAGACCCTAATTATTTAGTTTACAGTGACATACGGCAAGTCAGCTGCATTGTACTCACAGACCGGGGCTCCTGTTAGCGTCTTTTATGTTGGAATAACACCAGATTTCCAGATCAGATTTTAAGTAGGTCCCGTTTCAGTTTCTCTCTGGAATGAAAGAGAAATAACGCTATAACTAAAGCTTGAGGGAATCAATGAAAAAACTACTCTGGGCATGTGTATGGGGCCAAATATCACTGTAATCATATTTAAACCAGATGAAAGTCAAAAAGTGCATCATGGGACCTTTAATGTAACTTTTGAAAAAGATTGGGAGATGATGAAAAGGACACAATCGTTAAATAAGCTCATGAGATTCTGGTTTTGACATTTGATCTTTTAAAACAATCAGTTGGTATACCGACATCTTTCCAATTTCCATATAAATAACTCAAATTATGTTTTACAATCAGCCTCCTGCGTCTGTTAGAGACTGAGCTACAAACTTTCACTGACATCAAATCAAACTCATTCATAGAACACAGCAGCCACAGTGTCTAAAATAAGTGGAATGGAATCATTGTATCTCATTATTGTGAAGTTTTTGGATCTTTGTGAGTTCAGTAGTAGTAGTGTTTAGTAGTAGTGTTTATTTGGGCATGTGGAAGATACTAAAACAATCATACAAAAGAGAAGCACAGAAAATACAGTACAATAGCCCAAAAGGGAGTTGGCAGAAGCTGGGACAGCTTATCTGGGCCTTCCCCCTGTTACCAAAACGCCCATCACCGATAGATATTAGGATATTTACATGTACATACATTACTATATACATGTAAATATGCACACACACACGCACTGGCACATTTGACATACACACACACAAGCATATGCAAAACATATACACACACGCTGACACATATACATAAACACATTTCTATATACATACTTATACATACATACACACACACTTTATGCGATACTCATTTACCATACATATACACACAAACATATATACAGATACATTTAACATATACATACATACATACACACTTTATGCGATACTCATTTGCCATACACATATACACACAAACATATATAAACATATATATTGTATCAGTGGTTCAATGGTAAATACTTGTCCTTATATTCCATTTACATTTGTCAACATGACTGATCCACTACATAGAGACTAGAGAGACAAATGAGACCAGAGAGGAGACCAGGGCAACCAGTCAGACCAGAGAGACCAGGGACACTAGAGAAACTAGAGAGATCTGGGAGACCACAAAAGAGAGACCATAAAAACCAGGGAGACCACAAACACTAGAGCAGTGGTTCTAAAACATTTTACACCAAGTACCCCTCAGAAAATACTTGCCTCTCCAAGTACCACCACAAATGACCAACACCACACAGTAGCGTAATAAGCCTAATTATTCATCAAAAACAAGGCAGAGGTTTCATTCCTAAAGAAGCTTTTGTATTTGCTGCTCCTTCCAAGTGGAACGTGTTGCAAAAAGACTGGAAATGATCTGACTGTATTTCATTGAATGCTTTCAGATCCAGATTGAGAGCACTTGAGACATCTTCAGTGAAATGTAACTGTTTTTATAATCCGTAATTTTATGAAATTGTATGTGACTGTTTTATAATCTGTATTGTATGTACATTTTTTTACAGGACTCATTGGTTCTCATTGACTGCCAGCCATTTTTGATGAATTCACTGATTTTCAAGACTCACAGAATATTGTGTGAAACCAGAGTCTGAAAGACAGGACTGTCTACTTTCAGCAGCAAAAAGAATTTGTTTTTAGCTTGTTTCGTTCTCCTGTGATCTGTGACAAAAAGTACCAGTCATAGACAAAAAGCTGAGAAAATGAGGTGTTTGTGAAAACAGACGAACCTGCAGAAAAATGACTGTAACACTATTTAGTTTAACTTTAACATCTCCTCAAACATGTCCAGGATCTTACATGTTAGAAAACAGCAACAAAACGTTATGAGTGTGCCATAAAACATAATATGTTTTATGGCACACTCAAAACATAATATGTTTTATGGCACACCCACATCCACAAAGTGTTGTTCAAATATTTTAAAATGTACTCATCCAAAATAACGTCAAAATGTACATATTGAAAGTAGAGCCCATGACAAACTATGGAAGAAAGATTGGCCAGTATTCATCCATTAGGTGGTGTGTATTTATTTCAATAAGAGTAAATCAGAGATAAGCAAAATTACAATGATAAACACTATAAATGACAATAAATAAAAGCGAACAGACAAAATACTTTTACTATAAGTGCAATAGAATACTGTTGTGTGTCTTTGTGTGTTTGGGCGCGTATGTGCGTTCCACATGGTCTGTGTCAGCTCTGAAGACACATTTACTGCTCAAACTGCCTCCAAATGTAGCCTGACCCTGACTATATTACTCCATGTCTGCTTCACCTCTGTCTCTCCTGCTCAGTGCTCAGGCAGTGATCTTTGACCAAGACACCCACAGAGCTCTGCTGCCACCTGCTGGCTTAATATAAATACTGTCTACAGCCAAACCCCAGACATATATGATACACAGACACAGACAGACAGGAAAATATGGAAAAACAATGTTGAAGTCAATTGATGTCAATGATTTAATCTCAATGGTACTTTCCTGGTCAAATAAAAAAAAAATGTCAGTGATTCTTTGGTGTACCCCTAGAGGGAGCCCTTTGAGAACCACTGCACTAGAGAGACCAGATCACAGAGGGCGGAGCAGAGAAACCAGACCATTGAGACAACATAGAGCAGACCAAAATGACCAGAGAGACCAAATCACGGAGTGTCAGACCAGAGACACCAAATCAGGTTATCCAGATCAGGGATACCAGAGACCAAAAAGACCAGACCAGAGAGACCAGCAACACAATCAGATGCTACAAGATACGAGTAGGACATTTCTCCGATATGAGTTTATCTTCAAACAGTTTAATTCAATCCCTAGTTTTCACTTCATCAACTTTTCCAGACTGAGAAGTGGAAAAGAAAAGACCAGCTTTCAGAACAAAGCAACTTTGAACTAAGATAAAGACAGTCGTTCTTTACCTTTACTGAACTTTACAGAACTGTTGGGACAAACATATCATTATTACTAGTTGGTAACTCAGACCTCTTCAATTCAAGTCAAGTTAATGTATTCTTGCGTCGCCCCAAAATCAAAAATTAAATCAAATTAAATGTTATGTATAGAGCACTTACATATTAGGGGAACACTTTTTTCGAGAAAGGGCAGGCTCCTTTTGTGGCACCGGCACCTGCCACAGCTGATCAGTGGCATGTACACAACAAGTGGCGTTTAAAACGGCATGTGGGGAATAAATGGCGTGTAAAGCGGCATGTGGGCAATAAATGGCGTTTACAACGGCATGTGGGGAATAAATGACGTGTAAAGCGGCATGTGGGCAATAAATGGTGTTTAAAACGGCATGTGGACAACAAGTGGCGTGTAAAGTGGCGTGTAAAGCGGCATGTGGACAACAAGTGGCGTTTAAAACGGCATGTGGGGAATAAATGGCGTGTAAAGCGGCATGTGGACAACAAGTGGCGTTTAAAACGGCATGTGGGGAATAAATGGCGTGTAAAGCGGCATGTGGGCAATAAATGACGTTTACAACGGTATGTGGGGAATAAATGGCATGTAAAGCGGCATGTGGGCAATAAATGGCGTTTACAACGGCATGTGGGGAATAAATGGCGTGTAAAGCGGCATGTGGGCAATAAATGGTGTTTAAAACGGCATGTGGACAACAAGTGGCGTTTAAAACGGCATGTGGACAACAAGTGGCGTGTAAAGCGGCATGTGGACAACAAGTGGCGTTTAAAACGGCATGTGGACAACAAGTGGCGTGTAAAGCGGCATGTGGACAACAAGTGGCGTTTAAAACGGCATGTGGGGAATAAATGGCGCGTAAAGCGGCATGTGGACAACAAGTGGCGTTTAAAACGGCATGTGGGGAATAAATGGCGTGTAAAGCGGCATGTGGACAACAAGTGGCGTTTAAAACGGCATGTGGACAACAAGTGGCGTTTAAAACGGCATGTGGGGAACAAATGCCGTTTAAAACGGCATGTGGGCAATAAATGGCGTTTAAAACGGCATGTGGAAAATAAATGGCATTTAAAACGGAATGTGGACAATAAATGGCATTTAATACGGCATGTGGGCAATAAATGGCGTTTAAAACGGCATGTGGGGAATAAATAGCGTGTAAAACAAATGCAGTTGAAAGCAGCCTGTACAAAAGACAACAAGCAGCAGTATTAGAGATAGTGGTCCAGTGGCTCAGATGGAAAAGCACAGGTCTACGGTGTTGATGGTTGCTAGTCAAATCCCCAGTGACTACCAATGACATTTGCTGATGTTGGGTCCTTGGGAATAACACTTCATGGAGAATGTCAGAAGTGCCATAAGCTGTTTGAAAAATGTAGTTTGAGTTGTAATAAATTAAATTTAAAATTTGTTGAAAGACTTAATTTCATGTATTATATGTGGTTTAGATTCTGAAGAACTGTACATTCCTGTGGCGCACTTGGTTTATAACTGTCTCTCATGTGAAAGATACCTGGTTCGATTCCAGGTTTGGTCTTTATTTTTTTGTTGTCAGATTAAATACAAACTGAATATGTATGAATATATATTTCATACATATGGTTATGTGTTGTTCCAATAGTAATCTTGCATTAGGATTAATATTGCATCATCGTTAGGGTAAAACTAAATGATGTGTAAAACACTCAAGACACAATTTTACTTAAAACCACCTGGTGAAAGGTAATTCCCGCCATCATTCACCCTGACCAAACAGGATTTATCAAAAATAGACACTCATCCAATAACACTCGCAGACTTTTCAACTTAATGCAATACTCAAACACACAAAAAACCCCAACCACAATAATCTCCCTGGATGCGGAAAAAGCGTTTGACAGAGTAAACTGGTCTTTTCTAATATCAACATTACAAACATTTGGCTTTGGGGAGTCATTTATAAACTGGATACAAATTCTACACACCTCAGCCACAGCTACAGTAACAACAAATGGAATAATCTCACAACCATTCACTCTCCACAGAGGAACCAGGCAAGGATGTCCACTCTCTCCAGCACTTTTCACAATATTTATTGAACCACTAGCAGCAGCAATCCGCCAAAGCCCAAAAATCACCGGAATTCAGACACCCACTGGACACCATAAAATCAGCCTTTATGCCGATGATATATTATTATACCTGCAACACCCATACACATCCCTAACAGAAACAATCAAACTTATACAACAATTCTCAAATATCTCAGACTATTCAATCAACCTTCACAAATCAACCATACTCCCTGTACAACATGACAGCTGGGATGCAGTGGTCCATCCCCCTCCCATTCCCATATCTAAACATATTACCTACCTTGGCATTAGGATCTCCCCCAGGCTGTCAGAGCTGTTTCATCTAAACTACACTCCACTCCTCAAATCAATCACAGACAACCTTCAACGCTGGATGAATCTACCCCTATCCCTCATTGGTCGAATAGCAACTATCAAAATGTCAATTCTCCCCAAAATAAATTATCTTCTCTCCATGATCCCAATCACCCCAACATCATCCTGGTTCCAATCCCTTAACTCTATCATATCAAAATTTTACTGGAAAAACAAAACTCCCAGAATAAAGCTCACAACATTACAAAAACCCAAATCACAAGGAGGACTTGGCGCACCAAACTTCACTCACTACTCGACAGCAATTCATATGCATTATATTTATAAATGGACACACCCACACCCTGCAGACAATACCTGGTCCGACATTGAACAGACAATCTGTGGAAATATATCATTATCTGACCTTCCATTTCACAGCAGCTCAATTAAACGACACCCATGCTTCACATTCTATACAATATCATCAGCTCTGACAGCCTGGTGGAAATTTTATAAAATCACTAACACCACTCCCACACCATCCATCTTCACCCCCATCTGGAACAACCTAGACCTCCTACAGCTCAAGAAACCATTACATTTTCGTACATGGGCAGAGGCAGGCATCACACACCTACAACACATTTTTCATGACAACACACTGGTTTCATTCTCGCACCTGGTCCAGAAGTTTGGCATCAGGGACACACAATATCTCGAGTACCATCAATTAAAATCAATCATCCAAAAATCATATGACACAAAAAATATAGATCTCACTCTCCCCCCACCAATTACAAGATTACTAAATATCAAGACCCCAAAAAAAATAACTGCCAACATCTACAGAATCATCATCCATTCAAATTATACAATCACCTTACCAACAGAAAAATGGGAAACAGACCTTGGAATTGCCCCTGATGCCAGCTTCTGGACCCAAATATGTAACAACATCTACAACATGTCTGACAACGCAAACCTTCACCTGATACAGTACAAAATATTACACAGAACACATCTCACCGGACAGAAAATGTCAAAATTCAGCTCATGTACAGACAAATGCACCAACTGCACACAAAACTCAACTGACACGCACATACATGCTTTTTGGCTCTGCCCCCCTGTTCTTCAATTCTGGAAAGAAGTGACAGAAACCCTCTCAACCATTATGGACCACTGCATCCCCCACAGCCCTTTACACTGTCTACTCGGCGACACATCCACTCTAACCTTAGACCCAGCAGACCAACAACTTACCCTGATAGCACTAACAATTGCAAAAAAAACAATACTCCTCAACTGGAAAAAAAAAATCAAAGTCAACACTTCACAGTGGAAAGATCTCCTCCTAGAACACTTATCCTTTGAACAAACATCCACCAATCACAGAATTACTGAAACACCCAGCAACTGGAACAAACTCATACTTTATCTTACAAATTAACTAATTGCATTGTCACTGTTATTATTATTGTTACGATAATTTGAATTGTTATGATTATTATTATTACTTTTATTTTTTATTTTCTATTTTTATTTTAATGTTAATTTAGTTTTCATATTATTATTATATATTATTGTTATAATGATTAGTATTGTGGATTTATCTTATTTTTTTCTCTCTTTATTTTTGGTCACTTGTGTTATTATTTTTATTGTTTTTTTATTTTATTATTATTATTATTATTTTTTTTATTTTTTTTTTATTTTTTCGTATAGTTTCTGCTTAACTATTAATATTATAAATTATATAATTAGTATTTACACATACAAGATATATCATATTTGAATATGTAGAATAAGCAATGGGGAACGGTGATGGTGAGGAAGCAACAATAATAAGTAATATTGTTTAATTTAATTAATACACATTGTATGATAAATATATGGACTCCTCCCACAAGCATCCCAGGCACATGCCTTTTTAATGCACAACACCTCACGCAGATATTTTTCTTTTTAATACACCACACAATCACAGACAAACTATTGAGGAAAGCTGTCGGAAGAGTGCCAGTAATAATGCTACTGTTAAGGACGCTAGTATGGTCATAATTATGATCTTCATCATCGCCATTGTCGCTATTGCTGTTATAAAAAAAAAAATAAAAAATAAAAAATAAAAAAAAAAAAAAGAGGTTTTGTATATATATATATATATATATTTTAATTGTCTTTGTTTTTTTTTTTGTTTTTTGTTTTTTCTATTATAAAAATATAAAGTAAATAATAAGTAACACACAGACACACACACACACACAAACACACGCACAAACATGGAAGACCCCCCCCCTTCCCCCCCATGTATGTATGTTCATGTTGTTTTGTTTAAATAAATAAATAAAAAAAAAAAAAATAAAAAAAAAAAAAAAAAAAAAAACCACCTGGTGAGTGGTATAGTTGGTGTGTGTCCGCCAATCATGCAAGAGTTCGCAGATTCAAATCCAGCCAAGATCGAACACTTTTTTATGACTGTTATTTCTTTTATACATATAAATATCTATATATATCTTTATATATATATATACAGTTTTTATATAACTGCCATAAAAAAAAAACAGTACTTTGATTCGATCTGCCAATCTCATGCACTATAGACGAATGTTTAATGACTGCGCCACTTATTTTGTGTTTTGGCAAAGAAAAAACCGAATGATTCTATTATTGTTTTAGGACATTTCATCAAGAATGGAGCCAACCAAAGATGGTGAAGAGTGATGGATTAAAAAACACAAGCAGAAAGTTGTGTAAATGGAACATGAGGTTTCATCTCTATATTGTTAAAATCTTCATTTCTGTTCTTGGACCGTTTAAGCTGTGTCTTATACTTTGCATTCTTTAATAAAAAAATATATGTATTAATGCTCTTTCTTATTGTTCCATGTTTCTGATGTGGTTTTATTAAAGAAGAGAGAGAAATAAAATGATTTTTTCTTTTGTTTTATATATATATATATATATAAAAAAAAAAAAAAATTGTCCACTCACCTTTGGCCCTCCGCGGGCGGTTATCCCTCTCTAAGCTTGGGTCCTCTACCAGAGGCCAGGGAGCTTGAGGGTTCTGCGCAGTATCTTTGCTGTTCCTAGCACTGCACATTTCTGGACCGAGATGTCCGAGGTTGTTCCGGGGATCCGCTGTAACCACTCATCTAGCTTCGGGGTCACTGCCCCGAGTGCACCGATCACCACGGGCACTACTGTCACCTTTACCCTCCAGGCCCTCTCCAGCTCCTCTCTGAGACCTTGGTATTTCTCAAGCTTTTCATGTTCTTTTTTCCGGATGTTACCATCGCTTGGAATTGCCACGTCCACCACCACGGCTGTCCTCTGCCCTTTGTCTACCACCACGATGTCAGGTTGGTTTGCCATTACCATTCGGTCGGTCTGTATCTGGAAGTCCCACAGGATCTTCGCACGCTCATTTTCCACCACCTTTGGAGGAGTTTCCCACTTAGACCTTGGGGTTTCCAGCCCATACTCTCCACAGATGTTTCTGTACACTATGCCAGCCACTTGGTTATGGCGTTCCATGTAGGCCTTCCCTGCCAGCATCTTGCACCCTGCAGTTATGTGTTGGATCGTCTCAGGTGCCTCTTTGCACAACCGACACCTTGGGTCTTGTCTGGTGTGGTATATCTGGGCCTCTATCGCTCTGGTGCTCAGTGCCTGTTCCTGTGCAGCCATGATGAGTGCCTCTGTGCTGTCCTGTAGGCCAGCCCTTTCTAGCCATTGGTAGGACTTCTTGAGATCAGCCACTTCTGTTATGCTCCGGTGGTACATGCCGTGTAGGGGCTTGTTCTCCCATGATGGGCTCTCCTCCAGCACCTCCTCATCTCGCCACTGCCTGAGACATTCACTGAGTACGTCATCCGTTTTGGCCTTCTCCATGATGTAGTTATGGAGTTTGGATGTTTCGTCCTGGACAGTGGCTCTCACACTCACTAGTCCTCGGCCTCCTTCTTTACGGCTTACGTACAGTCTCAGGGTGCTGGATTTGGGATGGAACCCGCCATGCATGGTAAGGAGCTTTCGAGTTTTAACATCCGTGGTCTGAATCTCTTCCTTTGGCCACCTGATTATTCCTGCAGGGTATCTGATCACTGGCAGGGCGTAGCTGTTAATTGCCCGGGCCTTGTTCTTGCCATTGAGCCGGCTTCTTAGGACCTGCCTTACTCGCTGGAGGTATTTGGCAGTTGCCGCTTTCCTCGTCACCTGTTCGAGGTTGCCATTTGCCTGTGGTATACCGAGATACTTGTAACTGTCCTCAACGTCTGCTATTGTTCCCTCTGGGAGTGAGATCCCTTCTGTGTGGACTACCTTGCCTCTCCGAGTCACCATCCTGCTACATTTCTCGAGCCCGAATGACATCCCGATGTCATGGCTGTAGATCCTGGTTGTTTGGATCAGAGAGTCGATGTCTCTCTCGCTCTTGGCGTACAGCTTGATGTCATCCATGTAGAGGAGGTGACTGATCTTTGCTCCGTTCCTGAGGCGGTATCCATAGCCAGTCTGGTCAATTACTTGGCTTAGAGGGTTGAGGCCTATGCAGAACAGTAGTGGGGACAGAGCATCTCCTTGGTAGATACCACATTTGATGGTCACTTGTGCGAGCGGCTTGCCATTTGCCTCAAGGGTAGTCTTCCACATTCCCATCGAGTTTGCAACGAAGTCCCTTAGAGCCCTGTTGATATTGTACAACTTCAAGCATTCCATGATCCATGTGTGTGGCATTGAGTCGTAGGCTTTCTGGTAATCAATCCAGGCTGTGCACAGGTTGGTGTGTCGTGACCGGCAGTCTTGGGCGACTGTTCTGTCAACCAGGAGCTGGTGTTTGGCTCCTCTGGTGTCCCTACCAATGCCCTTCTGTGCTGTGCTCATGAATTGTTCCATATGCCCACTTATCTTAGCCGCAATGATGCCTGACATGAGCTTCCATGTTGTGGAGAGACAGGTTATTGGCCGGTAGTTGGAGGGGACTGCACCCTTGACAGGGTCCTTCATGATCAGGACCGTTCGCCCTTCGGTTAGCCATTCTGGGTGAGTCCCATCTCTCAGCAGCTGGTTCATTTGTGCTGCTAGGCGCTCATGGAGTGATGTGAGTGTCCTTAGCCAGTAGGCATGGACCATATCAGGGCCAGGTGCTGTCCAGTTTTTCATACCTGAGACTCTTTCTCGGATGTCTGCCTCTGTGATGGTAACTGAGTTCTGTTCTGGGAGGTGGCTGTGCTCCACACTAACCTCTTCTGCATGGTCATGGACTGCCGCTGGCGCTGACTACAGAGAACATAATGGAGAGGGAGAGGTAGACATAGAAAGATGGATAGAATATAAGAGTTGTCACAGTCTATAATAGAATATGTGTTAATAAAGGCACTTTATTGATTAACAGTAGAGTTGTTGTAGCAAGGTGATTAAAAAAGTATAAACAGTACAGTGTTAATGATTACTGCATGGATGATGTAAAATGCTAATTAATATAAAATGTATATATTTGTATATGAATGACACTTCACCTCCTCAGAGTTTGCCAGCAACTTCCCCTTAATCCGTTCCCAGACTGCAGCATTGTTGACCATCTTATTCTTGAAGCGGGGATCTAAGGCAGTGGCTTCTTCCAAGAAGAACCTGATGTCCTCATTCTTTAAAATAAAAACAAAACAAAACTACTATTGCATCAAGCCACAGGAACAGAAGTATCGAATCTAATTTTAGTCTTCGTTCGTTTATAGCCTCAGTCATTACCTTGTACCGGGCAGACAGGTTTCTCCAGACCCTGTTCTTCAAGTCCGCTACAAATGCTGTGTCTCCATTTAAAGGGGCGAAGTGTTTCTCAAGCTTTTGGATGATCGGCAGGATCTGTCCAGCTGATGGGCTTTTTTCGGTGGAAACACAGAGTGTGCAGGTGTAAAGAACTCGCATCAGCCTGATGAAGTGTTCTGCCTTGGTGAAATCCCCTTCTGTCAGCCGATCAAGCCTGTGTGCGAAAGAATACATTTTCAATACAGTTCAAAATAAAGATTTTTTTTTTTGTCTCTTTAAACAAAAGTAGTACTATTTGACAAGTGACTTTAAATTAATTCCACTGTATAATACAGCAAAACAGTGTGCCAATTTCTTTCTTAGAACCGTATGCACATTCATACACATACTTTTATTCTTATATACTGTGTATCCATCTCTCTCTCTACCTGTCCCTCTCCATATTCTTTCTTAGGCGTTGATCCAAGCTGGCTGCTTGTATTGCAGGGTATTGTTCAAGGAATCTCTCGATCATTAGATAGAGAGAATTCCACCTTGTTCTCACATCGAGAATCAGTGAATGTTGAGGAAGTTCTGACACGAATAAGAAAATCACAAATACATAAAGAATTGACATCAATGACATGCAACTTTTATATTGTGTAATCAGACAGATATGTAATGTTGCATTGTTTTACTAATGTTAATACCAGCCAAATGTACACTGGCTGCAGTGCACTACTAAAAGAGAGGAATTGCTTCAATTTGATCCTGGCATCCAATTAAACTCAAGACATTGGGCCTCATTCACGAATAACTTCGTAAGAAACTACTCAACTTTCTTCTCAAGTTGTCCTTAAGTAGATTTCTAAGAAGTCCCCACGTGGGATTCATCAACGCACTCGTAAGCCGCTGAATTGTTCGCAGCTGTTCTCTCAGATTGATGAATCCCATTTCCTCATAAGTACAGCGCGCGTGCCAGGTGCTTCATTACCATAGGTACTTAGCATAAGTAACCGCCCACTAATGCCCATATAAGGGACTGCAGGGCCGTGTGCAGACGCCAGAGGAAACAGCAACAGGCCTAAAGCAGGCTTTTGCCAGACTGAGAATAAAGTTATAAAATGTTGACTTAAAAGTCGAAATATTATGATTATAAAGTCGAACTAGCAAAATTATGAGATTAATCTAAGAATATGATGAGATTAATCTCAAAATGTTATGAGCTTAATTTAAAAATATATTATGTATTATTTTAAAGATGAATCTCAAAATGTTTTGAGATTAATCTCAAAATATTTTGGACCCTGGGAGGAGATCCAGCGCGGACCAGCGCTGAGACCAATGCAGACCCGAGGAGAGACTGGAGTGACCAGCACACAGAAACCAGCGCGGACAGGAGAGACCGCATAGACTGGAGACACCTGACTGGAGAGACCGGTGCGCAGAGACCAGCGCGGACCGAAGAGAGACCGCATAGACCAGACTTGAGAGACCAGCGCGGACCCGTATGGATCCATGGGAGAGACCAGTGCAGACCCGTATAGATCCATGGGAGAGACCAGCGCAGACCCGTATAGATCCATGGGAGAGACCAGTGCAGACCCGTATAGATCCATAGGAGAGACCAGTGCAGAGACTCAGCGCGGACCCAGTAACCTCCTGCAGCAGCAGTAAATATGCCATTGTTCTGTGGCCCGTGGATAAAGAAATGCCCCCTATAAATAGGAAGGGGTCACTAATACACGGCAAGATTTCCAATGTATTTGATAAAGCGTTGGCACATTTCATTTCAAAATGAATTAAAAAGTAGGCCAGATCTGCAGTGAAAAAGGCGGTATATAAATAAAGATTACTAATAAAGATTACTACAAATAAATAAATACATACATCGATATGACGGACATATCACTGGAATGTTGTATTTTTATTCAACTTCACCAAAGAGGACAACCCCGGCGTGTGAACATGTCGGCACTGAATGCGTACGAGTGCTCCTGAGGACTCGTAGGATTTGTACTTGCCCAAGTGAAATTCTGGTTACGAGAAATATTCGTGAATGCCACTTTCTTCGTAAAAACCGCGTAAGTAGGATTTACGTACAAATCTGTTCCTAAGAACCGTTCGTGAATGAGGCCCATTGATTCTTACTTAGGACATCCTGCTTTTCTCGTAGAACCACCTTTGCCATTGACGACCTCTTCATCCAGACGATGATGGCACGAATCTTTGCAGTCCACTGAGCCACCAAGCTGCTGGAGTACAGACTTTGTGCTGCTAGGTTTAGTGTATGAGCGAAGCAGCCGAGCTTCACAAATTGTAGCCGTTTGATGGCTACGTCCATATTGGCCGCATTATCCACAGTAACTGCTACTACTTTATCAAACACACAAAATTCTTTCAGGATGTCGCCGATTTCCTCTGCCACAACAATTCCTGTCTGGGCTGTGTACACTGCTTTTGTTGCAAGAACTTTCTGCCTCATGTTGCCTTCCACTAAATAGTGCACTGTGACAGTCAGGTAGTGGTCTTGGGTTAGGCTAGTCCATCCATCACAAGTGAGAGCTATGTGACTAACCTCACTCAGCTCTGAGATCACATTAGATTTTTCCACCTGGTACCATGCTGGGATCAATCTATTTGTTAAATACTCCCTTGTAGGGGGGGTGTACTTTGGGTTTATTGAATGGATCATATCCCTGCAAATGCAAAAACAAACATATCTTTAGTAAAAAAACAACTTTAAACAGAGCATAAAAACAATGTGCAATTAACACACACTTCTGCACATATTTTGTTAAACGAGCACTGTGCATAAAACAAATCTGTCAATTAAGTTAAACCTGGACTGTTACTGTAACTTAAGTCATTATTTAGCTTAATATTAATCTTATTTACTTAACGTTACCTAAATGTGGGCGACTCGACATCGCTAAGCGGATGCAGCCTTTTTACCACATACGCCGTTACTTTTCTGTGGCACTCTGCAATTTGCTCCGCTGACAGCTTTCCCCTTGCTGCCAAGGTGAATGGGGTTTCTCTATTTACTGGCCGGGGTCTCTGGCCGGTTAACGCAGCAGCCCGCAGCAGACTGGCTGATGCTAGCAGCATCACTCTGCGAGCGTACAACTGAATCAGCTATGAACAGATTTGACACAATTTTAGCAACCGGTAGTATATTAAAACATTAGCTTGTCTGTGAAGAATAAGACAAAAATCATTTTCATATACCTGATTCCGTTTCCAACGCAGAGTTGCTGGCTGATTGTTGAACTTCACTGTCCGAAGTGGAGGAAGCGACGGGAGCAGGGGAGATGGTGTAAAACAGATATTTTAGCAATTGTCATCACACTGGCTGACTCATTGTCGTGGGGTATTATTTCTTAGTGAATTTCGAATACTTTGGCCGTTTTTCTCAACATTGAACCCAACGCTTCAGCAGCTGCGAATTGAGCCCAACACGTGGCAAAGGCTCACTGAGATATTTCTTACTCTGTATGAGAGGACAACTACTGTATATTGTAGCCATTTTTTGTTCACTAAATATCACTGGATGTACCAGCAATTTGGCGACCTCTTCTGCATGCTTCCTGTGGCTCGTTGGTCTAGGGGTATGATTCTCGCTTTGGGTGCGAGAGGTCCCGGGTTCAAATCCCGGACGAGCCCAGTTGTTCCATGTGATAGTGTCTTTGCTGTAATTACATAGTTCTGTGTGTGATTTTCTCAACTATGTGGTCAAACCGCCTGTCTAGTAAACAGGAAATCCCGGGTTCAAATCCCAACAGTCCCTTTAAACCTTCAACACAGATAAATAGAATCATAAAATTGGCAGTCTTAGTTGTGCCAGTGATATGATTCTGAACTCTTAAGCTCAGGGTCGTGAGTTCGAACCCCACATTGTGCGAGAATCTTTGCATTTGATGCTTATTTTCCCTATCTTCATGCAATATATGATTTTATCTGTGGGGTATTCAGTGTCAAGCCAAGTTCTCACTAATAAGGCCAATGAGTATGGGCCGAAATAGCTCAGTTGGGAGAGCGTTAGACTGAAGATCTAAAGGTCCCTGGTTCGATCCCGGGTTTCGGCAGCCAGGGGGGGAGGCAGGTTCATACTTCTATATTCCACAACGAATGACAAACATGGTTGAACACTCTGAGATTATGCTAAAATACCCTGTTATGGGAACCCAAGAGTTCTAGTCAAGCTCTTGTTACCCTGTTTGGAACTGTGGTAAGTATATGTTGTAAAAGGACCACATAACTGCCACTCTTCACGCTATTGCAACTCATGGTCTTTCTCTATGAGGTCAAACGAGTACTTGAGTGTCGCTGTGGCTTAGTTGGTCAAAGCGCCTGTCTCGAAAATAGATGATGGATTTATATCCCACCAGTGCCTTCTTAGATTGATCACAGATAAACAGTACAAGAATTCCTGAATAACCATGAAGGGATTTGAACCCTCAATCTTCTGATCCGAAGTCAGACGCCTTATCCATTAGGCCACATGGTCTGCTGTTTTCTATAAAAATCCAAGGGACCAGAAAATTGACTAGTTCTGAGTCTGATCAAACCATTGAGATATAAACAGAATTTGGGTGCACATACCGGCAGTGCTGAGATTTTACAAAAAAATCTATTGCAACTCAAGGGCCTTTATCAGGTAAAACTGATGGTTGAGAAGATACTTGAGTGGTGCTGTGGCTTAGTTGGTCAAAGCGCCTGTCTAGTAAACAGGAGATCCTGGGTTCAAATCCCAGCAGTACCTTTAAACCTTGAACACAAATAAACAGAATCATGTAACTGGCAGTCTTAATTGTGTCAGTTATACGATTCTAAACTGGCTCAGGGTCGTGGGTTCAAACCCCACGTTGGGTGGGAATCTTTGAAAGTGATGTGTTTTGCCCAATATTCAAGCAATACAGGCTTGCTGGGATTATGCGAAAAATAGCCCTGGAACCCAAGAGTTCCAGTCAATAGTCCAACTTTGTTAACCTGTTCAACAACTTGATTACAGTTTTGCAGGCTTTGGAAATATACCTTGCTTTCAATGGAAGGGTACCCACATTTTTTCCACATGAAAGCAAGCTGACAGAGCCTGGATAGCTCAGTCGGCAGAGCATCAGACTTTTAATCTGAGGGATTGTTCATATTAGCGTTCTTTCTCCCCTGCTCTTCTCCCTGTACACCAACCACTGCACCTCCAGCCACGACTCCGTGAAGCTGCTCAAGTTCGCGGATGACACCACCCTCATTGGACTCATCTCCAACAACGATGAGTCCGCCTACAGGAGGAAGGTGGACCGGCTGGTGTCCTGGTGCAGTGGTAACAAGGTGGAGCTGAACGCCCAGAAGACAGTGCCCCAGTGGCCTAATGGATAAGGCACTGCCCTCCTAAGGCAGGGATTGTGGGTTCGAGTCCCATCTGGGGTGAGGGATGAGTGCAGTCCTAGGAGGAAATCGTCATTTTCTACAATGGGACTTGATCTAAAGATGCAACTCAAGACAGCAGAACGAAGAAAGGTTTCTTTCCCTTCATCTGTAATTCTTAGCAGGTTTTCCCAACGTTTCATCTTTAATCCAAATAACTTTCTCAAGGAAATGAAAGGCCGAAGTTGGAGATTCATAACCTGTGGGTGTGGTTGGACATCCCATGGGAAAACCTGCTAAGTAGATGGGTGAGAAACCTTTCTTCATTTTGACTAATCCAAGTCGGACTGAGCGCTTGCAAGCCACCCAAGACAGCAGAGTGGCTCAGCGGAAGCGTGCTGGGCCCATAACCCAGAGGTCGATGGATCGAAACCATAGTCTGCTAAAAGAAAAAGAATTCTTTCGGTCAAAGAATAAATGTTGCTTTTTAAAAAGGTCAGAGTTCCATCTGGGGTGACATGAAATTGCCAATAGCTTTCTGTTTGTGTTTACAGGGACTAAGAGTTCAGGACTGGATCCAACCTTCAATTGTGGACCGGCCTCACAACCGCAGACCACGTGTAACCACACCAGCCCCGGACCTTTACCTCCAAGATTGTCTGAGACCAGCCACCAAACAATTTCTGCATCAACTGTCAGAAACAGTCTCAGGGAAGCTCAACTGCATGATCGTCGTTCGTCCTCACCGGGGTCTTGACCTGACTCCAGCTCGTTGCCGTACCAGACTTGAGTGGGAAAACGCTCACATTGGATGGCGCCTGGCACGTTGGAGAGTTGTTCTCCATGACTTCCTCAACTCTTAACCTGGGTTTTCTCGTCTCCAATGGAGGTTTAGGTTCAAATCCCACTCCTGGCAAGCCTTTTGGAAAAGGGGAGCAATATTGAAATGGTTTGACATTCTTCCAAGCAACTGAAGAAAAGAAAATACGCACTTGGACTTTGGCTAAAGGGTGAAGGGAAACGTTATAAATATATTCAATATTTGGAACTGTGGTAAGTGAATGTTCAAAAAGGGCCAAAAAACTTCCCGTTTTCATTCAAGCAAACGCAACTCAAGGTCCTTCTATATGATGTCAAACTGGTAAACTTGATTACAGTTTTGCAGGCTTTGGAAATATCAGACTTTTAATCTGAAGGTCCAGGGTTCAAGTCCCTGTTCGGCCGATTGTTTGCCTTGACTACTTGAAATACAGTTAGTCATGTCAATTTTTAAAAGTCTCTTAGTAGGCTTAGATGTATGTCAAATAACATTATCTGAAGGACTTAGTATTTATTGCAAAGCACATCTACTATCAAGAGCAGCTTGCTCCAAGGTAAGAACAATGTTCATTAGGAGAGGTTCACCTTTCAAAATAATGTTCATTTCTGAATTTGATGGTGTAAAAAAGTTATTTTAGCAATTGTCATCACACTGGCTGACTCATTGTTGTGGGGTATTATTTCTTAGTGAATTTCAAATACTTTGGCAGTTTTTCTCAACATTGAACCCAATGCTTCAGCAGCTGCGAATTGAGCCCAACACGTGGCAAAGGCTCACTGAGATATGTCTTACTGTGTATGAGAGGACAACTACTGATTGTAGCCATTTTTTGTTCACTAAATATCACTGGATGTACCAGCAATTTGGCGACCTCTTCTGCATGCTTCCTGTGGCTCGTTGGTCTAGGGGTATGATTCTCGCTTTGGGTGCGAAAGGTCCCGGGTTCCAATCCCGGACGAGCCCAGTTGTTCCACGTGATCGTGTCTTTGCTGTAATTACATAGTTCTGTGTGTGATTTTCTCAACTATGTGGTCAAACCGCCTGTCTAGTAAATAGGAAGTCCCGGGTTCAAATCCCAACAGTCCCTTTAAACCTTCAACACAGATAAATAGAATCATAAAATTGGCAGTCTTAGTTGTGCCAGTGATATGATTCTGAACTCCCCACATTGTGCGATAATCTTTGCATTTGATGCTTATTTGCCCTATCTTAATGCACTATATGATTTTATCCGTGGGGTATTCAGTGTCAAGCCAAGTTCTCACTACGGACAACGAGCATGTGCCGAAATAGCTCAGTTGGGAGAGCGTTAGACTGAAGATCTAAAGGTCCCTGGTTCGATCCCGGGTTTCGGCAGCCAGGGGGGGAGGCAGGTTCATACTTCTATAACTAATGCCAAACATGTTTGAACCTTCTGAGATTTTGCTAAAATATCCCTGTTAAGGGAACCCAAGAGTTCCAGTCAATAGTCAAGCTCTTGTTACCCTGTTTGGAACTGTGGTAAGTATATGTTGTAAAAGGACCACATAACTGACACTCTTCACACTACTGCAACTCATGGTCTTTCTCTATGAGGTCAAACGAGTACTTGAGTGTGGCTGTGGCTTAGTTGGTCAAAGCGCCTGTCTTGGAAATAGATGATGGATTTGTATCCCACCAGTGCCTTCTTAGATTGATCACAGACAAACAGTACAAGAAGGATTCTGAATAACCATGAAGGGATTTGAACCCTCAGTCTTCTGATCCGAAGTCAGACACCTTATCCATTAGGCCACATGGTCTGCTGTTTTCTAAAAAAATCCAAGGGACCTGAAAATTGACTAGTCCTGAGTCTGATCAAACCATTGAGATATAAACAGAATTTGGGTGCACATACCGGCAGTGCCGAGATTTTACAAAAAAATCTATTGCAACTCAAGGGCCTTTATCAGGTCAAACTGATGGTTGAGAAGATACTTGAGTGGTGCTGTGGCTTAGTTGGTCAAAGCGCCTGTCTAGTAAACAGGAGATCCTGGGTTCAAATCCCAGCAGGACCTTTAAACCTTGAACACAAATAAACAGAATCATGTAACTGGCAGTCTTAATTGTGTCAGTTATACGATTCTAAACTGGCTCAGGGTCGTGGGTTCAAACCCCACGTTGGGTGGGAATCTTTGAAAGTGATGTGTTTTGCCCAATATTCAAGCAATACAGGCTTGCTGGGATTATGCGAAAAATAGCCCTGGAACCCAAGCGTTCCAGTCAATAGTCCAACTTTGTTAACCTGTTCAACAACTTGATTACAGTTTTGCAGGCTTTGGAAATATACCTTGCTTTCAATGGAACGGTACGCACATTTTTTCCACATGAAAGCAAGCTGACAGAGCCTGGATAGCTCAGTCGGCAGAGCATCAGACTTTTAATCTGAGGGATTGTTCATATTAGCGTTCTTTCTCCCCTGCTCTTCTCCCTGTACACCAACCACTGCACCTCCAGCCACGACTCCGTGAAGCTGCTCAAGTTCGCGGATGACACCACCCTCATTGGACTCATCTCCAACAACGATGAGTCCGCCTACAGGAGGAAGGTGGACCGGCTGGTGTCCTGGTGCAGTGGTAACAAGCTGGAGCTGAACGCCCAGAAGACAGTGCCCCAGTGGCCTAATGGATAAGGCACTGCCCTCCTAAGGCAGGGATTGTGGGTTCGAGTCCCATCTGGGGTGAGGGATGAGTGCAGTCCTAAGAGGAAATCGTCATTTTCTACAATGGGACTTGATCTAAAGATGCAACTCAAGACAGCAGAACGAAGAAAGGTTTCTTTCCCTTCATCTGTAATTCTTAGCAGGTTTTCCCAACGTTTCATCTTTAATCCAAATAACTTTCTCAAGGAAATGAAAGGCCGAAGTTGGAGATTCATAACCTGTGGGTGTGGTTGGACATCCCATGGGAAAACCTGCTAAGTAGATGGGTGAGAAACCTTTCTTCATTTTGACTAATCCAAGTCGGACTGAGCGCTTGCAAGCCACCCAAGACAGCAGAGTGGGTCAGCGGAAGCGTGCTGGACCCATAACCCAGAGGTCGATGGATCGAAACCATCCTCTGCTAAAAGAAAAAGAATTCTTTCGGTCAAAGAATAAATGTTGCTTTTTAAAAAGGTCAGAGTTCCATCTGGGGTGACATGAAATTGCCAACAGCTTTCTGTTTGTGTTTACAGGGACTAAGAGTTCAGGACTGGATCCAACCTTCAATTGTGGACCGGCCTCAAATCCCACTCCTGGCAAGCCTTTTGGAAAAGGGGAGCAATATTGAAATGGTTTGACATTCTTCCAAGCAACTGAAGAAAAGAAAATACGCACTTGGACTTTGGCTAAAGGGTGAAGGGAAACGTTATAAATATATTCAATATTTGGAACTGTGGTAAGTGAATGTTCAAAAAGGGCCAAAAAACTTCCCGTTTTCATTCAAGCAAACGCAACTCAAGGTCCTTCTATATGATGTCAAACTGGTAAACTTTTAATCTGAAGGTCCAGGGTTCAAGTCCCTGTTCGGCCGATTGTTTGCCTTGACTACTTGAAATACAGTTAGTCATGTCAATTTTTAAAAGTCTCTTAGTAGGCTTAGATGTATGTCAAATAACATTATCTGAAGGACTTAGTATTTATTGCAAAGCACATCTACTATCAAGAGCAGCTTGCTCCAAGGTAAGAACAATGTTCATTAGGAGAGGTTCACCTTTCAAAATAATGTTCATTTCTGAATTTGATGGTGTAAAAAAGTTATTTTAGCAATTGTCATCACACTGGCTGACTCGTTGTGGGGTATTATTTCTTAGTGAATTTCAAATACTTTGGCAGTTTTTCTCAACATTGAACCCAATGCTTCAGCAGCTGCGAATTGAGCCCAACACGTGGCAAAGGCTCACTGAGATATGTCTTACTGTGTATGAGAGGACAACTACTGATTGTAGCCATTTTTTGTTCACTAAATATCACTGGATGTACCAGCAATTTGGCGACCTCTTCTGCATGCTTCCTGTGGCTCGTTGGTCTAGGGGTATGATTCTCGCTTTGGGTGCGAAAGGTCCCGGGTTCCAATCCCGGACGAGCCCAGTTGTTCCACGTGATCGTGTCTTTGCTGTAATTACATAGTTCTGTGTGTGATTTTCTCAACTATGTGGTCAAACCGCCTGTCTAGTAAATAGGAAGTCCCGGGTTCAAATCCCAACAGTCCCTTTAAACCTTCAACACAGATAAATAGAATCATAAAATTGGCAGTCTTAGTTGTGCCAGTGATATGATTCTGAACTCCCCACATTGTGCGATAATCTTTGCATTTGATGCTTATTTGCCCTATCTTAATGCACTATATGATTTTATCCGTGGGGTTATTCAGTGTCAAGCCAAGTTCTCACTACGGACAACGAGCATGTGCCGAAATAGCTCAGTTGGGAGAGCGTTAGACTGAAGATCTAAAGGTCCCTGGTTCGATCCCGGGTTTCGGCAGCCAGGGGGGGTTATTTTCTAAATTTTTACAAAAAAGGCTCCGGTTAAACAAATTTTACAAGGGACTGTGGAAAAACTGTTAAAAGCCATAAATCAACTACGCGCGGCAAGGAGTTAATTTTCCATTAAAAGTATATTAATTCTTTGTAATGCAATAAAAAATTACGGCTCAGTTTTTTACTTGGTGCTTCCGCAGGGCCCAGCCCTCAAACTCAAACGGCTAGCCTCCGGCTTTTTTCCATGGGGGGGACAGGGGGTGAAACAACCGGGGAACTCACCTTCAAAATAAGCACATTAATAAAAGGCCAGCACAATGGCCATTTCCACATTTTACAGGAGGTTTCCTCTTATCTGGAGCATTTTCTTAAACCTGTGTTTGCCCCGGCACCATGGGAAATCTATTGGATTTGGCCTTGGGGATAGCCACTTTACACATCCGAGGTGGGGGCTACAACCTGGAAAAAACCGAGCTACGGGAAAGCGGGGGTCAAAAAACTTTCGCGCAATTATTGGATAATAAATGATCTGGTTCAGCTTCCAGTTATGCCCCACCATTATTTTCTTGATCGATTACATCGTTAAAGTGTTAAAACCAACAGCTTACTCAACTTCGGTTTCTGGTTTTTGTGGGGTTAAAAATAATCCAGTTTTAGTCGAGAAGCGATGTCAAGGGCTTAGCCGTGGGGCTTAGTTTGGCCCCCCCATGGAGCGCCCAGTTAGCCGACGGCAATGCGGCCACTGTTTAATGCCAGTTTTTCAGGCCCACCATGGGGAACAAAGGGGAATTAGGTACGGCTGGCATCTTGTATTGTTCCATTTAAAACCAAAAAACGGCCACCCAATTTAAATAACCAAAATGTAGTTAAAAAACGGGGTGTTTACGTTTAGCCCCACAGGGGGGGGACGTTTAACAAAAGCCCTCGCTCCTTAGGGCCAACAAATAGAAGGCTAAACATAAAAAACGGACAACAAGTGACTTCCCCCAAAAAAACCTCTTTTAATCGTGTTAAATCACTTTTGCTCGGGCTTTTTCATTATTAAGCAAAGCAGAACATAAAAAACATGTAATGAGGGGGAAAATTAAAATTTCACTTAATTTTATATTATTAAAAATAGTTACCTTATTTTTGTTGGGGGGGAACGCGGGCAGCCCAGGATTCCATTGGGGCAGCCTCGTTCGGTCGGTTTTCAAAAAAAGGGGGGGGACAGGGATGGAGTGGTTTTTCGTGCCGCTGCTTCTGGAAAACCTTGATTGGGCTGTTAGGGTCAAAAACCAACCAGTGATGTTTAGCTCTTGTTTGACGGTCTAAAAGTCGTGGAAGAGCTTAAAAAAGCGGACTAGCCTGCCCACCTTTGTGGCGAAAAGAATGTTTTTTTAACTATTTTTTCAAGGCCGCTGGCGTTGGCTTCCCGAGGGAAAGCGTGAAGTGGAAGGGGGGGAACGGGGGACAAAAAACCGAAAATGGGGGGAACCTACTTAGTTGAAAACAAAAAAATGGGGCTAACC
The DNA here is from genome assembly GCA_964034765.1 of Knipowitschia caucasica. Classification (NCBI taxonomy): domain Eukaryota; kingdom Metazoa; phylum Chordata; class Actinopteri; order Gobiiformes; family Gobiidae; genus Knipowitschia; species Knipowitschia caucasica. The sequence goes on along the minus strand of OZ035824.1, from coordinate 41,755,305 downwards.
CTAAATCAGTTTAGTTGGTTTCCTCTCTTTTAAACAACAGTTTAAAAGGGAAAACATATCTCAGGTCGGAGCCTTTTTTCCACGTGTTTTGGGCTCTATTCGCAAAGATGCTGAAGCAATGGGGTTTTCAATGTTGGAGAAAAAACCTGCAAAAAAAGTTATTTTGAAATTCACTAAAAGGAAATTTAATACCCCACCAATCAAATGAGGTTCAGGGCCAGTGTGATGGGAACAATTTTGCTAAAAATAAACTTTTTTACCCACCATCAAATTCAGAAATTTGAAAATTATTTTGGAAAGGTGAAAAAAAAACTTTTCCTTAATGGAACCAAAGTTTCGTTCTTACCCTGGGGGGGAGTCAAGTGGTGCTCTGATAAGTAAGGGATGTGGCTTTTGGCAATAAAATTTACATAAGTTCCTTCGGGATAAAGTTATTTGGGACCATTTTAAACTTAAGGGGGGCCTACTTAAGGGGAGGGACTTTTTAAAAAAAAAATTGGAACCATTGGGGGGGGGGACTTAAAAAACTGTTATTTTCAAGTCGTTCAAGGCAAAATCAATCGGGGCCGAAACAGGGGGGGGGACTTGAAAAACCCTGGGGGGGGGGGGGGGACCTTCCAGATTTAAAAAAAACTCAACTGACTGCCCAGGGCATTTTTCCAGCGAATTTTGAAGGAAAAAGTGTGTTTCTTCTGCCCCAGGCCAATTTCAGGGTGATTTGACCCAACTTTTTGGGGGGAAGTGGCACAGGGAAATATATTTTTTAGACGGGGAATTGTAAACCCACACCAAGGGCACCAAATTTAAAGATTCCCACCTCTTGCTTTTACCTCTGAAAAAAATAAAACCAGTTTGTTTTTCTACCTCCTTACCGTTTCTTTGCGGTTATTCGGCCATAGAACAAAAGCTACTTCCACCCATTAAAAACCCAACCTTGGGTTGAGCAAAGAAAAAAACAGAGGAAAAAACGGAGCTGTTATGTAAAAAAAAACCGGGAAAAAATATCAGCCAAAGAAAAAGTGGATTTTAGATGCATTTTAGCTGGCTTTAGTGAAAAAAAAAACTCAAAAAAAAGTAAAAAACATCTCCACCCCCACTTTGGTTTTCCATTACAAAAAAGTATAAAAAAAACATGGGGGAACTCTGGAAAATAAAATTACTTTTGATGGGCAAAATAAAATTGTTGGCAAATTTATTCCCAACCAGGATGAAAATTTAACCTTTTCTTCTCATTTTTTTTTTTTACAATCAACAAAACCGGGGTCCAAACAACACAAAAAATACCACAAAAGAATCCAAATAAAAAAAAAAAAAAATATAAGATGTATAAAAAAATAGGAATTGAAGGATTGTGAATTTGAGTGTGTGTGTGTGGGTGGGAATTGGGCCAAGGTGTGTGTGAAATTGGTCTGTTGTGGAGGTTTGTGTTGTTCTGTTGCGGGCGTGAGGGAGTGAGAGTGAGTGGCGGTGGTTGGAGGTGTTGTGAGTGTGGTCCGATTAAAAATCAGAATTCAGTTTGTGATCGGATTCCGAAAAAAGGGGGCCATCTGTAAATAAAAAAAACAATAACCAATCAAGGCGGCTGATTTACGCTTGGAGAGAGGCGGGAGGGTGGTGGGGGTTCTCTGCTCCTGGGGGCTTCTTGCTCCGCGCAATGTAGCTGGCTGAGGCGGGAACCTCCCCACCGGGGGTCTCCGCTCTCTCCCCTTTTCTCGGAAAACCACTTCACTCCCCCCCATGATTTCCGCTTTGTTCAATCATCTTGAAAGCAGTTGTTATACTTTGGCTTATAAACTTATTTTTCTTTGTTCGCCATCCCCACTCTTGGCTAATATTTTACTAATTTGCTTAAAAAATAACCTAAGATCGGCTAATCTGTCTCAAATTTTCTAGCTATTCATCGTGTCTCTGCTAAACCGCAAGCACGGCTGTGCCAAAAAACCTCCCAAAAACCCCTTCCTTCCTCCCTCCTCTCCCACTGATTTATGGAACCTCTCCTTGTGGTTGCAATTACTTGCATCCTACTGGTGGTGATTTATTTTTTCTTCACCCAGTTTACATTTGGCACTATTTTATATTTCAAGGGTTTTGGTGGGGTTTCATTTAAAAAACCAAAAGGTGGGCGGCCAGAGGAATTTACTGGCCAGGGCCTCCGTTGTAAATAAAACCGAAAAAAAAAAAAAAACGTTGTCTAAGGTCGTTCTTGGGCAGGTGCGGCGTCCCCCACTTTTACAATAGAAACGGGGGAAACTTTGTTTTCGTTGGGGCAGTGGAATGGGGAGATTTAAATAAAGGTCTGAATATTTCCAAAGCCTGCCAAACAAAAATACTGATATTTATAGTTTTTACCCTGGGTTTTTTGGGGAACATTTTCATATAGAAAAGGGGGGGGCCCTTTGAGTTGCGTTTTGCTTGGGACTTGAAAAAACGGGAATAGGTTTTTTTTTGCCCTTTTTGGGGGGAAAAAAAACATTCAACTTTACCCACAGTTTCCTAAAATAATGGATAATATTTTAATTAAATAAACGTTTTCCTTTCACCCTTTAGCCAAAAGTTTCCAAGTGCGTTTAATTTGCTTTTTTCATCAGATTGCTTTGAAGAAATGTCAAAAAACCAAATTTTCCAATATGGCTTACTTTTCAAAAAGGGGGCTTTGCCAGGGAGTGGGGATTTGACCCTAAACCCTCCATTGGAGGACGGGAGAAAAAAAACCCAAAGGTCTAAAGGGAGTTTTGAGGAAAAAGTGTCCTGGAGAAACACCCAAAAAACTCTTCCAAAAAAACGTGGCCTGGGGGCGCCATCAATGTGGAAAGGCGTGTTTCCCCAACTCAAAGTCTGGTACGGGCAACGAGCTTTGGAGTCAAGGGTCCAAATGGACCCCGGTGCGGGGCGAAGGCGGATTTTTGTGGCAGTTGAGCTTCCCTTGGGGGGGGAACTGTTTTTTGGGGGGACAAGTTGGAAGCAGGAAATTTGTTGGGGTGGCTGGGTCTCAGACCCAAAATTTCCTTGGGGTGGTAAAGGTTCCGGGGGCTTGGTGTGGTTTACCACGTGGTCTGCGGTTGTGAGGGGTGCCTGTCCCCCACAAATTAGACGGTTGGAAATCCAGGTCCCTGAAAAACTTCCATAGTCCTGTTTAAAAATAAACACAAAACAAAGGAAAGCTTTAGTTGGGCAATTTCATGTCTCCCCAGATGGGAAAACTCTGACCTTTTTTAAAAAAAAGGGACAAACCATTTATTCTTTGGACGAAAAGATTATCTTTTTTTCCTTTTAAGGCCAGAGGGATTGGTTTGGGATTTTCCATCGGGACCTCTGGGTTATGGTCCCAGCACGGGCTTTCGCTTGCGCAAACTCTGCTTTTTCCTTTGGGTGGGCTTGCAAAAGCGCCTTTTCAGTTTCCGACTTGGGATTCAGTCCAAAAATGGGAAGGAAAAGGTTCTCCAAACCCATCTTATACGTTCAGGGCCAGGTTTTTTCCCATTGGGGAATGGGTCCAAAAACCCCCACCAACAAGGGTTATGGAATCTTCCAAAACCTTCGGCCTTTCATTCCTCTGGAGGAAAGTTATTTGGATTTAAAAAGGAGGAAAAAAAAAAAACGTGGGAACAAAAACCTGCTTAGAACTTTACAGATGAAAGGGAAAAGGGGGGGAAACACAACCTTTTCTTCGTTCTATGCTGTTCTTTGTGTTGCATTCTTTAGATTCAAAAGGTTCCATTGTTAGAAAAAATGGGGGGGGGGGGGGGACGATTTTCCTCTTTAGGGGGGGACCTGCCATCAAAACATTCCCTCACCCCCAGGATGGGGGGACTTCGAAACCCACAAATCCATGCATAGGAAGGGGCAGTGGGCCTTATTCCCATTTTAGGCCCCCACTGGGGGGGGGGGCACTGGTCTTCTGGGCGGTTTCAGGGGGTCCAAGGGTTGTTTACCCACTGCACCAGGACACCAGGCCGGGTCCAACCTTCCTTCCTGTAAAGGCGGGGACTCATTTCGTTGTTTTTTGGAGATTGAGGGTGGGTCCCCACTTGGAGGTTGGGGTGTCATGTCGCAAAATAAATATGAGCAAGCTTCACGTGAGGTCGGTGGCTGGGGAGCTTTGGCAGTGGGGGTTGGTGTGTACAGGGGGAGGGAAAGAATCAGGGGGAAAGAAAACAACGCTTAATTTAATTGGGGGGATAAACAAAATAAAAAAAAACAAACCAAAAATTCCCTCAGATTAAAAAAAAGTCTGGATGCTTCTTTGCCGGCCTTGGAAGCTATCCAAGGCTCTGTCAGCTTTGCTTTTTCATGTGGGGAAAAAAAAAAATGTTGGTTTTTTACCCTTCCATTGGAAAGGACAGGTATAATTCCCAAAGCCTGCAAAAAAACCTGTAATCAAGTTTGTTGATCACAGGTTAACAAAAGTTGGGGGACTATTGATGGAACGCTTGGGTTTTCAGGGGCTTATTTTTTTCGGCATAAATTTCCCCCAGGCAAGCCTGTTATTGCTTGAAATATTGGGGGCAAAAAAACACATCCCCCAACTTTCAAAGTATTTTCCACCCAACGTGGGGTTTGAAAAACCCACGGGGGGACCCTGAGCCCCCAGGGTTAGAATCCTTTAACTGGGACCCAACAATTAAGGAACTGCCAGTTACCAGGATTCGTTTTATTTGTGGTTTCAATGTTTAAAAGGTTACTTGTGGGGGTGGATTTGAAACCCAGGATTTTCTGTTTTATTAGGGGACAGGCGCTTTGACAACTAAAGGCCACAGCACCACTCCAAAAAAGGTATCTTCTCAAAACCATCAAGTTTGGGAACCTGAGAAAAGGCCTTGAGTTGCAAAATTAGATTTTTTTGTAAAAAAATTCTCGGGCCCCACTTGCCGGTTGTTGCAACCCAATTTTCTGTTTATATTCACTGGGGTTTTGATCAAGGGACTCCAGGGGGGGGGGGGGGGGGGGGAAAACTAAAGCAAAATTTTCAGGTCCTTGGCTTTTTTTTAGGAAAAAAACCAAGCCGGGGGGGACCCCTTGTGGCCTAAAATGGGATTTAAAGGCGGGTTCTGGGGGGCTTTCCGGATATTCAGGGGGAAAGGGGGACTTGCGGGTTTTCAAAATCCGTTCATGGGGTTAATTCAAAAACTCGCCTTTCTTGTACTGTTTGTTCTATGGATCAAATCTAGGAAAGGCACTGGGGGGGATACAAAATACATCCATCATTTTTCTATTTTCCAAAGGGGTACGGCCCCACTTTTGGGGGGGCCAAAAAACTAAAGCACAAGGCCCACACTCAAAGTACTTCGTTTGGAACCGTCATAGAGAAAAGGACATTGAGGTTGCAATAGCGTGAAAGGGAGTGGTCGTTAATGTGGGCATTTTTACAACTTTTATACTTAACCACAGTTTCAAAACAGGGTTAACAAAAAAGAGCTTGACTATTGGGGGGGGGGGGACTGGGGGATTAAAATCGTGGGTTTTTCCCTTAACAGGGGGGATATTTTAAGCAAAATCCTCAGAGGGGTTTCAAAAAAACAAACAGGTTTTGGGGTTCAAATTTAGTTATAGGAAAGGGAATGAAAACGTTTTGCTCTTCCCCCTGGGCTGCCGAAAGGCCGGGGATCGAACCAGGGGACCTTTCGATTCTCATGTCTAAAAAACGCTTTCCCAAACAATGAGCTTTTCGGCACTTGCTTCGTTGTCCCGTAGTGGAGGGGGAGAAAATTTTTAGGGCTTTGGGGGACCCAAACTGGAAAAATTTTAAAACCCCACGGATAGAATAAAAAATTCATAAATAGGGATGCCAACTTTACGATAGGGCAAACCTAAAAGCATCCAAATTGCAAAAAGGATTATCGCACAACTTTGTTGGGGGATGTTCAAGCAATCATTTCAATGGGGCACACACTTAAGGGGGGGGACTGCCAAATTTTATTGATTCTATTTTTATCTGTGTTTTGGAACTGGTTTAAAGGGGGGGGGGACTGGGTTGGGATTTTGCAACCCGGTGGGACTTGTTGGATTTTGAAACCCGGGACTTCCTTTTACTAGGACAGGGGCGGTTTTGACCACCATAGTTGGAGGACAAATCAACACGAAAAAACTTATGGGCATTTTACAGGCAAAAAGGGGGGGGGGGGACACGGATTCACCGTGGAACAAAAAAAACTGGCTCGGTCCGGGGATTGGAAACCCGGGGAACCTCTTCGCACCCGAAAAGCGGGGGAATCATACCCTTAGACCAACGAGGGGGGCACCATGGGAACCATTTTGGCAGGAAAGAGGTCGGGGCCAAAAATTGCTGGTACATTCCCAATTTGACATTTAGTTTGAAAAAAACAAAAAAAATGGGCTACAATTCAGTATAGTTGGTTTCTCTTTCATTACAACAGTAAGGACTTAAATCTTTCAGTTGAAGACTTTGCCACGGTGTTTGGGCTTCCAAATTCGGCAGCTGTTGAAAAGGCATTGGGTTCAAGGGTGAAAGAAAAAAAAACTCACTGCCCAAAAAAAAAAGATATTGGACAATTTTCACTAAGACAGAATACCCCCCCACAAAAACAATGAGTCAAGGCCAGTGTTTGGGTGGGACAAAATGCTTAAAAAAAAAAAATCTTTTTTTTACACCATTTCAAAAATTTTCAGAAAAAAATGGGGGGGGAAAACATTTATTTTTGGGGAAAGGTTGAAACTTCTTCCCTAAAGAAACATTGTTCTTTTTACCTTGGGAAGGGCCCAAGCTGGCTCTTGATTTGTTAGATGTGCTTTTGCAATTAAAAATTTTTTTTTTTTTACTAAAAGGGTTTCCCTTTGTTCAGGAACAAATGTTATTTTGACCCATAACATCTAAGGGGCCTACTTAAAGAGGGGGAAATTTTAAAAAAAATTGGGACCATTGGGACTTCACTGGTAAAATTTTAAGTAGTCAAGGCAAAAAAAAAATAAAAAAAAAAAACAATCGGGGCCCGAACACCAGGGGGGGGGACTTTGAACCCTTGGGTGGACCTTCAGATTAAAAAAGGTTCTGAATATTTCCAAAAAGCCTGGCAAAAAAAACTGTTATAATTTCAAAAGGTTTACCAGTTTGGGGGGGACATTATAATAGGAAGGGGGGACCCTTTTTGGCGGGTTTGCGGTTTGCTTGGAATTGGAAAAACGGGATAAGGGTTTTTTGGCGCCTTTTTATGAAACAATTCACTTTACCCACTGTTCCAAAATATTGAAATTAATATTTATAAAAATAACGTTTTTCCCTTCAAACCTTTAGGCCAAAAGGTCCCAAGTGCGATTTCTTTTTCTTTTTTCAAGTTGCTTTGGAAAGAATGTCCAAAAACCATTTCAATATTTGGCTTCCCTTTTTTACCAAAAGGCTTGTCAGGAGTGGGATTTTTGAACCTTAAAAAAAAAAAAAAACCTTCCATTGGAGGGGGGGGGGACGGAGGGAAAAAACCAAAAAAACCCAGGTTAAAGAGGTTTGGGAGGAAGGTTCCATGGAGGAAAACAACTCTCCAAAAAACGTTCCCCGGGCGCATTCCAAATGTTTGGGCCGTTTTCCCCCCACTTCAAGTTCTTGGTTTTTACGGGCAAAACGAGCTGGAGGTTTCAGGGTCAAGGGGGGGACCCCGGTGGAGGGGGACGGGAAAAACGACGATTCCATGCAGTTTGAAGCTTCCCTGAGGACACTGGTTTTTTGGGACTGTTGGGATGCCGGAAAATTGTTTTTTGGTGGGCTGGGGTCTCAGGGGGGGGGGGGGACCCCCAATCTTTGGAAGGTTAAAAGGGGTTCCGGGGCTGGTGTGGTTTACCCCCCCCTCTGGTTGCGGGTTGGTTTGAGGGGCTGGTCCACCAAAATGTGGGAAGGTTTGGATCCCAGTCCTGAAATAAAGACCTCTTAGATCCTGTAAAAACCACAAAACGAAAGCTATTGGGCCCAATTTCTTGTTCACCCCAGGATGGAACTCTGGACCTTTTTTTAAAAAAAAAGGCTAAAAAAAAAAAAAAATTTTTTCTTTTGGAACCGAAAGAATTCTTTTTCTTTTTAGCAGAGGATGGTTTTCGAATCCATTCGGGGGGGGACCTCTGGTTATGTGGCCCCAGCAACGGCTTCCGCTTTGCCGCCACTTCTGCTTGTTCTTGGGGTGGCTTTTGGCCAAAGGGGGCTCAGTTCCGACTTGGGATTAGGGTCCAAAAAAAATGAAGAAATGTTCTCCCCCAATCCCCATTACTAAGCAGGGTTTTTTCCCATGGGATTGGTTCCCAACCACCCACCCAACAGGTTATGAATTTCTCCAACATCGGGCCTTTTTCATTTCCTTGAGTGAAAAAAAGATTATTTGGGGGTATTAAAGGATGGAAAAAACGTTGGGAAAAACCTGTTGTAAGGGGGGGAAAATTAACCGTGGAAAGGGAAAGAAAACCTTTCTTCGTTTTTCTGCAGGTCTTGGTTTTGCATCTTTAGGGAATTCAAAGGGGTTTCCCATTGTTAGGGAAAATTGGGACGATTTTCCTCCTAGGGACTTGCCACTCCATCCCTTCACCCCAAAGGGATTGGGGGGGGGGACCTTTCCGAACCCCAAAATCCCTGCCTTAGGGAGGGGGGGCAGTGCCCTTTATTTCATTAGGGGCCATGGGGGGGCCACTGGTTCTTCTGGGGCGTTCAGGGGGGCTTCCCAGGGTTGTTTACCCATGCCCAGGGGGACACCAAGGCGGGGGTTCCAACCCTTCTTCCTGTAGGCGGGGGACTCATTCGTTTGTTGGGGATGGAGGCAAATGGAGGGGGTGGTGGTAATTCGCCGAAAACTTTGAAAGCAAGCTTCCCACGGGTGGTTCGATGGCTGGCGGTGCAGGTGGTTTGGGTTTGTTTTAACCAAGGGGGGAGAAGAGCAGGGGGAGAAATGAAAAAAAAACAAAACGCTTACTAATGAAAAACAGAAATCCCTCAGGAAGTAAAAAAAAGAAAGTTCTGATGCTCATGCCGACTGGGAGGCTATTCCAGGGCTTCTTGTCCCCAAGCTTGGGCTTTTTCCTGGTGGAAAAAAAAATGGGTGGGGTACCTTCCATTGAATGCAAAGGTTCTTATTTCCCAATGCCTGCAAAAAAAAATAACCTGTTAAATTTTTTTCAAAGGTTTGTTGAAAACAGGTTAAACAAAAGGTTTGGGGGAACTATTGATGGAAAGGGCCTTTGGGTTCCAGGGCTTCTTTTTTCGCATTAATTTCCAGCAAGGGGGCTGTTTATTGCTTGGAATTCTTGGGGCAAAAAAAAAAAAAAACCCAACATCCACTTTCCCAAACAAGGATTTTCCCCACCAAACGTGGGGGGTTTGAAAAACCCCGGGACCCCGAGGCAAAGTTTAAAGAATGTATTACAAACTGGACCAAACCCAATTAAGGGGTGACTTGCCAGTTACCATTGATTCTGGTTTATTTTTTGTGTTTTCAACAGGTTTTTAAAAGTTTTACTGCTGGGGATGATTGAAAAAAACCAGGGATTTTTCCTGGATTACTAGGGGGGGGGCACAGGGGCCGCTTTTGGGGACCAATAAGCCACCCGCAACCACTTGACGTTATCTTCTCAACCCATCAGTTTGGACTTGGATTTTTAAAAAAGGGCCCTTTGGAGTTAGCATACGATTTTTTTTTTGTTAAAAATCACGGCAATGCCGGTATGGTTCAAACCCAAATTTCTGTTTATAATTCTCCAAATGGTTTGAAATCCAAGGGGGACTTCAGGGATGTTTAAATTTTTTCAGGGTTCTTGGATTTTTTTTATGGGAAAAAAACAGGGGGCAGACTCCAATGTGGCCTAATGGGGGAAAAGGCGTTCTGGACTTCGAATCAGAAGGGGGGGGGGGGAATGGAGGGTTCAAAAATTCCCTCATGGGTAATCAGGGAAAATCCTTCTTGTACTGTTTTGTTCTGTGAAAAAACCAATTCTTAAAGGAAGGGCACTGGGTTTGGGATTTTTTTACAAAATCATTTCATCTATTTCAAGGACGGACTGTGACAAAACTTAAAGCCCCCCACCAGGGTCCACACTTTTTCAAGTTTACTTCGTTTTTGACCTCATAGAGAAACGGCACCAGTGAGTTGCAATAGGTTGAAGGGGGGGGTGGGTTCCGGTATTGTGGTTTCCTTTTACAAAAAAAAACCTCTTACTTACCCACAGTTTTCCAAAAACCAGGGTAAAAACATAGGAGGATTGGGGGGGGACTAATTGGGGGGGGAACTGGAAAAACTCCTAAGGGTTCCTTACAATAACCAGGGATATTTTAGGGCAAAAAATCTCAGAAGGTTCAAACATGGGGTTTTGCCCCATTTAGATATAGGGAAAGTATTTATTGAACGTGCCTCCCCCCCCCTGGCTGCCGAAAAAAAAACCCCGGGGGGAATTCGGACAAACCCCCAGGGGGGGACCTTTTTCAAGAATCTTCAGCCAAACCAAACTCTCCCAAATGGGGGAGCTATTTTCGGGGTCCCACATTGTCGTTGGTCCGTTAGGTGGGAGAATTTTGGGCTTGGACACTTGGTAATTTAAACCCCACGGATAAAAATCCATTTATAGTTGCAATTTAAGAAATTAGGTGCAATAATAAGCAATCAAAAATTGCAAAAGATTAATCGCCAAATTGTTGGGGAGTTTTTCGGGAATCATATCACTGGCACAACTAAGGACTGCCAAAATTTTTATTTGAGTCTTATTTAATCTGTGTTTGAAAGGTTTAAAAGGGGGGGGGGGGATGTTGGGTTTTTGGAATACCCGGGGGGGGACTTTCCTTATTTTACTAGGGACAGGGCGGTTTGAACACATAAGTTGAGGAAAAAATCACACCCAACTGAAAACTACTGTTCTTTAAAATTCAGCAAAAGACCCTCGATACGGTGGAAACAAACTGGCTCGTCCGGGGATTGGGAAAACCCGGGAACCTCTCGCCAACCCGAAGCGAGGAATTCATTAACCCCTCGGGGGACTCCAACGAAAAGGCACCAAGAAAACCAATGCAGAAGAAAGGTTCGCCAAAATTGGGCTGGTACATTTCCAGTGAATCTTTATGCGAACAAAAAATGGGCTACATTCCCAGTTTGTTGACCTTCTCATAAACCCACAGTAAAGGACTTAATCCTTCAGTGAGCCTTTGGGCCAGTGTTTGGGGGCCTCAATTCCGCAAGCTGAGGAAGCAATTTTGGGTTTTCCATGTGAGGAAAAAACTGGCCCAAAAAAGGTAATTTGAAAATTCCCTACTAAGAAATTTATAATTTACCCCCACAAAAAAAAACACTTGAGTCAGGGAGCCAGTGTGAGGGACCCAATTAGCTTAAAAAAAATACACTTTTGTTTTACAAAACCCATTCAAATTTTTTCGAAATGGAAACCATTAATTTTTGAAAAAGGTGAAAAAACAACCTCTTTAATGGGAAACCATTGTTTCTTACCTTGGAGTCAAAGCTGCTCTTGATAGTACAGTGTATGTTTAGCTATGGGCAAAATAAAATTAACTAAGTCCTTTTTCAGGGGAACCCAAAATGTTTATTTTGACAATTAACATCTAAAGCCTACTTAAAGAGGGGACTTTTAAAAAAAATTGGACATGGACTAAAAAATAACTGTATTTTTCCCATGTAGGTTCAAGGGCAAAAAAAAAACCAAAAATCGGGCCGAAAAAACACAGGGGAACTTGAAAACCCTGGACCCTTTCAAAGGGATTAAAAGTTCTTGATATTCAACAACGCCAGCCAACAATCAAACTGTAAATCAGTTTACCAGATTTGGACATTCAACTAGTAAGGGGGGGGGGGACCTTGAGTTTTGTCGTTTGCTTGAATTGAAAACAAAAAAACGGGGAAGTTTTTTTGGGCCCCTTTTTTAGAACATTTCATTACCCCAAAACACAGTTCCCAAAAATGTTGGGGGGGAAATATATTTTAGAACGTTTTTCCTCTGTCACCCCTGTTAGCACAAAGTCAAAAGTATTGGCGTTTTTCTTTTCTTTCAGGTTGCTTGGGCAAGAATGGTTTGCAAAAACCCATTTTCAATATTGCTTCCCTTTTCCAAAAAGGGCTTTTGCGGAGGGTAGGGATTTTGGGAAACTCTAAAAAACACTCCCATTGGAGGGGACGAGAAAAAAAATAAAAAAAACCCAGGTTAAAAGAGGTTGAGGAAAAGTTCATGGGGAGAAACAAAAAAAAAAAAAAAAAATACCTCTTCCAAAACGTTTTTTTTGGCCAGTGGCGCCCAAATCAAAAAATGGTGGGGGAGGTTTTCACTCCAAGTTTTTTCTGGTTTACGGGCAAAAACGGAGCTGGGGAGGGGTTTCAGGTTTTTCAAGACCCCGGTTGCGGGGGGGGCGGGGAACGAACGGGGGGGACGCTTTCTTTGGCAGTTGAAGCTTCCTGGTGGGACTGGTTTCTGGGACAGTTGAAGCAAGAAAATTGGGTTTTGGTGGGGGCCTGGTTTCAGGGACCCAATTTTGGGTAGGTAAAAGGTCCGGGGGGGGGGGTATGTGGGTTTCACGTTTGGTTCTGCGGTTGAGAGGGTGGTCCACCAAATGAAAGGTTGGGAGTCCCCAGTTTCCTGGAACCTCTTAGGTTCCCTGTAAAACCACAAAAAAACAGGGAAAATAAAGCTATTTTTGGCTAATTTCATGTCACCCCAAAGATGGAATCTGGGGACTTTTAAAAAAAAAAGCACCCCAATTTTATTTTTCTTTGGGACCGAAAAAGGGAATTCTTTTTTTCTTTTAGCAGAGGATGGTTTCGATCCCCATGGGTGGGGGGGGGGACACCTCTGGGTTATATGGAGCCCAAGGGCACCCGGTTTTCCGCTGCGCCCACTCTTGCTGTTTTTGGGTGGGATTGGCAAGCGCTCAGGTCCGGACTTGGATAAGTTCCCCCAAAATGAAAGGGAAAAGGGGTTTCTTCACCATCTACTTAAGCAGTTTTCCATCTGGGATGTTCCAACCCACACCCCCACAGGGTTTATTGAATTCTCCAAAACTTCGGCCTTTTCATTTCCTTGAGAACAGGTTATTTGGATTAAAAGGAATGAAAACAAAAATCGTTGGGAAAAAACCTTTGCTAAAAGAATTAACCAGATGGGAAGGGGAAAAGGGGGGAAAAAACAAAACCTTTCTTTCGTTTCTGCTGTTTCTTGGGGGAGTTGCAATCTTTTGATCAAAGTCCCCAGTGTTAGGAAAAAATGGGGACGATTTCCTCTAGGGACTTGCCAACTTTCATCCCCCCCCAGATGGGGGGGACTCGAAAAAACCCACAAAAAAATTTCCCCTGCCTTAGGGGAGGGGGGGGGCAAGTTTGGGCCTTATTTTCCATTAGGGGCCACTTGGGGCACTGTTTTTTCTGGGGGTTTCAAGCTCCAAGGTTGTTAACCCCCCTGCCCAAACCAGGGACCCCAAACCAGGCCCGGTCCCCACCTTTTTCCTTCCTGTAGGCGGATTCATCGTGTGATGGAAGATGAGGGGTTTCCCAAAAGGCGGTGGTGTCATCCCGCGAAAAAACTTGCAGCGGCTTTTCTCGGGGGGGTCGGTGCTGGGAGGTGGCAGTGGGTTTTGGTGTTACAGGGAGGAAGAAACAGGGGTGGAGGGGAAAGGGAAAACAAACGCTAATATTGAAAAAAAACAAACCATCCCTTCAGATTAAAAGGGGTTGGATTAGCTCCTGGCCCCGGGGGGACTGAGGCTAATCAGACTCTGTCAGGTTTTTGCTTTCTTGTGGAAAAATGTGGGTACCTTCCATTGAAGCCAAAGGGTTATTTTCCAAAAGCCCTTGCCAAAAAACTGTAAATCAAAAGTTGTGAAACAGGTTAAAAACAAAGGTAGGATTTATTGGACTGAACACGTCTTGGGTTTCAGGGGGCTAATTTTCGCCATCACTTCCCAGGCAAAGCCCTGTAATTGCTTGGAAATAATTTGGGGCAAAACACCACATTTCACTTTCAAAGGGATTTTTTCCCTCCCAACGTGGGTTTTGGAAAAAAACCAACGGGGGACCGGAGGCGTTTAGGAAAAATTGTATAAAAAAAAAAAAAACTGGGACACCCAATTAAGCCTGGCCAGTTACATTGGATTCTGATTTTATTTTTGTGTTCAAGGTTTTAAAGGTTTTTACTGGCAGGGATTTTTGAAAAAAAGAACCCAGGGATTTTTCTGTTTTTACTAGGGGGGGGGACAGGCGCTTTTTGACCCAAACTGAGCCACATGCACCCACTGACGTTTTTCTTTTAACCCATCCAGTTTGAGACCTGATAAAAGGGCACTTTGACAGTTAGGCATAGGGATTTTTTTTGTAAAAAGCTTCGGGCCCCCCACTGCCGGGTGCATGTGGCACCCAAATTCTGTTTATATCAAAAAATCTCAATGGTTTTATCAAGGGGGGGGACTCAGAAACTTTAAGTCAAAAAATTTTTCAGGTTCCTTGGGATTTCTTTTTTAAAGAAAAAACAGGGCAGGGGGGGACCCATGTGGGGGGGGGCCTAAGGATAAAGGCGCTGAACCCTTGAAATTCAGGGGAAACGGACTGGAGGTTCAAATCCCTTTATGTGGGTATTCAGGGGCAAAAATCCTTCTTGTTACTGTTTGTCTGTGCACAACTATAAAGAAATGCACTGGTGGGATACAAATTTCCCACTTCCATCTATTTCCAAAAGGGGTGAAACAGGGGGCCCCACCTTTGACCAAAAAACTAAGGGCCACCAAGGCCCCCTCCCCACTCAAGTTTACCTCGTTTGGGGGACCGTTTCATTAGGGGAGATAAAGACATGGGGTTGGCAATAGCGTGGAAGGAGTGTTCAGTTAATACTGCGTCCCTTTTACCAATATTACTTTACCCCACCCGTTTCCAAAAACAGGGTCAACCAAGAGCCTTGGAACTTATGGGGGACTGGGGACACTCTTTGGGGTTCCTTAAAAACCCCAGGGATTATTTTTAGCAAAAAAAAAATTCTGGAAGGGGTTCAACCACAATGTTTGGTCATTTGTTATAGAAATGTATGAAACGTGGCCTTCCCCCACTGGCTGGCCGGAAAAACCCCTGGGGATCGAACCAGGGGACCCTTTAGATTTCTTTTCATTTCTAAAAAACACCTCTTCCCCCAAAAACTGAAAGCTATTTCGGGGGCCAACTTGGGTCGGTTGTCCGTAGTGGAGGGGGAATATTGGGCTTTGGGGACCCCTGAATTACCACGTGATAAAAATTTTCATGATTAGTGATTTAAGGGGGGTAGGGAGGCAAATAAAGCCATTCAAATTGAAAAAAGATTATCGGCCAACAATTGGTGGGGAGTTTCGAAAATATGAATCCCATGGGGCCACCAACACTAAGGGGGGGGGGGCTGCCAATTTTATGATTCCTATTAATCTGTGTTGGAAAGGGTTTTAAAAAGGGGGGGGGGGGGACGTTTGGATTTGGAAAAACCTGGGGACTTTCCCTATTTTACTAAGACAGGGCCGGTTTGGGGAACCCCAACCTTAGTGAGAAACAATTCAACCACACAAGGGAAAACTATGTTCAATTACCAGCAAAAGGGGGGGGGACCACGGAATCAGTGGGGGAAAAACAAAAAAAAAAATCAAAAATGGGGGGGCACGTCCGGGGACATTTGGGGGTATTAACACACGGGGGGAAAACCTCTCGCACCCGGGAAAGGCGAGGTGGGGAAAATTTTCATAACCCCCTAGGGGGGGACCAACGGGAAGGCCACATGCACCAAAGCGAAGGGAGGGTTCCCGCCAAAATTTTGCTGGTACATCAGTGATTTCTTTTATGAAAAAAACAAAAAACAATTGGGCTTACAATCCAAGTAGTTTGGTTCCTCTCCCCATTACACAGTAAGCTTATTTCTTTTCCAAGTTGGACAGGCTTTGGCTACGTGTTGGGCTCCCCAATTTTTTTTATATTTTTTTTTTTTTTTTTTTTTTTTTTTTTTTTTTTTTTTTTTTTTTTTTTTTTTTTTTGATTTTTTTTTTTTTTTTTTTCTTTTTTTTTTTTTTTTTTTTTTTTTTTTTTTTTTTTTTTTTTTTTTTTTTTTTATATTTTTTTTTTTTTTTGTTTTTATTTTTCGCAAGGGATTATTGGTTTGTTGAATAAAAGGGCATTGGGTCAATGTTTGAGGGGAAAAAAACTAAAACTGCCAAATTGTATTTTGGGAACAAATTACCACTAAGGAAAAATAATTATACCCACCAAACAATTGGAGTTCAAGGCCCAGGTTGATGGACCAAAATTGCTAAAACTTAAACTTTTTTTTAAAAACACATTTCAAAAAATTTCAGAAAAATGGGGGAAACCATTATTTTGAAAGGTGAACTCTTTCTAATGAAAAACATAGTTCTTTACCTTGGAGCAAAGACTTGTCTTTGATAGTAAGAGTGCTTTGCAAAATAAAATTATAAACTTAAAAGTTCCTTCAGGGGCGGGGGGGTGGGTGGGGACAATTTTTGTTATTTGGGACCATTTTACCCAGTCTAAGGGCTTAAGAGGGAACTTTTAAAAAAAAAAAAATTGGACATTGGGGACTAACTGTATTTCAAGTTAGGTCAAGGCAAAAAACATCGGCCGCAACACAGGGGACTTGGAACCCTGGGGGGGGGGACTTTCAGGGATTAAAAGTCTTGATATTTCCAAAAACCAAAGGGGGGGATGCAAAAAAACTGTAATCAAAAGTCTTTTTTACCAGGTTTTGGGGAACATCATTATAGAAAAGGAGGGGGACCTCGGGAGGTTTGGCGATGCTTGAAATGAAAAAAATAAACGGGAAAGTTGTTTTTGGGGCCCTTTTTTGGGAAAACCATTCCACTTACCCCCACAGTTCCAAAAAAAATTGAATCTATTTTAAAAAAAAAAAAAAAACGTTTTCCTTCACCCTATTAGCCCAAAAGGTTCCAAAGTGGGGTCGGTATTGTCCTTTTTTCGGTGTTGTTGGAAGGAAAAATTGGTCAAACTTTTCAATATTGCTTTTCCCCTTTCAAAAAAAGGCCTTGGCCAGGGGGAGGTGGGAATTTGAAACCTAAAACCTCCATTGGGAGGGGACGGAGGAAAAAAAAAAAACCCCAGGATAAAAGATGTTGGAGAAGTACATGGAGAAAAAACCCAAACTCTCCAACGTTTTTTTGCCCAGGCGCCCATCCACTGTGAGGCGATTATTCCCCCCACTTCAAGTCTTGGTTTACGGGGCAAAAACGAGTGGGAGGGTGCTCTCTGCTCTGCTTTTGCTTCGCCTTTTAATCTCCTTGAATCATTTTATTTACATTTTTTTGTTTCTCCTTTAATCATTTTATTTACAAAACGAGGATTACTCCTTCTACACACTTCAGCTTTGTGGAATTTATCAACTTTAGTCATGTCGGGACGAAAGAGACGGAGAAGCGTCTGCGGTGGCTGTTGTGCTTTGGAAAATCAGCTCAAATCTCTTCAAACACGGATATCTATTGTGGAAACAGAAATGGGACTTAACCCGACTCTTCCAATGAGTGAAAATGGGATTAATGGACAGACTGGAAATGTAAGTTATGACGTCATTTCTTTTCCCAAAATCAACAATGAGAATTATTGGAACTATTGTGGAGCTAAACCCAAAGTTGACAAAGCTAAGAATGACAATAGGAGTGAAATAAGGCCACAACTAAATGTTCTGAAGACTTCAAACCGCTTTTTACCCCTTTCTGAAACAACAAAGCTGCTAAAAACTGCAGCGCCTCCACCAAGGACAAACTGTATCCTTATCGGAGATGGTTCAGTGAAAAATGTAAACATGGAGTCCATGCTCACTATCTCGGTTCACTCTGCAAAAGTTGCTGAGATAAGGACTCTCCTGCCTAAAGTGTTATCTGAGAACAGTGGTGTGCGTACATTATTGATCCACACGGGGGCGGTAGATATCTATGAGAAGGCAAGCGAGAAGTTACGAATGGATTTAACGCTGTTACTGGATGACCTCAAGAAAATGGACATAACAATTTTTCTTAGTGGCCCACTGCCAAATATAGATGGAAAAATGGAGAAGTTTAGCCGTCTGTATCAGCTAAATACATTCCTACTCAATGAGTGTTCACGCAGAGGACTTGGCTTCATTGAAAACTTTAATCTGTTCTGGAATAGGCACGAGCTTTTTGAAGAAAAAGGTCCACATCTGAACAACTACGGAGTAAAAGTGTTGATGGATAACTTTGCATCTGCCCTAAGACCTCAGCCTGCGCAGCGCGTGCAGCCGTCGAAAGGGAGAAAGAAGAAGCAAAGGGCACAGACATCACGACCATCTCCACCGACTCCCGAGGTCTCTGCACCCCCACCGCCTCAAAAGAACTCCACACCTCCACGATTCAAGAAGAACTCAACACCTCCAAGGTTCCAAAAGAACTCAACACCTCCACGGCTCCGAAAGAGCTCAACGCCTCCACCACCAGCATCATCAGCAGCTGCCACATCTTCATCAGCGCCATCAGCATATACAGCACCACCAGCAGCAGTGGATACAGCCGCAGCAGTGGCTGCTCCATCATCTTCAGCAGCAGCAGTGGCTGCTCCATCATCTTCAGCAGCAGCAGTGGATACAGCAGCAGCAGTGGCTGCTCCATCATCTTCAGCAGCACCTTCCCCACCTACAGCTCCCGTGAAGCTTCCCCCACTGCTCCAGGCTACAGTCAGGCCTGTACTGGGGGCCTCTCAACCACCTCTGTCTCCACCAAAGACTCCCTCATCACCTTCCATGGACCCGGCTTGGGTCCCCCCCGCTACATCCACTCCATCTAGGGAAAATGAGGACGACCTTTCCCTTTGTTTTCTATCTCCGCCTTCACTACTGGAATTACCGGAACACTCTGCTGGCATGATAAGATCGGCGATGAAGACTATTCCTCTCACACCCACTGTAGCCAGATCAAGAGTCCTATCTAACATTCAAAACTACTCCCCATACGTACCTCCAAAGCCACCTAGGGCGTCCAACTCAAATTCTCCCACAAAATCCACCCGTCCCTCCTCTAACCCCATAAGTATTCCACCCCCCCCTCCTGCTCATTTAGCCCACCTCCCCCCTAACCCAGCACCAAGAAACCCTCCACCTCCACTCCCCTCTCGTCCACCACCCAACTCAGCCTGCCCCTCCCCTAACCCATCACCAAAAACCCATCCACCTTCAACCCCCCCCCGTCCAACTCCCAAGAACCACCCACCTCTCCATCCTCTTCCCCCGCCTTCCCCTTCCCCTTTTTTCTCTAAACACTAGGATGCACAGGGTCTCTGCTTCGCAGCCACTGGCAGTCTAGTTAGAGGAGAGACCCGGCTGGGGCCCTGTCATGAAGCCACCTGTGCCATTCCCTTAGTGATAACACAAAGAATACATTACAGAAAAACATCTGAAGTTAATCAGTCTAATCAGGAAAATCTAATTCTTGTTCCGTGTAAGAATCAGCCGACCACAACCGCTGATACTGAAACTTTGAAACTTGCTATGCTAAATGTCAGATCTCTTTGTAACAAGTCTTTTTTAATCAATAATCTTATTTGTTCTTATAATCTAGATCTTATGTTCATGGCTGAAACATGGCTTGACCAAAATACAGAAAATGCAGTTTTAATAGAAGCATCACCACCAAATTTCAAATTTGAATCTGAAATACGGGAAAACAAAAAAGGAGGAGGCTTAGCTGCCATTTTTAGAGACCACTTTGTCTCCCATAGAATGTCTCTTGGGAAGTTTCCGTCTTTTGAATATGTGTCTTTTAAAATACAACAAAAACAATCTCCTCCAATACTCTTCATAGTCCTATACAAGCCACCGCAGTCATGTCACAGTTTTATTGATAATTTTACAGAGTTGCTTTCAGTTGTATGCACAGATTTTGATAGTTTAGTTATTACAGGTGATTTTAATATTCATGTGGATAATGTTGATGACAGAAATGCAAAAGAGCTGAGTTCTTTACTTGATACCTTTGGTCTCACTCAGCATGTGAGTGGCCCCACCCACAGCAGAGGGCACACTCTAGACCTGTTAGTTACTAAGGGGGTGAATATTTCAAATGTAAACGTGGTCGATGTTGCGCTTTCGGATCATTTTTGTGTATTTTTTGACATGTGTTTCACTAACAAACCACCAGTGGACTCTGCAACTGTACGAAGAAGACACATAAATGAAAATACGGGTGAACTATTTATGGGAATGATAAACTTTGAGAATGCATCGTATTCTACTGTAGATGAACTGTTTAACTCTGTCACCTCTAGTGTTTTGAATGTTCTGGACACCATCGCTCCTGTGAAGGTTAAAACAGTGAAAAATAAGCAGAAGGCGCCGTGGGCTAAAGCAGACTCGGTCAGGGCACAAAAGAGAGAGTGCCGGAGGGCCGAGCGGAAGTGGCGCAAGTCCAACCTCCAGGTTGATTACGAGATCTTCAAAGATAAGTTGTGCGAGTTTAACCAGGTGCTACGTAGTACGAGAGAAAGGTATTTTTCTGAAATGATTGAAGGCTGCAGCAACAATCTGCGTGTTTCTGTTTTCAACAGTTAATAGATTAACAAACCCCCCTGTTCAGATGCCATTAGAGCTAACTTCCAAACGTAAATGTAATGAGTTTGCACATTTTTTCAATGACAAGGTTCAAGGCATCAAAAACGCCATTGTCTCCAATCCACAGATAACCATCCAACAGCCAAAAAGGCTCTTTGAGCTAACTTACTTTGCACCTGTAAATGATCAAACTGTCCAAGAGATAATCTCCAGTTTGAGCTCCTCCACATGCAGCCTGGATGTACTACCCACTAGATTTCTAAAGTCTGTTCTGAGCAGTCTGTTACCTTCACTCACACAGATAGTAAACATGTCCCTTCATTCTGGAATATTCCCAAAGGCCCTGAAAACTGCAGTCATCAGGCCCCTGCTTAAAAAGAGCAGTCTGGATGCTACGGTACTTAACAACTACCGTCCCATCTCAAATCTGCCATTTATGGGGAAAGTCCTTGAGAAAGTTGTCTACCAACAGCTAAATAGATTTCTTATAATCAACAACTCATTTGATATGTTTCAGTCCGGCTTTAGACCCCACCACAGCACTGAGACTGCTCTTGTCAAGGTTACAAACGATATCCGGCTAAACACTGACGCAGGCAAAGTCTCAATCCTAATCCTGTTAGATCTAAGTGCTGCCTTTGACACTGTCGACCATGAGATCCTCTTACAGAGACTAGAGGACTGGGTTGGCGTCGCTGGCACCGCCCTAAGTTGGTTTAGGTCTTACCTTGAAGACAGGAAGTACTTTGTGGAGATTGGAAACTGTGTCTCAGATCATATGGCCCTGACCTGTGGAGTACCACAGGGGTCGATCCTGGGACCTCTTCTGTTCAATCTCTACATGCTGCCGTTAGGTCAGTTAATACGCAGAAACAAAGTGTCCTATCATAACTATGCAGACGACACTCAGATCTATGTCTCACTGACTGCAGGAGAACATGGACCAGTGGACTCACTCCTTCACTGTATCCAACGAATTAGTGAGTGGATGCAAAACAACTTCCTTCAGCTAAACGCAGACAAAACTGAAATGATTGTCTTTGGTCCCCAGAAACAAAGAGAGAGCGTCATCTGTCACCTACAGTCTCTCTCCCTAAAACCTTCAAACAAGGTCAGAAATCTAGGGGTAATACTGGACTCAGACTTAAATTTTAATAGCCACATCAAATCAGTAACATCAGCAGCTTTTTACCATCTAAAAAACATTTCCAGGATCAAAAACATAGTGTCTAAAGCAGACTTGGAGATTCTTATCCATGCATTTGTCTCCAGTAGGTTAGACTACTGCAATGGCCTGCTCACAGGTCTGTCCAAACAGGCTGTAAAACAGCTGCAGTACATTCAAAATGCAGCAGCTCGAGTCCTGACTAGAACCAGGAAGTACGACCATATTAGTCCGGTCCTCAGGTCTCTGCACTGGCTTCCTGTGGCTCAGAGAATAGACTTTAAAACAGCTTTGCTTGTGTACAAGTCTCTCCATGGCCTCGCACCAAAATATATTAGTGACATGTTAGTCCCATATGAACCAGCCCGGACTCTGAGGAGCACAGGGACTGGACTCCTGTTAGTGCCCAGAGTCAGAACTAAACATGGGGAGGCTGCTTTTCAGATTCATGCTGCTAAAATCTGGAACAATCTTCCTGAAGATGTGAGACAGGCCTCCTCTCTGACTATGTTTAAAACCAAGTTAAAAACTGTGCTGTTTAGCTGTGCATACAACTGAGGGATTTTATATTTTTTTATCTTTCTTTTTAATGTTCTGTGATTATTTATGATTTTAATGCTATCTTGTTCAGCACTTTGAGTTGCCTTGTGTATGAATTGTGCTATACAAATAAACTTGCCTTGCCTTGCCTTGCCTTGCCTTATATTTATATTTATGTCATTTACAGTATTTGTGTTGTGTATATCTTCTGACGGACTGAACTTGTTCCTCCTTGTTATTTTATTACTGTTTTTTGTGTTTGTTGTTTTTTGTGTGTTTGTTTCTTATTTTTTTTTTTATGTTTGTATGTTTCTGTATATTGGCTATGGTATATTGTCTACTTATTTTTGAAAAATTATAAAAATAAAGTAAAAAAAAAAAAAAAAAGCTCCCAGGCCTCTGGACCCGAGCTTAGAGAGGGATAAGTCTGGACCTGCTAGCAGGAGAGGTCTTAGTCTGTTTGTATACTGAGACAAGATAGGTCTGTATATAAACTGAGACTAGAAATATCTGGACCTGCATGTATACTGAGAAAAGAGTTTGGCTGAGTTTATATGTACATACACTACATACGGTATATTTTCTACATTTATACATTGTTTATGGGAGTGTTGTCACAGTTTTAGCTTAAGTTAATTAAAAAAACAGGGAAGATTTAATACGGTTAAAAAAAAAGTAGCCACCTGGTGGGACGGTTCAGTCATATTTCCGCTTTTCTGATGAGTCGGCAAACAGCAGCATATCAGCGTTCACTTCATAGATTTTGAAATATCTGCTCAGAGTGGCTGCACATTACTGTAAGAGCTGGGAAAGGAGCTTAGAGCAGCGATTCCTCTCTCCGTCAGCTCATCACAACACAAACATGCTGACGAACACACAGAGTGGAACCGAAAACACACAGATTTTAAGCGAGACAAAGCGATTCTGACGGCGAGAAATTTTTTGAGATGTGGTGGTTTTCCCCATTGAGTCTTAAGTGGTAAGACTGATGGTCTCTGGTCTCTCTCTGCTTTCTCTCTCCTATCTCTCCCTGGTCTCTCACTGGTTTAACCATTGTTACCTCCTTGTCCCTCTCTGATCTCTGGTCTCTACCTGGTTACTGTCTGGTTTCTCTCTCTCTCTCTCTCTCTCTCTCTCTCTCTAACCTGTAGCTCCCCACCCCCTTCCAAGTAGCTTGCCAAAGGATTTAGAAATGAACAAATCAAATAGTATACATACTATTTTATTTTGTATTATTCGTTATATTATTGTAAATGCACTTACTTTGTCACTAGTATCAAATATGCAAAGATAAATAACGACTATATCCAATATCAGGCTTGTTCACATCATTTATTTATATATATCACCACAATTTTCCCAGGGCCATTAAAGGAGTAGCTCCAGGGCCAGATTAACACTTTGTTGTACCCTGGGCAACAATATTCAAGGGCCCCATCATCACGACCCCAGGATCACCATAATATGGTCATATATAGGATATATTACTGTAATATACAGTAAATATACTCAATACTTCAAATCCTAACTGTCATTAGGTGTATTTTCATTTACAAATATTTAAAGCTCATAGAACTACGAATGCACTACTATGTCCCCTATCAAAGACATTCACTCACATATGATGCTATGAAAACAAAACACATCAGCATCTGTATAATCTGGTAACATTGACCCACTACATTGAGAGGGAAGGAAGTATCCTCCATTTTCACAAAAAATGAATAGATAAGCAACCACTTTTAAACCATTGTTTATTTAACAACACTTATTCCCAATAGAAATTTATGGAATAGATAGAGCTCTCACAGAAGACCACAGACAACAGATCAAGCAACATTTTGGTCCTCTGCTCATTGAACTTGTTTTAAAATATAACAACATGCTATAGCACAATTAACCAGTCAAACATTTTAGTGCTACATAAATACACTACACAATACTAAATACACAATACAATTTCTCTGAAGAAGACGAGATAAAATACATGGTATATAATCTGGCAAAACACAACATTTTAATCCTAAATAATGAGGAAGTGCATGTTTGCTTTCATTTGGCATCTTATACTGGCTTTTTTCTGGACTTTGACTGTGCAAACTGATGTATGATCTCTTCGAAATCAAGGCCACTAACAAGTTCATGTTCAATGGCTAAGAGAGAAAGTGAAGAGAGCCGTGTCTGAGACATTGTGGTCCTCAGCTCATTTTTAACCCGTTTCAAAACAGAAAATGACCTCTCACCCTCACAGTTAGATACAGGTAAGGTTAAAAACAGTCTTAGTGCAACATAAACATTCGGAAATGTTGTCTTAAGTCCATGTCTGTCAAGAGCTTGCAGCTGCTGTACAGGTGAAGTTTCATACTGCACAAAGTGCTTGAACTGAATAAGTTCACCTGACAAGGAACTATCCAGATCTGTTGGATAAGTGGAGCTCAGTTTAGCAGCTCTTACACGCACATCACAATCGTCACAGTCCCTCTCAAACAAAACCCCAAAGAGGTCACACACATGTGTGTAGGCTTCTATGCCCTTGGATAGGCATGAACAAAGGCGGTCAATTATGACGTAATATGTTTCAACTTTAAATCTCTGACTGCTGTCATTAAAAGCTACTTCGCTGTCATCAGCAGACTCATCTGCAAATCTCTTTCTTTTTCTCACACGTTGAGAGTCAAACTGGTAGTTTTGTGTCACACTGACCGCGCGTGCTGATTCTTTGAGTTCTGGAAACTGTTCTCGTAGAGTACCAACATATGAAAGCAGTGAGCGCAAAAGGCCAAGAGCAGTAGCTAAATCCATATCGCTTTTTTGGAGTTGGTCACTTGTTGCCTTAAATCTATGCAGTACCCGGTCCCACAGCACAGTCATTATTACCGTCTCCAGCTTATCAAGTTTTGCAACCAATGCAGAAGCTTCGAGTTTAGTTTGTGTTTTCTCATCACAGTCTAAAGATATTTTGGCCAAAATTTCTCTAATTGCCCCGTAATTTTCTTTGAGAGCCTTTGTGGAGTCTGCTCTGCAATTCCATCGGGTGGTGCTGAGAGATTTAAAAGTGTATTTAATGTTATGTTCGCTGTCATTGAAAACTGTATTCCAGCGATGAGTTGATGCACTACAAAATCCATACAGAGACTGCAGCAGTTCAAAAAAAGAGTTAACCTCCTTACAGCAATTATCAACGGAGTTAACACCTACGAGGTTCAGAGAATGGGCAGCACACGGTGTATAATGAATTAGCGGGTTTTGTTTTTTCAAGAGCGCCTGGAGCCCGTTGTATTTGCCAGACATGTTGCTCGCATTATCGTAACTTTGGCCACGACAGTTTGACAAGTCCAACCCCAAGCAACGCACCATTTCAATCACAGATTCAGCTAGGCTGACACCTGTGTGGCTGTGGATGGGCTCAAACCCGAGGAACCTTTCCACTACTCTGCCATCTGCACTGACAAAACGAAAAACAAATGTGAGCTGATCTACATGTGCTAAATCTGGTGTTGAATCAACGATTACAGAGAAATATTTAGCATTTTTGATTTCCTCTGCAATCACTTGCTTACATTTTTCACCCATCAATGATATAAATTCTTCACACACCGTTGATGACAAGTAAGATGGCTTACCTCTACCCTCGTGTTTCTCAAGGTGCTCCTTTAAAAAGGGGTCAAACTGCGCTATCAGTTCAAGCAGTCCCAAATAGTTCCCATTGTGCGCAGAGCCCAGCAGTTCGTTGTCACCTCGAAATGGCAGTCGTCTCGCTCCCAAAAATTTAATGACAGCCACCACACGTCTGAGGACTTCTTTCCAGTACAGCTGTTCTGACTCGCACTGTCGGGCAAGAGAAGCGTCCACTCTGCATGCATATTTAGATCGGTGCAATAAAGACAGCATGTTTTGTCTATGATCTGCACTCTTTTCGTGATCACTGACCCTTTCTTGATGTTTCCAATCACAGAATCCGCTGATAAATGCATGCTTTTGGGATGACAGAAGTTTGCAGGCATAACAATAAACTGATCCTGTTGATGGCGAGTAAAGAAGCCATTCCCTTGGCACAATTTCATTGTTTGGGAGCCGGCAGTGAAGCAAATCGTTGGTGAGGGAGCGGGTTCGTTCGACTTCCAAGTCCGGACTCCCTTACCGATGCAGGATACTTTGAGGCCCGGTTCTGGAAAGCTGCAGGCCCTCGGAAAACCGCTTCTTCCCGCAGCCGCTCCGTAACGGCCCCCCACAGTGCAGGATCTCCCGGCAGTAGAGACGTTGAGATGCAGGGGCCGCTCCCTGACTCGATAAGCGGCTCAGGTGGCGGTGAGACTGGAGACCTGCCATCACCGCTTCCCTCAACGATCAGACTCACGGTCTCTGGGTTGTTGTTGTCATTGACGTTGTTGCTTGAAGTTGGTGCAGGCTTTTCGCTCTCAGGGCTGTAAACGTAAGATGCCGCGGGCGGTGTAGAAAAATCCTGGCTAGCTGAGTTATCCTCGTCGTTGACGGAAGTGGACTCAACAGAACTGTCGGCAACATTAACAGGAGTGAAGAAAGTACCTATTTTAGGTATATACTTTACATTTTCTGCGTTTCTGATGTCCTTTTCCTTTTTTAATTTTCGCTTCGCGCTCCCGCTTAGCTTCTCCATCGTGTCTGATTTTTTTTTTCCGGTTGTAGCAACTAGCAACGCCTGACGTCACGTAACACGCTCGGGAGCGGGAGATTTAACAGTATTTTGCTCGTGCCCTTGCTGTCTGGGCCCTTTAGATGGGCCGCCCATGACGGCCCTCCGTGGGCCCTGGGCCCAGACAGCAAGGCCCTTTAGATGGGCCGCCCACGGAGGGCCCCTGGGCAATTGCCCAGTTGCCCGTATGGTTAATCCGGGCTTGAGTAGCTCTCTGCCTTTATCGCTCCGGGAAAGTAGCTCTCTGGGTTGGAGGTTGGAGACACCTGCTCTATCTGGTTTCTCACTAGTTTCTCTCTCTGGTCTCTCTCTGATCTCTTTCTCTGGTCTCTCCCCTGATCTCGCTGTCTCTCTTTCTGGTATTTCTCTCTGGTCTCTCCCTGATCTTTGTCTCTGGTCCTTCTAGGTTCTCTCTCTGGCCTCTCTCTTATTTCTTTTTCATTCTGGTTTCTCTCCCTGGTCTCCCTTTTAAGCGAGACAAAGCAATTCTGACTGCAATTTGCGTTGTGGTGGTTTTCCCGGTTGAATCTTAAGTGGTCAGACTGATGTAAAATCTATACCTCATACCTTATGTCCGACCACTCAGTGAAAAATGAAGAAGCACTTTTATGAATCAATTGATCTGTAGAAAAGAAAGTCAAAGCTTTTATAGTATAAAAGTCTTTTTGGTCAGTACATCTACAGCCTCAGTCCTGGATCTACAGCCTCAGTCCTGGATCTACAGCCTTTGAACTGTTTGATTCTCTGATCTGTTGTCGGCGAATCTAAAGCGTAGTGAAGTCCTCCGAGACGACTGCTGTTACGATTAAGGCCGATACACAAATACATTGACTTGGATTGAGACGGGAACCTTTAGACAGAAGGGGCGGAGCTACATGTTTGCACCGGTACTTCCTGACCATTATCGTGGATGGTTGTTTTTCATACTTCCAAAAAACCCGACCCTGAACCCTCCCCACTCCTCCCTGTTACAGCCAAACAACTACTTACGCATGCATCGCATTTATATCAAAAGTGTGTAAATCTCGCAGCAAAAGTCCAGGCCGCGTTTTATCCCCCTGAATAAAACATAGAGCTGCCTTTCCTTCCGAAGCGAGCTCCCATAAAAACCAACCATGGTCGCTATCTATCAAAGTCCTCGTTACGACTTCCCTGGAGCTGTTTTTCTGCCTAACCCTGTGATCTATTCATATCTCATAAACACCACTCCTATCTTCTCCATCTTCTCTATACAATAATATTTCAAGATATGGCTCTAGTGTGTTTTGTTTCGTTAATGAGAGCCGGTGCGCATCGCGGGGAAGCTTTTGTTTACAATGCTGTGCAGAAGAAACCCAACGGAGAGAGAGAATGTGTGATGGTAACACTGGTCTCTCTCTAGTCCCTCTCTCTAGTCACTCTTTCTGGTTTCTCTCTGGTCTCTCTTTCTCGTCCCTTTCTCTAGTCTCTCTCTAATCTCTCTCTTTCTGGTCCTTCTCTCTAGTCTCTCTCTGGTCTCTCTCTCTCTGCGTTCTCTCTGCTCTCTATAGTCTCTCCCTGGTCTCTCTCAGGTCTCTCTCTTTGCGACCCCTCACTCTGCGATCTCTCCCTGGTCCCTCTCTGCTCTCTCTAGTCTCTCTCTCTGGTCTGTCTCTGGTCCCGCTCTGTCTCTCTGGTCTTTCTGCTCTGTCTCTGTTCTTTGTCCCTGGTCCGTATCTCTGCTCTCCCTCTCTCTCTGGTCTCTCTGGGGTAATTTACAATGATGAAGGGCTTCTCTGTGTGTTTAATGCTTTGGAATAACCTACTCAAGCCAACGATGTGGACCATTGGTGAAGTGAATACTGTATGTGTGTGTGTGTGTGTGCGCGCGTGTGTCAGACGTGAAGGCCCAGGATGAAGCACTTTTCTGGGATACACTGAGTGAGTTTGGGGCTTTTGCCTTGGAGCACAGTGGAGTGGTCTTAAGCCCTTTTTAAAACTCACTGGACTATTATTTGCTTCTCCTTGACATTTTGATGCGGTGGAAAACTCGTCTTGCTCCTCGGAGATGGAGGTTTGAGGCGGTTGATGCTGAGGTTGAAGCAGGTGTTTGTGGTCCGTGACCTTTTCGCCTCTGTGTTGTCGGTCTGGATCTCAGGCGGCGAAGATTCAAAGTTTATACATGTCAAACGCAGGACAGTTGAAATGTTGAATTTAAGGCCAGAGTTGCTCAGCCAGCTACAACTTCCAGGTGTTGATAATTGGATTGGGAAAAAGAAAACCCCACACATAACTTACCCTGGTCTCTCTGCTTGGTTTCTCTCTGGTCTCTCTGCCTGTTCACTCTCTGGTCTCTCTGCTTGGTTTCTCTCTGGTCTCTTCCTAGTTTTGCTATGGTATGGCATAACTGAAGAAAAGAGGCTGGTAGGGGAGCCTATGGAAATGAAGACACGGAGTATGATTTGTACATATAAATATGATAGAAAATAAGGTAGACAAATAAAAAGGACAAAATTGACATTTAACCCCTTTTTAACCTTGATGGTTTTTGGTTAGTGTTTAGTTCACTTTTGGTGGAGTGAAGAGTTTTTTTTTAGTTGTGTTCAACAACTAAAGTTCAGTTCAATAAATGTTCAGAGAAAATGTAATCTGTTTGGAAGGCAAAAAAACAGTTATCCAAACAAGGGTGTCCACTTTAATGGGAAAAAAACTTTGGGAAAAAAAGGTCCTACCAGTTGGTAGGTTCAGGGCTATGGTTTGGGATCAATGCTCGCCACCTTGCTATGGGAAAAATCAGGGTGTTTCAGGGATAGGGAAAAAAACCTGACCGCTGATGTTGAGAAATTTGTTCAGTTTCCGAGTTTGGGTAGAGCTCAGCCACATGTTTCTGTTAACAGAATGTGGCAACCGGTCTTCTTCTTCGAGGCCAATGGATACCAATGCATGGTCGGCAGGGTTAATTGATAGGGGGAGAGACGTGGGTTACAATGGGGTTTTGATTGGTATGATGTATACAAGTAAACGTGGATCCAAACAACACGCCGACCTTTCCCGGGTCACCACAAAACCACAATTTTAACCTTATTCAAATTCAGACAGTAAGTAGCAGTGAGGCTACAGGACATCATAAGAACCACTTGTCACTGATCCAGCACTGAGAGCCTCTTTAGTTCTGTCTCCATTCCCTCTGAGATATCCCTGTGCTTCCCTCTCCCAAGGCACTTCCCACATCCTCCAGGTCATCTCTAACTTAACCCAACCAGCTGCTGCCCTGCGTTCCCCTGCAGGCATCCAAACGCCATAAGCCAAACAGCCGCTGAAGCAGTGTTTTCTTCCAGAACAAACGGCTGGGGCCGAGCGCTGGGAATTCTCGGAGCGGAACTGAGGCGCAGCGTTTGGAAGTCGCCAAAGACGGAAAGAGAAAAGCCTAGAATGTTCTGCATAACTTTCTAATACTTTTGCTTTTCATGTGTGGCCTATTTCTCTTTATTAAAGTCATTGCTTCACTCTAGAAGTCCAGTGGAGAGAGGGAACGTGTGACGGTAACTTTGGTACATTTCTGTGGCCTCTCTCTCTGGTCTCTCTCTAGTCGCTCTCTTTCTGGTCTTTGGTCTCTCTCTCTCTGGTGTCTAATCTGATCTCTCTCTATGGTGCTTCTATGGTCTCTATCAGGTCTCTGCCTGGTCTCTCTCTTGTCTCTCTCTGGTTTCTCTCTGCTCTCTCGGGTCCCTCTCTGGTCTCTCTCTGGTCTCTCTAGATAGAGAAAGTGAAACCCGGACCGTCCTAGTTTGTGACTTCCTGTTACTTACAACGGTAATAAAAATGATTTTGATCCTGAGGACAGTTCAATAAAAACATTCTACTAACCTTATATGCAAGTGAAGGTGGAGTGTGACTCTGGTGTTTTTCTTTGGTGTGTGAGTCTGGTGTGGTTTTGTCCCCTGCCGTGAGGACGTCCCTGAATCATAACATTAGCATCTTATCTGTGCTGTTTTTAGTGAACATGACGTATCGCGGTGTCCAGACGCCCTCCGCTCGTCCTTGTTTCCTACAGAATAATCATATGTGATAAGAGTTTCCCCAGAGTGAGGAGATAAGCTGCAATCAGTGTCTTTTAGAAGCAAAGATAAGAGCACTGTTCATAAGCACAACTTTTATCAAGAGCAACATTTGTGACCTGGGACTGGAACCAGAGGGCGACGTCTACACCATCGTTACACAAGACATACAGTACTCTTTATGTCAACAGTCTACGGAGAAATTACACTTCTTGTTTCTTGCTTTTCAGACACTTCACTTTGCTGGTTTTTATGTTAATGGAAGCCATTGCACAGTTATACTAGAAGCAGGAAGTACCATCGCATTCGTCTGGTTAATCGATCATTATTGAGGAACACAGTGGTCTAAAAAGCAGATTTTAAGCAGATGGCATACAACGATGACAGAGAAAACACAGACCAGAGAGAGACCACAGAGACCATAGAGAGAGACCACAGAGACTAGAGAGACCAAAGAGAGAGACCACAGAGACCAGACAGAGACCAGAGAGGGACCAAAGAGACCAGAGAAAGACCACAGAGAGGGACCACAGAGACAAGCGAGAGACCCCAGAGATGGACCACAGAAAGAGATCATAGAGAGACCACAGAGACCAGAGAGAGAGACTAAAGAGAGAGTCCAGAGAAAAGAGAGAGACCACAGAGGGATCAAAGAGATAAGAGAAAGACCAGAGATAAACCAGAGACCAGATAGAGACCATAGAGAGAGACCCCAGAGACCATAGAGAGAGTAAGTAATCTTACTCACTTACTTACATAGACACAGAGACCACAGAGACCAAACACAGACCACAGAGACCAAAGACAGACCACAGAGAACAGTTTTTTGCCTTACTCAGTGAAGCCCTCGAAGCAAAGACGTTTCCTACAGACCTTGTTCCTGTCTTGGATGATGTTTTGCACATGACAAACTTTACTTATTTGTGCCTTGCCTGCTAGACAATGGGAGCACAGAGAGTATAAATATAATATTTTTATATTATAAAATACTTAATTGTTTTGTTTTGTTTGTTGTGTTCAACAGGACAACTATGTTGTTCACTATGTTCATTGGAGCCAACAGGACAACTATGTCGTCCTGTTGGCTCCAATGAACCAGGACCTGCAACGTGCACTGGGACGGTTTGCAGCCGAGTGAAGCGGCTGGGATGGGAATCAGCACCTCCAAATCCGAGGCCATGGTACCGGAAAAAGGTTCCTTGCCCTCTGCAGGTGGGTGGAGTGGTCCTTCCTAGAGTGGAGGAGTTCAAGTATCGCGGGGTTTGGTTCATGAGTGAGGGAAGGATGGAGCGTGAGATTGAAGGCGGATCGGTGCAGCGTGCGCAGTGATGCGGTATCGGACCGTTGTGGTAAAGAGGGAGCTGAGCCGAAAGGCAAAGCTCTCGATTTACCGGTCAATCTTTGTTCCCTCCCTCACCTATGGTCATGAGCTTTGGGTAATGACCAAAAGAACAAGATTGCGGATACAAGCGGTCGAAATGAGCTTCCTCCGCAGAGAGGCTGGGCGCTCCCTTAGAGATAGGGTGAAGAGCTCAGTCACACGGGAGGAGCTCGGAGTAGAGCCGCTGCTTCTCCATGTCGAGAGGAACCAGTTGAAGTAGCTCGGGCATCTTTTCCGGATGCCTCCTGGACGCCTCCCTGGGGAGGTGTTTTCCGGGCACAATCCACCGGGAGGAGACCCCGGGGAAGACCCAGGACACGCCAGAGGGACTATGTCTCTCAGCTTTTACATTTTTTGCCGCGCGATTTTTTTCTATGAAAAATGTGTGCCTTGGCTCAAAAAAGATTGTAAAAAACCGGTCCATAGTATGTAATTTTAAAAGTGTATTTTCTCTTTTTCCACAGGCCCACATTGGAAGAGGGCCAGGAAGGCTGACACCGAATGAGAGCTGCCCTCCGCTCTACAGAACGTGCTTTCCACTTCTTAAAAGACGTCCAAGGACGAGCTCTTCGCGGCTATAGTTTGTTTCCTCTCATACAGAGAATGAAATGTCAGACGTTAAAATTTAAAAGCACAACAATTTTAAACATTAAACCTTTTACAAACTTGAGTCACAAGAGTACGCTCTTGATTCGGAAGCATTGGATGATCAGGGATAGCTGTTTGAGCACACTGTACTTCTCTTTCTGTATGAGAGGATGTTCTCTGTTGTATATAAGTAAATTAAACATGTATGTTCTGTCTGTTTAATTACATGACTTGGGTTCTTTTTCATCTTTTCCTTAAAAGGCGTAGTAGTCCAAGTACCATACATTACACATCATAAATGAGCAGATAGAAGAATATAATTTGTATTTCTTTGCCCCCTCTTTTACAACACAAATTAAAATGATAGTCACATCAAATTTATTGATATTGTAAAATTCTCAACAGCTCAGATCATGTATAAGGTGAAAAACTTGTTGCCAAACAATATATAAAGGATGTTTAAGAGGGTGATAAATGTAAAGGGGCCAAAACAACTTCAATATCTGTCAAATTTGAACATACTGGAAAAAAAAAATTTATCTATTGTGGAGTACTAGGATACAACATCTCTGACAACATAAATCCATCCCGTGCACGGGGCTTGTCTACCTGCCGCTGTCCAGCCTTCTCCATGCCACCACCCGGGTACAGTGTCTGTCCTGTTTGTTTTCCTTGTACTGCCCCTACAGGTAGGGGTGACAGTAGCTCAGTTGGTAAAGCATTGGCCTTTGAGCCAGACGGTCGTGGGTTCGAGCCCGACCTTCACCATCGACTCCCACTTTCTGCTGTCGTTGTGTCCTTGGCAAGACACTTAACCTCTGGGAACACCTGCCACAGTGGGGCGGCTGCGGCTGTAAAGTGCCAAACTGCCGTTGTGTCCTCAGGCAAGACACTTCACCCCCATTGCCTAGAATGAGTCTGGTGTGTGTGTGAATGGTTGGTGGTGGTCGGAGGGGCCGATGGCGCATACTGGTTGCCTCGCTTCTATCAGTGTGCCCCAGGGCAGCTGTGGCTACAGCAGTAGTTTATCACCACCGTGTATGGAGTGAAAGAATAATGACATGTAAAGTGTCTTTGAGTGTCCAAAAAACTGACTCTGGGCACTAGCAGAAGTCCGGTGTCACAGCTCCTCCAGCACCTCTGGCCACTTCAGCCACTCCCTGAGAGGCTGGCCTTCCCTCCCCCTCCATTTTTGTTGCAGGATTGTAACAGGTGTGCTGGAGGCAATCCACAGCTGAGTTCACTCTTCATCATCAGCAAGAAGGACTGAAAAGCCACTGAAGTGAGCTCAGCTGTGCCGAATCGAAAAACTCTGCCATTCTCTGGCCACCTGTTATTCCTGCTCCATCCTACCCCATCCTTCCCTGCCCCTGCTCCGTCCCGCCCCAGTTTGCTCCGTCCTGTCCTGGTTCTGCTCCGTCCTACCCCGGCTCAGCTTTATCTAGCGCCACCTGTTCCTGCCCTGATCCAATAAATTTCCCCCTGTACTATTTCAGTGTCTGCTCGTGGGTTCTTTACCTCGATTCGTAACATCCCGTCCCTGTGCTCTTCAGAGCCTGGGCCGGGATATCCCAGCTTTAACCTTTTTGAAGATAAACCATAATATTTAAGGAAAAATAACACCGTGCCTTTTGTGTGACAGGAACCAGAAAGACCAGTGAGAGGGACCAGAGAGACCAGAGTGAGACCAGTGAGAGAGACTAGAGAGACCAGAGAGAGGGACCAGAAAGAGAGACTGACAAGAGTAAGATTAGAAAGAGACCAGAGAGGGACAAGAGAGAGACTAGAGAGACCAGAGAGATCAGGGAGGGAGACCGGAGAGAGAGACTAGAAAGATCAGGGAGGGAGACCGGAGAGAGAGACCAGAAAGAACGACCAGAAAGAACGACCAGAGTAAGACTAGAACGAGACCAGAGAGGGACCAGAGAGAGACTAGAGGGACCAGAGAGACCAGAAAGAGAGACCGACCAGAGTTAGACTAGAAGAGACCCGAGAGGGACCAGAGAGAGACTAGAGAGACTTGAGATTGGGACCAGAGTAAGACTAGAGAGAGACTAGAGAGAGACTAGAGAGACCAGGGAGAGGGACCAGAAAGAGAGACGGACCAGAGTAAGACTAGAAAGAGACCAGAGAGAGACAAGAGAGACCAGAGATTAGGACCAGAGTGAGACTGGCGGGAGGGACCGAAGGGAGAGACCAGCAATAGACCAGAGAGAGACCAGATAGATCAGTGTTTTTCAACCACTGTGCCGCGGCACACTAGTGTGCCGTATGATATTGTCTGGTGTGCCGTGAGAAATTTGTCTACTTTGTCTAAAAATAACTGCATTCGCTGTTGACGAGCGGTGACTTGTTTTGAACTGTGGAGTAACCATGTAATACTTTTTCAAATCAGTAGATGGCAGCAGATAGCTAAGTACTTTGAAACTGAAAAATTGGATGCGACCACTGGCTGTAACAGGTCAGCATTGTGGCGAGAAAGGTAAAATTGGATGCGACCAACAAATGTGGGAGGGAGCGAGACAAGAGCTTTGTGGCGAGTGAGAAGTAAAAGTGATAGAGACGTTTTTGAAAATGAATTATGCCGTTTCTGAACAGGATTAACATCCTCCGCTCTGCCCCGGGGCAGGTGTGGCCGCGTTGTAGTGGTTTAACTATGAAATGTACAATTTTTGTACAACAGCTCTCGCGAACGCACTTCTGAACTGGGTACCGAGCGCAGACCATAGTCGAGTGGACAGAAACCATAGACATGCGGACCGGACAGAACCATGGACTCGCGTTCAGGACCTCCCGTGTCCCTCATCCAAAACTCCTGAATTTAAAGCTCGGATACCAAAATGTTTCCCATGCACTAACAATGCATGTTCTTTGTGTGAGTTATTATTTGACTATTTGGGCAGAGAGTGGATTTTCTTAGTTTTTTTCCACACAGTTAGTGCCACTTTATTCCCAAACTCTTGTTATTTGTATCGAGAAATATTAAATAAAGCTTAATGTCAAGGCCTGGACTTAAGCATTTTGATGAGAATAACTGTATATTGTGAATATAGGCTACAGAGTATACTGTATACATTATAAGATAAGATAAGATATACTTTATATATCACACAGAGTATGTACAGTATATATTTTTTTACATTAGTACTGTATACATTTTTACATTTTCTCCTGGAGGTGTGCCGCAAGATTTTTTCAGTGAAAAAAGTGTGCCTTGGCTCAAAAAAGGTTGAAAAACACTGAGATAGATAATGTGAGACATCTGAAACTCCAGGTCCCCGGGCTCCGGTGGGCTCCTCTCCTTGTGTTTCTCTGTGGGAGTAATTAGAGCTCTGTCTCCATCTGGGAGCCACTCCATCGTCCCACACAGACTGCAGTCTCCCCAGACACCTCACACACTGTTTAAAGGGAGAGCTTCATCTGTTCTTCATCCAAGTCATCAAATATTAAACTCCATCATAATATGGTGAGTATAAAGAACCGAAGAGATATGAAAACTTGTGTTAACGATTCAGACAAAAACTGTATAATCTTAGTCTGTAAAAGTCCTTAATTGGTTTTGGAAAGCCTGTGTATTTAGCCTGTGTATCTATCACGCCATTTGGTTAGTTCTGCAAGACAGAAGATAGAGAATAAATATTTTTCAGCTCCCCTCCACCAGAACGCTAAACTTTAGGCTTTATGGAATGGCGTGAGATCACAACCTATTGGCAAAAGAAGACGTCACGGTGTAATAGGACCAGTGTATTGAGTAAACTCCCTCCTCCCTTCTGTGTTAGCTCCACAGTTAGTCACTCGCTCGTCCGTTTCTGCCGCCGCTGTAATAACACAGCTCTGCGGAGGTGGTTATGGTTCACAGAGGGACCATTTGTCTTCATTCTCTTCACTGGAACATGTTTTATTTGATTGTGGACGTTCGAGGGAGAGACGGAGGTGGTCAAACCCGATCAGTGATCCGTAGTCACACTCTATCAATGACAAGAGAAATGTGAGCCGCTGTATGTGCCATTACCAGAGGGCAACGGACCAGAGAGAAGTCCTTCAAATGCAGGACTGAGACTTTAGATCCTGGACTGAGGCTGTACATCCAGAACTGAGGCTTTGGATCCAGGTTGAAGGCTTTAGATGCAGGGCTGAGGCTACACGGTGCAGGACAGAAGTGGCCACGGGAAGATGGCTGCTCTGTCAGCAACGACACAGCCGTGATCTTTTGGTGTGGGCTTCAGGCAAAGTGGGGTTAAGTGTCTGGCCCAAGGACACAACGACAGCAGACATCAGTGGGATTCCTTTGAGGTTTGACCTTTGAATTAAGAAGGCTGAGAGAGAGAGAGGCCAGAGAGGGACTAGAGAGACCAGAGACAGGGACCAGAGAGAAGAGAGAGAGTTTTGACCTGTGAGTTTAAGAGGATGCTTGACTCTGGCAGTATCTGCCTTTGAGGACTGTAAAGCAGCAGTGGGTTTTTCTCAGTCATGGAGTAAATAAAAAGCAAAGGTTTCTCACCTGTTCTTAGCGCTGGGCTTGAATCACACTCCACAGGCAGCAGCTGCACCCACGACGACAGCGGGAAAACCTGCTGCTTCAGTGGGAGACGCCTGGGGCAGTTCTGAAAAATATTCTGAAATAATTGTAAAAGTGGAAGGGTGTTTGAGCTGTTGTTGCCGCATGAACAAGTTACAGCAACAGATATTGTCTAATACTGATTGTCAGTGTCAGCACATATACAATATATACACCAAGTACCCAGATAAATAAAAAATAACCACAAAAGAAAGAATAAGTAAACTAAAACAGCATTAAATCCACACCAGCCAGAAGGAGAGACCAGAGAGCGACCAGAGACAGGAACCAGAGAGAGAAAGAACAGAGAGAAAGACCAGAGAAAGAGACTAGAGAGTGACCAGAGAGACCAGAGGAACAAAAATACATGGAATTGACGTGAAAAAAGTTGCAGACATCACCTTTAATCAAACCATAGTGTGATATAAAGCTATTAACTTATTTCCACTTCTAACAACTGTGCGGACATTAAACTGTGGCACTGTCGTTCTCGGTGGCGGCTTATCTCGTCTCACGCACACACACTTGTCTTTGAATCATTGATGAGCCTTTATCCGTCCGTAACTCCCTCTGAAATGGCCACAGCACATGGCTCTGGTGTTTGGCGGAGATGGGAGAGTGGAGGGGGGGGTGAGAGGGGGAGTGTGGGGGGCGGTGAACCCTTTGAGAGAACAGCTGCACCAGGAACCTTCGGGTACTACGGGATTATCGAGTGTTTATGCAGAGGAACGGACAGACATGCAGCCATTATCCTGCTGTGAAGAGAAGCTAATGGTGATTACACCGGGGGGGAGATGATCATAATGGGGGAGAGGGGGAGAGACTGGAGAGAGATGAAAAAGAGAGACGAGAGAGAGAGGGGGGAGAGGGACAAGAGAGAGGGACAGAAGAGAGACTGCAGAGAGAAGAGAGAGGGACAGGAGAGAGAGCGGGGAAAGAGACTGGAGAGAGACAAGAGAAAAGGGAGAGAGACAGGAGGGAAAGGGAGAGAGACTGGAGAGGAAGGGGAAAAAGAGGGGAGAGATGGGAGAGAAAAGGGAGAGAGACGAGAGAGACAAGAGATGGAGACAGGAAAGAGGGACCAGAGAGAGGGGAAAGAGACAGACAAGAGAGAAGGGAGTGACAGGAGAGTAACAGTAGGGAAAGGGACTGGAGAGAGATGAAAAAAGAAGGAAGAGGCGAGAGAGAGAGAGAGGCAAAAGAGACAAGAGAGAGACGAGATAGAGACGGGATCCAGGACTGAGGCTGTACTGTGCAGGACTAAAGAGGGTCCCAGGGGGTTTGACAAACTCTTCTGTCCAGGTCCAAACTAAAGAAGACCAACTGCTGCGCATATTGACCCCAGAGATGGAAAAGGAAAATGTGAGTTCCTGCATATGGTGTGAAGGCCATAAAGACATGTTGTGGAATCTATGTAACAACAATATAATCAATAAAATAAAGAAAATAAAACAGAAGTATCAACCCAGAGCTGAAGTAAAATCAAAGTATAATTTTGTTTTTATTTGGTAAACATGAATATATAAAAAAGCCCTATTCGGACGGGATTAGTATTATTATCTGCAGTGGTCTGTGAGGAGGAATTCCCAGTTCATAAAATAAACAGCAGTAAAGAACACAGGAAGATGATCATAAGAGGGGAGAGACTGGAGAGAGGGACAGTAGAGAAGATAAGATAAGATAAACTTTATTGATCTCACACAGGAGAAATTTACACACATCTGGCATGGATAGAAACACTCAAGATTGTGCACAAGAGAGAAATGTGCAAACATGTTAAATGCAGGATATATTATGTACAATAAAAAGTGGCAATTAAAAAGTGGTAATTAAGAAACAGTGTCAATAGTATAGTGCAGGTTTTTGAGTACTAATGCAAGTGACTTAAAGTGACTCATTGTACAGTCTGACAGCGGTGGGTATAAAGGTCCTGCGGTAGCGCTCCTTCTTGCACTGAGGGTGAGGGTAGTCAGGAAAGGGACAAGAGAGAGAGGAGAGACAGAAGAGAAATGGGATCCAGGACTGAGGCTGTACAGAAAAGAGGCTCCGAGGCGAGCAGAGGGGTTAAGCCCACAAGTCTGATCCTGGGTTTGGCTTATGGTTTTTCTTACCGACTCGCAGCAGTTCATCCTTGACATATGACAGACCTCAAAGAACTGACGCATTGGAAGTAACTTGGGGTAAAAACTTCAAAAGCAACAAAAACACATTTTCCAAACTATTTTTTACTGCGTACGTTTTGGTGAGATTGCCTTTCCGTAGAGCCCCCTCTACTTCGAGCCAATAAAAAGTTGTTTTCGATCCTTTCCTTTTCAGTAAACCCTGATGTTCCCCTGAGTTTGGCTTTTTACGCTGAAAGTAAAGAGTTTTATTATGGATGGCTCATTATAGAAATCTGAAACCTCAAAAAACAACATCGCTCTCTGTTAGAGCCGAGACAAATCCCCAGAGGGAGAGAGACTCAGTGCAGCATAATCCTCAAGATGTGTTTCATCGTAAACATTGGATTTATCTTTTACTATATACACGTACAACACTTTTAACAGTTTGAGATGTACTTATTAAACATTGGTGTATGTTCTTCATCCACTAATCTGCATTGTGTTTGACCAGGGGTGGACCATTGCTTTATTCAGGAGGCCACATTGGGATATTGCCTTTTTGTGGAGAGACAAAGTGAGAAACCTTGAGGTTTCCCACAGACAGTATGTGTGTAGATCCAGAACTGAGGCTGTAGATCCAGAACTGAGGCTGTAGATCCAGAACTGAGGCTGTAGATCCAGAACTGAGGCTGTAGATCCAGGACTGAGGCTGTAGATCCAGAACTGAGGCTGTAGATCCAGGACTGAGGCTGTAGATCCAGGACTGAGGCTGTAGATCCAGGACTGAGGCTGTAGATCCAGGACTGAGGCTGTATATCCAGGACTGAGGCTGTAGATCCAGGACTGAGGCTGTAGATCCAGGACTGAGGCTGTAGATCCAGGACTGAGGCTGTAGATCTAGGACTGAGGCTGTAGATCCAGGACTGAGGCTGTAGATCTAGGACTGAGGCTGTAGATCCAGGACTGAGCCAGACCCAATTTCATGTGATTATTAATTCAACCAAGAACCAATTCGATTCATGAATGACAACAGAAAAATATACATATGAGGATTCTGGACTACCTCACAGACAGAACCCAGTTTATGAGAAGCAGAGACTTTGGGTCTTAGGTCCTGACTTGCAGTGTGGGGGGCCCCAGGGGACCGTCCTCGCATTGTTCTTCTTCACCCTCTACACTGCAGACTTCAGACACATAACGGACGGTTGTGTCCTACAGAAGCTCTCTGACGACTCTGCCATCATCGGACTCAGCTCAGGGTGTCTGAGTACCGATGATGCAGAGTACAGAGGAGTTATACAGGACTTTGTGGACTGGTGTCAGCGGAACCACCTCCTCATCAACGCGGGGAACGGAGATGGTGATGGACAGACGTCATTCTGCCGCTCCAGCTCTGGTGAACATCCAGGGAAGGGATGTTCTCTGGATGGGTTATCTCATAGGCCTTGTTCCAGGACTATAAGATAAGATAAGACAGACTTTATTGATCTCACACAGGATAATTGTACATGTCACATCTGGCATGGATAGAATCACTCAAGATTGTGCAAAATAAAAAAATGCGCAAACATGTTAAATGCAGGATATATTATGTCAATGGCAATAAAGAAACAGTGTCAATAGTAGTGCAGGTTTTTTAGTCCTAATGCTAGTGACTTAAAGTGACATAAAAACTCAGCCTCCTCAGAAGGAAGAGGCGACTTTGGCCCTTCTTGTACAGGGGGCTGGTGTTATGGGACCAGTCCAGTTTATTGTTAATGTGAACACCCAGGTCCTTGAAGCTGTCCACCAGCTCAATGTCCTCCCCCTGGATGTTCAGCAGCGTGTGGGAAAGTGGTTTTCTCCTGAAAACCTTTCTTACTGGTGTTCAAGCACAAGTGGTTGCGCTCACACCAGTCGACAAAGTCCTTGATAACCGACCGATATTCCACTTTGTTCCCCTCAGACACACAGCCCACGATGGCGGAGTCGTCGGAGAACTTCAGCAGGTGACAGCTGTGTTTGTCGTATGTAAAGTCTGAGGTGTAGATGGTGAAAAGAAACGTTGAGAGGACAGTGCCCTGAGGGACCCCAGTACAGCAGACTACCACCTCAGACTCACAGCTGCGCAGCCGCACGTACTGAGGTCGGTCCGAGAGGTAGTTGATGGTCCATGCAGTGAGGTTACAGTCCATTCCCGCGTCCTCCATCTTCCCCCGCAGCAGTGCCGGTTTGATGGTATTGAAAGCGCTGGAGAAGTCAAAAACCATGACCCTCACAGCGCTCCCGGCAGGCTACAGGTGGGAGAGCATCCGCTGCAGTAAGTAGATGACGGCGTCCTCTCTGATATTGTAACTGTTTTTAATAACACAAACTATCGGCATAGCTCAAACATAACTTCGTAAAATTGCATATTTATAGTGTGAGAGGTGTGCCTATAATCTTGCCAGAATGGGAATATGTTTATTGTTGTCCAAATCTTGAATTTCTTTTCTGTATTTACTTTTGCCTTGTGTTTTTCCGACTATTTAGACCTTGCTTTTATTACGTTAGTGATTTTTGTTAATTAAAATAATTAGGATTTTGAATCTGCATTTGGATTCTTTTATTCAAATCGTAACAGGAATTATACACACGCAGAAAGAGAACATGCAAACTCCACACAGAGAGCCCTGGAGGTGAATCCCCTGAGCTGGACAATAGGTGTCTTGTGCATTTTATGTCTATGTTAAATGATAAATCCAATAAAACATGTCCATACAACAATCGGCCCGTCTGTTAGCCTGTTAGTGCTGTGTCTTTGATTCCATTTAAGCCGCTGGACGTGGGGGACAGCAGACAATGGACGGATTGACAGATTTGGAGACGATTGTTTTGTTTGGGGTCTTGTTAATTAATCCTTTGGAGACGTGGCAGCGTTGGCCTGGCTGTTGACACCAGACGCTGAAGATGAGCTGAATGCATATGCTGAGGATTAGAATGTTTCTCCATGCCTCAGAGGAGAACGGAGGAGAGCCGAGGAAACATGGGAGATGTGAGGAATGTGCAGAGGGTTGATGGGTCAAAATTGCATCCATAACAAGGCATGGCAAGTTTGTTTAGCAGAGTACATACACACAGAAATTCAAAGTGCTGAATAAAAAACAGATTAAAATAAGAAAAGGCATTACATAATAAATAATCGCAGTACCTTCTAAAGAGTCAAGATACATTTTCTCAGTTGATGCAGAAACAGAACTGTTTTTAACCTGGATTTGAACATTGTCAGAGAAGAAGCCTGTCTCATATTTTCAGGAAGACTGTTCCAGATTTTATCAGCATGAATCTGAAATGCTGCTGACCAGCACGAGTCCCTGTGCTCCTCAGAGTCCCAGCAGGTGGCCAGTCCCTGTGCTCCTAAGGCTGCGGTCACATGCGCAGCCTAAAGCCCGGTTAAAGTGTGCCAGGGCCCGCTTCGCAGTTTGATCTGGGCTTTAGGTGCCATCTGACCGCGGCATTCGGTTAAAAGCCGACGCAAGGGGCGTTGGGGGAGTGTCTCTCTGCAGGGCCAAAGAAAAGCGTTTCCTACGGGTATAGCTCTCTTCTGTCCTGACCCTCGCTCTCAGTGTGGTGCTATTGCAGACATTCAAGAATCAGTCTTTATTTAATCACCAGAACACACACAAACACACTTGTAACCTCCCTGTCTGCGGTCGCTATGCTCGTACTCCACACTTTTCATTCCTTCATTCTCATTCATTAATTTCTCAGCGCTCTTACGCTCGTTGCTAAAGAGTGTGTGTGTGTGTGCACTCGTGTCCGCGGTGCGCACACACAAACACTTACAAACACACACGTTGTCACACACATGTGACCCACTGAACTGCTGCACTTTGCATCAGAGCAATTTGGACAAGTGTGAGATGTATCTTTCCCTAAACAACGAGATCCGTACTGAGCTGTTAGCTACTGTATCTGTAGCTGTTAGTTGTTAGCTACAGTAGCAGAATGTAAACAGGAAAAGGACCGGATCTCAACCAGGGCAACGAGGTAGTCTCTGGTGTTAGTATTAGCGCCACCAGCTGCACCGAGTGTTGTACTACAGCACAATTTCCCTGACACGGTTCAGACAATACGTTCATGTGACCACGGGCCGTTTTCACACCCCTGTGGCGACGATCTGGGCCACTTGGCCTAGTTCGTTTGTAAAAACATATGTGACCGTGCCTTTAGAGTCCCAGCAGGATGCCAGTCCCTGTGCCCCTGTCTGAGTTGGTTCATATGATTTGGTCCAAGGCCATGGAGAGGTTGCAAAGGGGTAAAGTTACATGGAAAGTCAAGCTGGGAAATTAAAATTTTTTGTTGTCACTGGTTTTTGGCCTCTGTCACCTCTAGATCAGTTTGTGTAAGCTTGTACAGGGATTATTCAAAACAAAGGAAGGTTGCTCACCAACCTTCCTTTGTTCATGTCCAAAATACCCGTGTCTTTAAAAAAAAAATGAGTTTTGACTTTCCAGGTAAAAGCACATGGTGAAGAACTTAGAAATTCTAAAAATCCAAGGCACTCGTGGTCAATAGTTTAGAAAAGTTTAAAAAGCCTTTATTTTCTCATGGCTGTGGATTCAAATACGCACCAACGCGTTTCAGCCTAGCTTGGCCTTCTTCAGGGTGCAAATGGTGGCACCAGTGCCCATGTGATTTATATGGGAGGGGCTTCATTAGGCCCTCCTCTAAACATGCACTGGTGTATTTACATCAAAAATACAATGCACACAGAAAAAGAGAAAAAATAGAAAAATAAACACATATTTACAATTATACATTCGCTGGAGGTGTAGTAGCAATATCTGTATTTTTTTACAAATAAAAAGATCATCTCATAAAGCACATTAAACATACACATACACATTCAAAGGAATGGTGAAAAGTCCATTTCGTCATTGAGTCCAGGAAAGGATGTGGCGTTCAGGTTGACAATCCAAAATGTCTCACGATGCAGCAGGTGG
This sequence comes from Knipowitschia caucasica, assembly GCA_964034765.1. Classification (NCBI taxonomy): domain Eukaryota; kingdom Metazoa; phylum Chordata; class Actinopteri; order Gobiiformes; family Gobiidae; genus Knipowitschia; species Knipowitschia caucasica. Next base: position 41,710,820 of record OZ035824.1, on the reverse strand, counting down.
GTAAGTCTATCTCCGCCTCTGGGTGATTTTGGGATTGAGTCAATTACCATCACTTTTAGCTTGTTGATGTTTCTATGTCCAGCCGTGTGAAAGTGGACAGCCATTGGGTACCAAGGATCATTCTTTTTAATTGCGCGTTTGTGCTCAGCAAGTCTGTCCTTCAGTCTCCTTTTTGTTTTACCAATATAAAAACAACCACACTCACATTCCAGTTCGTACACCACAAAGCACGTATTGCAGTTGGCATAGTTTTTTAGATCATGTTTTTTACCTGTACGGTTTTTGAATGAAGAGGATCTTTCAATGTTACAGCAGTGGTTACAGTTTCCACATGTTACAAGTGTATTTCAGACCTTTCCACACTTTCAGACAGAAATTGCTGCACCCCAAAGACAAAATACCCAGACACAAACAGAGCAATGTGGCGTATTCAGTGCACTGACCACTATATTAGAGAAACAAAACAAACTATACAGAAAAGAGTTTACCAACATTGTTGAGAAGATTCTAGTGGGACACAATCATCTGTACATTTCCACCTCAAGGCCACCAACCACACCCCTCTCTCAAAATTGGTTTGAGAGAGGGGTGAAAGAAGACATTTTTGTGAGGAAAAACAAACCTTCCCTAAACAGAGGAGGCGGGTTAAGATTTGTTTTGCCTCGCATCTATGACAACGTCCTAAAAACAACGCCCTAACAATAGATAAGGTCAGTGACGTTCTAAGGAGTTAGGAGTGATAGACCTGCACTCCACTCGAGCAATCTCAGCAGACAATAGGTCAGGGACATGCTAATGAGTTAGGCTCGCCCTAGCTGCTCCCTTCCATATCTCTGCAGACCTTATTTGTGTTAATGAGTTAGCCTCAGGATCAGGGTTTGTCTAACCACACCTACAGGTTATAAATCTCCAACTTGCGGCTGAGCTTTCATTTCCTTGAAAAATGATGGCTGTGCAACCGTCCATTGTTTCCCTTTAGATCAGCTTTTCCAACCAGAATTGTGTGAGATAGGACCACCCTTTTTTAGCCAATCAGCCCAAAGAGACAAGTAGAGACAAGACAGGGCTCCATCTTACTATTTTTGCACAAGATTACATGCACAACATCTTTCAAAAAAGATGAAGACTGAATAAAATGTCCAAAAACTCTTACTTTTACAAGAATCCTTCAGTTGGAACAAAACAAAACACATAATTTAAAAACAAAGAAAACGCCAGGTACCCTTTGGCATTAAGGGCCGGAAAAAACAGATATTGTAGCTTGGCAAGCCACTTTCTTATAGAGGAACTTTGGCCCACTTCTTGGCCCACTGCCTTACACTGGCCCGTTCAGTGGTCTTTACTTGGCCCACGGACAAGGTTCGCAAGGAACTCAACAAGCTCGGTCATTCATTGGTGACGTTGCTGTTGTTTAATCCACATTGAAAGAGCAGAGACAAAAATAATAGACTAAAATAAGTCCAGTCTGTGGTCTCTAACTGGTGCTAAAACCACACAGACAGCTCTGAGACCAACAGTTGATGAAAATAGTCAACAAGATCAATCAATCAATCAATCAATCAATCAATTTATTTGAGCAGGTCATACAAAACAAAAAACAATCCAATAGGAAAACATTTCAAGAAAAAGCAGACACAGCTCAAAGGGAGTAAGCCGAAGTAAAATACTTGTGTGAGCTTACCCCAATTACATTTTCATATCGTTTTTCAATTAGGTGTGTGTTGTGTGTAGTGTGCGGTGTGTTGTGTGTGTGTGCGTGTAGTGTGTTGTGCGCAGTGTGTTGTGTGTGTGTGTCGGAGTGGGTACACATGCATGCGTGTATATGTTTGTTTCTGATAGTGCATGAGTGCTGTGTGTATTTGTATGTGTACTTGTGTTTATGCCTGGGTATAAGTGTATCAGAATCAGAATCATTTTTTTTTCAGAATCATTTTTATTGCCACGTAAGTAACAGGAGGTCACAGACTAGGAAATTGCTTTGGCTCAGTGCAACAGTCAAAAAGAGATAATAAAAATAAGAATAAAAAACACTTCTAAAGAATACATTTAAATTTAAAATAGAGTTACAGTTACTATTTACAATATACAAGTGCACATGGTGCACACAATGGTAGGTGACAGCAGTACAGTGAAGTAAAGTGATGTATGATGGGCAGTAAAGTGACTTTATAAAGGGCGGGGGGACAGGTTAAGAAGTGTTCAAGAGTCCAACAGCAGAGGGGAAGAAACTGTTCTTGTGGCGGGAGGTTCTAGCCCTGATGGACCGCAGCCTCCTGCCTGAGGGGAGTGGTTGGAATAGTCCATGTGCAGGGTGAGAGGGGTCGGCTGTGATACGACCAGCCCGGCCTCGAGCTCGGGCGACGTACAGGTCCTGCAGCGATGGAAGACTGCGGCCGATCACTTCCTCTGCAGAGCGCACAATGCGCTGTAGTCTCTGTTTGTCCCTGACTGTGGCTCCAGCGAACCACACGGTGACGGAGGAGGTGAGGATGGACTCGATGATGGCCGTGTAGAACTGCGCCAACATCTGTGCAGGCAGCTTGGCTTTCCTGAGCTGCCGCAGGAAGTACATCCTCTGCTGGGCCTTCTTGATGAGGGAGCTGATGGTCGGCTCCCACTTGAGGTCCTGGGTGATGGTGGTGCCCAGGAAACGGAAGGACTCCACAGAGGTGATGGGGGAGTCCATCACGGAGGGTGGGGGTGGGGGGACAGTGCTCTTCCTGAAGTCCACAATCATCTCCACTGTCTTCTGGGCGTTCAGCTCCAGGTTGTTACCACTGCACCAGGACACCAGCCGGTCCACCTCCCTCCTGTAGGCGGACTCATCGTTGTTGGAGATGAGTCCAATGAGGGTGGTGTCGTCCGCGAACTTGATCAGCTTCACGGAGTCGTGGCTGGAGGTGCAGTGGTTGGTGTACAGGGAGAAGAGCAGGGGAGAAAGAACACAGCCCTGTGGGGCTCCTGTATTTATAACCCGAGAGTCCGAGAAATGAACAAACTGCCCCTGTCTAATGGGTAACCTGAAATATGACACAGGATGTAAACAGAGGACTACAACATACACCACATTTATGTTTATTTATTTATTTATTTTTTTGTGGAACAGTGTACTTTAAACAACATGTGTCTATGTAAATTTGAGCCATGAAGACGAGTTTATGTTACTGATTTGATGGGACTGTTAAAATGTCCATTATTTCCCCTAGATTTCTGAAATGATTTGGAGGTTTTAGCGAGAAAGACTGGAGGTAACAGATGCCGCTATCTCTTTGTTTCTGTGACCAAAGATAATAATTTCAGTTTTGTCTGAGGAAGCAGTAAAGTAAAGGAGTGAGTCCACGGTGTCCTGCTTTCAGTGAGACAGATTGTGTCATCTGCATAGTTGTGATATGACACATTGTTACTGTGTATTAACTGACCTAACGGCAGCATGTAGAGATTGAACAAAAGAGGTCCCAGGATCCACAAGTGAGAGCCATTTGATCTGAGTCACAGGTTCCAATCTCCACAAAGTACTTACTGTCTTTGAGATATGACTTTGACCAACTTAGGGAAGTGCCAGCAACACCCACCCCGGTCCTCTTGTCTCTGTGTGAGGATTTCATGGTCAACAGTGTCAAAAGCTGCACTCAGGTCTAGAAGATTCTTGAAGGATTCCCGGGAACATGTGTTGCGGCAAGTTTCAATGCAAAGTCAATTGTGACAAATGGCCAGATGGAAAATTGCATGTACGTCTCGGCATGCCCTTTTGTTCCGTGCGGCAGATGTGTTGTTACAGCGCGACAGAGACGGTGGGTATGCCGACTCGATGCATGCAGCGAAAGCAGGAGATGAACATCACTGAACATCCTCACTGAACATCCTCGATTCTCGCACATGCGGCAACCAATCAGAGAGCAGAAAAGTGGTCACCGGTCAAAACAGGAAGACGTAGACAATCGAAAACAACCAAAACAAGAGCTAAACCATGATTAAACCAGGGCTGACAATGGGGGCCATAGGGCTTGTGAACATATGTCATCACCCTGAGTTGACAATCTCCTTTGTCTGTAAACAAGTACTGGTAAGGTGTTCGCCGATAGAGAAGTTCTGGTTAATATTCTAATAGATTTTTGAATTTATTAGCTCTGTGTAAAGATACAGTAGGTCCCATTCCGTTTTGTCGTCTTCATTCACGCTTCTCGGGAATCACGCAGCTGCGTGAAAAATAGTACATCTTATCGCCACAAGGTGGCAGGCTAAGTCCGCTTTAGCTCTTCCAGCGACTTAGACCGTCACAAGAGCTACACATCACTGTGTTGACCTAACAGCCAATCAGGTTCAGAGCAGCGGCAGACACTCATCTGTCTTTTGAAAACCGGACCGGAGCGAGGCTGCCCCATGGATCTGGGCTGCCCGCGTCAACAAAATAAGGTAACTATTATAATATAAATAAGTATTAATTCTCATTACAGTGTTGTCTGCTTTGCTATATGAGCCGTGCAGTGATTAACACGATAAAAGAGGTTTGTGGGAGTCACTTGTTCGTTTTTATGTTAGCTTTCTATTGTGGCTAAGGAGCGAGCTTGTTAACGGTCTGTGCTAAACGTAACGTTACTACATTTGATATTAATTGGTGGGCTTGTTTAAATGGATCATACAAGATGCCAGCGTGACTATTCTTTGTTCCTTGTGGGCTGAAACTGGCATTAAAGTGGCGCAATGCGTCGGCTATCTGGCGCTCATTGGGCTACTAGCCACGCTAGCCTTGACATCGCTCTCGTCTAACTTGTTAGTTAACCCTAACCAGACGAAGTGAGTAGCTGTGGTTAACACTTAACGATGTAATCGATCAAGATATGTGGGGATAACTGATCTGACAGATCATTTATCAATAATTGCGCGAAGTTGACCCCCGCTTTCGTAGCTCTGTTTTTCCAGGTTAGCCACTCGGATGTGGTAGTGCTAACCCAAAGCATCCAATAGATTCATGGTGCGGGCACACAGTTTAGAAATGCTCATAAGAGGACCGTAAATGTGAAATGGCCAATGCTGGCTTTATATGTGATATTTGAGGTGAGTGCGGTGTTCACCCTGTCATGGAAGCAGGAGGCTAGCGTTGAGTTTGAGGGCTGCTGCGGAAGCACGAGTAAACTGAGCCGTTTTATTGCATACAAGATATACTTATGGTAATTAATTCTTGCTCGCGTAGTTGATTATTGCTTACATTTTCCACTAGTCTTGTAAATTTTAACGAGCCTTTTTAAAATATTTTAGATAACCCGTGTTTATGAATTTCATGATCTGTAATTTAAATAGCTATAATACATACATTATAATTTAGCATTTGTTTAAAGATGCTTAATTTGGCGGTGTGTGCAGTTTGACAGGTAAGAATATATACATATTTTTTTTATTTTGTTCTTTTTTTTCCCTGTCAGATGGAGGAGAATCCCAGATCTCTTGTGACTATTGTGCTGGATGACAAAGAGATTGCCAAAAGAGTTTACCATCTCAACACAATTAAAGAACTGATTGATAAAAGCACAAGCTTTTTAACAGACAAAGCCGACTTTCATTCTGTTCAAATATACAGTGAAGATTTTAAGGAATTTATTGATGCGGATGTCAATGTACTTGTCCAGAACCTTGACAAATACAGAATTTCATTTAAATCATACACTTCGGAATATCAGGTTTGTAATGTTCAACTATTGGTAATATTTTTTATTTCTTATTGTAACCTCAACTTTTATCTGTTTACTGTTTTTCCTTCCTAAGAACCAGCCCTCGGGTTCAACTTCAATTGGAGCCATTGCTTCATCTACAGTTGGACTGTCAGAGGTATGTCATTTGTTTACATGTTTTACATTATATTGTAGTGAATGATGAATCCTGAGTAATTTTAATAGTGTGTCAAAGTACATTCTTTTCACAACTTAAAATGTGAAGTAATATATATTATGGACTTATGGTAAAGTGACTAGTGCCAATTATTTATGCCTTTATTCTAAATTGCATTATTTTGCTTGTAAAAACCACAAATGCAGTCTTTGTCCTGACTCTGGACTTGGTCCTGATATCTTTCTGTAATTATGTTGCAAAGGTAAATTCCTTTTTCGAGATCTCCTCTTTCCATTGTCGATTCTCCTCCATCTGACTTTAAAAAAGAAGAAAAAAATGTTTTGCCTTCTTTTTATGTATTAGTTTCACATAATTACATTTTTCATGATTTTCAAATGTTTCAGCATTCACCTGTATTCATGGATTTCATTGTTTTTTGCAGAATGAACCACAGCCAGGCAATGATAGTTTGAGAAAACTGTTGAAGGAAAAAGCCCCAAATCTCCTCTTGGAGTTCGAATCATCAGGCAGTCTTTCCATCACGTCACGAAAACTGCTTGTTAAAGTATCTGTGAGCCATCTCGTGGAACAGAAGGGATTGTAAGTATTTCAAAATACTCGTATCTACACCTGTACACACACTGCAGTCCAAAAGTCTGACTGATGGCTTTCATTTCAACCAAGCAGGGGCACACCAGACCCCCTCCAATTCTCATGTAAGAAGAAAGTCTTGAGGAAATGGGTGGAGTCCGGTGTGGCTCTGCTTGGTTGGAATGAACCTGTAACTAGGCCTATCACGATAACAATTTTGATGGACAATAAATTGGTTCACAAACATAACGCGATACATGATGCCTTTGATTCTTATACAAAAACCAAATAAGCAATTTCTACATTTGTCAATTTCACTAAGTCATGCATTATGAAAGTTAACAAAATTAAGTCATTTGACCTTGAACTGTTGACTTTTTGCATTTGTTTCTTAAAAAGAAACTCTTTTACGCCATGATTATTATAATGCAATTTACATCATTGAATATGTCAGACCTTTTGTTAATGCAGAGTTTTAAGATAAGATTACAGTTATGGTATCTATATTAAAATGTATCATACAGTTAATCATACTTTTGTCTGTTACTTAGCTATCCCTCAAAGGATGACAAAATACTTCTGGCTAGAAGTATAGTAAGTCTTCCCCTCGCTAAAGATAAACTACCAGGAAAAAAATGAAGGATTTGTGAGTATATTTACACACACGTGTGTGTGTGTGTGTATAATATATACACATGTATAACTGTTCTTTTTTTTTATTGTCTAGGAGCATTTCTTTGACCCAGTTTCCCATTGTGGGTTTATTGAAATGAGGCTGAGGAACCTCCGCAGAAGTCTTCACGAAGATCAGCGGCGATACCGGAAAAGAGTTCGTTGTAGTGTACCCGATCCTGATGTCATAGTTACCCTTCACATGGCAGAGCAGGAGGCAGAGGCTACACTGGAGTGGACATCTGCTATTAAAAGGATGAAGCCCATCCCTGAGAACATTGCAACAATCAAAATGGGCATGGATAAAACATTCACAAGTCGGAGGCTTTGGATTTCAACAGAGTCTCCCACAATGCAGGAAATTGTCGCTCACTATCCACGCTTTATTGACCTACTGTGCTTGGTAAACATTACATCTTCTTAACCAATAATTGTGTTCTCTAAATGTATCATTGGACATAGTAACAAGAGAATTTGAAATGGAGATGGAAACTGCTCTGAAAAAGTTTAGATTTGAAAGTGTCAATCAATTCTTACAATTTGTCTCTATGAAAACTTAATATAGCAAGGTTGGCTTTATTTGTCTAAATTCTCTTTCTCTGGCTCTTTATCGCCTCAAACACTTTTGTGTTTGTACAATTACATAGTTAAACTATTGTATTATACACTTGCTCATAAGGTCATGGTAGTTTAATTGCTGTTTGTTTGCACATGACGCTTACATGTATTTTTGTTTACAGATTGACATTGAATTTGGGAAGTTGTTCCCTGGGAAGCAAGACAACTTCCTTTGCAAGTGGGAAGCTTATGATTTGAATAAGGAATCTGCAAAGCGCTCTAAAGTCTTAGAGCTGATTTCCAAATTGCATGGAATGTAAATTATCAACCAACATGTATACTTGTCCCAAGTGCAAAAGAGCAGTGTCAAAGCACATAAGACAACTCATCAATCATCTCAGACAAGTGCATGCACTAAGTGATGCACAAGATTACACCATTGTGTGCCACCAGGACAATTGTCAAAGAACTTATCACAAATTAAATTCATATGCTAAACATCTAAAGAGAGTTCACTCTCAGATTGTACAACCAGTAACGGAGTCATCGGCTAACCATGGCATTGTGTTTGAGAAAGCCAGTGAAGAATCTCCCATTAGGATGGACACTTCAGACACAATTTTGGACTCAGTCAGAATGAAACATACTGTTTTATAACATTATCATGTGCTTCAGTCAGAATGAAACATACTGTTTTATAACATTATAAATGTTGTTGTTGGTGCGTGGAGTGAGCACGCGTTTTGACGTCTCTGCTCTGTTTACCCTTTTAAGCCTTTTAAAGCCTTTTAAACACGTTTTTACGGTGTATTAGTGTCTTTTGTACACTCTAGTGTTTTATTATCTTAAATGCAATGGTTCCAGAGCATCACGTCTTTTAACACAAAGACCCAATCGAAACGCGCTAGCTCGGAGGCTACCACGAGCGCACCACAGACATGGAAAGTGACACTGCAATGACCACGAACGACATTAGTCGCCTCACATTGGAGCTTCGTGAGAGGGACCGTGCCACTATTGCAGACCTCCGTAAAGAAGTCCTTCGCCTCACTGCAGAGCTGCAGGATAAACAGTCACTCGTGTCCAAACTTTTTGATGTTGCTGGCGGGCAGCACTCACGGCTTATGTCACTGAGCGCTGCATACTGTGACACTGTCGTGTGGGAGAGATCTGTCAGCTCTGGGCCCTCTTGTTCTACACCTAAGTGCCCGGTTCGGAATAAAGAGCCTGCGGACTGCGAGGAGCCATCCAGCGCCGTGGCCCATGTCCTGAGCCTTTCAAACCGCTATGCAGCCCTCTCCGCTGACATCCCAGCCCCCTCAGCAGAACCCCTGGACTCTGCAGCAAACTCTACTGCTGTCCGTGGATCCAGGTCCACTGCGAGAAAGACACTCTTAAAGGAAGCTGTCCTCAGACGAAAGAGTGATCATTCCCCTTCTCTGACCCCAGTGCATCACCACCACTTACCTTCACCGGGTCAGCAGCAGCGATCCGAGCCTGCTCCTCTCGCTGCTCCAGCGTCTCCGTGCACACAGCGTGGGTTGCCCGGAGCTGGGAATCAACACCCCCACTCCTCTCCATGTGTTCAGCAGCGCCCTGGTTCGGACCCATCCCTGGAATGGTTGTTCAAGTTGTTCATCCCTTGTGAACAACTTTGGCCTGTTCTGGAAGCGTCACGTGGCCTATCGTCCAGATGGTCTGCACCCGAACAAATACGGCACCAGTTTGTTGACGGACTTCCTACGCCATGTTGTTCAGTGCTCCCCGAGGGGGTCGTGACTGTTTACATCTGAGGCTTCTCGGCCCCCACCACCCCCCTCCTCCTCCTCCTCCTTACCAGCACCGGGTGAGTACTGTGGTGCAAACACTGACCCCTGTCCGTCTGGCAGTGTAACGACAGTCCTGCCACTGAACTGTGCTGACTCAGTTATGCATCTGGAACTTAACAAAGTACAACAGAGTTCACTTTTTAAACCAATAGAGACTGTGTGTGTTCCTCGCACCAGCTCAGAAATGTGTTTTAACTTGAATAAACACAAATTTAAAAGAAGGACAGCAGTTAGACGGTCCAACTCTGGAAATCTAATTCCAGTTCTTTGTAATCAATCAACTAAACCCACTGACACTGATATTAATTTTAACCTTGCTCTACTTAATGTCAGATCACTATGCAACAAATCATTTTTAATTAATAATTTTATCTGTTCGTATGATCTTGATTTTATGTTTATGACTGAAACATGGCTTGACCATAATACAGGAGATGCAGTTTTAATAGAAGCCTCACCACCAAATTTCAAATTTGAATATGAAACACGAGAAAATAAAAGGGGGGGGGGGGGCATAGCAGCAGTTTTTAAAGATCGTATTGTCTCCCATAGAGTGTCTCTTGGGAAATTTTCATCATTTGAGTATGTTTCTTTTAAAATAGAACAAAAGAAATCTTCTTCCATTCTTATTATTGTTGTGTACAAGCCGCCACAGTCATGCCATAGTTTCACTGATCATTTCACTGAGTTGCTTTCAGTTGTGTGCACAGATTTTGATGGTTTAGTCATTATAGGCGATTTTAATATTCATGTGGATAATGTTAATGACAGATACGCAAAAGAGCTGAGTTCCATACTTGAATCCTTTGGCCTCACTCAGCATGTGAGTGGCCCCACCCATAGCAGAGGACACACCCTGGACCTACTTATCACGAAAGGGGTGAATATTTCAAAAGTTAATGTAGTTGATGTTGCTCTGTCGGATCATTTCTGTGCATTTTTTAACATGTATTTTGCTACCAGACCACCCGCTAAATATGAAATTGTTAGAAGTAGACACTTAAATGAAAACACGGGTGAACTATTTATGGGAATGATCCATTTTGAGAACACATCATGTTCTACTGTAGATGAACTGTTTAACTCTGTCACCTCTAGTGTGTTGAATGTTCTGGACGCCATTGCCCCTGTGAAGGTAAAAATGGTCACAAATAAGCAAAAAGCCCCATGGATAAAAGCAGGCCCGGTCAGGGCACAGAAGCAAGAGTGCCGGAGAGCAGAGAGAAAGTGGAGAAAGTCCAACCTCCAGGGTGATTATAAACTCTTAAAAGAGAAGTTGTGTGAGTTTAACAGAGTACTACGTAGAACAAGAGAATTATACTTTTCTGAAACTATTGAAGGCTGCAGCAATAATCTGCGTGTTCTATTTTCAACAATCAATAGAATAGAGGCCTACGTGACCCTGTCGTATGTCAGACCTGTACTCATAGACGTCGGAACTAGGGGTGCGGGGGGTGCGGCCGCACCCCCTCCGCGTGTGCCGGGAGCGAGAAGTTATTACTATCCTGCGTTCCTTGCAGCCCAAAACCCGCTCCATGCTGTCGGAGAAGCTTATGAAGCTCTGTCTGGCTAATATCTGTCGCAGCCTCTGAGCGCTCTTTCTCAGCCTTGCGCAGATTAGAGACCTGGCTACACCAGTGACGTGCGGTGGGGGATCAATCATGTGTTCATATGATTATACATCATATAAACCAACAGGACCTACAGGAACAGGAGCGGCTTATACACAATTTGTTTGGCTACAGCAGAATATGATTTAATGTCTGCATTGTTTTCTCATACAAAACGCAAACGTTTGTAAAAAGTACAAAGTGTGTTATGGGCCTTACCTTAGGTATTAATGAACAGCACAGACCACTTCAGTTAGGACCAGTTTCATGTTTAAGTCCAGATAATAGTTTGAGCACAGACATGTAATCCTCCATTTGGAAATAAGTTCAATGAGTTTTAAAAAGTAAAAAAAACGGGTGTCTCCTCCCGTCACTGGGCTACACAACACAATGAAGCCACCGGAGAGACTGACGCATGAATGCGTATTGAAAAAAAAAAAGTTCAGTTTGATAAGTGACTCGCTTGATATATATTGTTTATTTTGTTTTTCTTAACAATTAAGATGGTATGTTATTATCCAGTGTAATCCAAGTATGAGTCTCTCCCTCGACTCTCCCAACAAAAACCCGCCCCCCCTCTCAGAAAATAGTTCCGACGTCCATGCCTGTACTTCACCTGTTCAACAATCGTCTCATGGCATCTGAAGAAGGGGATAGTGAGCTGTGTAAGTCCATCAAGACCAAAGTTGTGGATTACCTCAATAACAAATATGCAGACCCAACTACCAGTGACCTGTTGGATATAGCCTCTCTTCTAGATCCAAGATTCAGGGCCAAATACATCTCATGTGACCATGACCACATGGAACGCAGAGTTATTTTGGAGACTCAGTCTTTGCTGCATGAATGTGTGCGCGAGCTGAATGACCCAACAGAACAAGAAGGAGCAGCTGTGGCAGTGCCACCTAATCCAAAAAGAAAGAAATCACTCGCAAGCTTCTTTAAAGAGAGTCCTGGCACTGGTAGTGCCACCGGCACCAAACTCACACCGAGAGAGACAATAGAACATGAACTGTCAACCTATCTGCAGTCAATCTGCATAGAGAGTGATGCTGACCCACTCAAATGGTGGAAGGACCATGAGGTTGCTTTTCCAGCACTGAGCCGCCTGGCCAACAAGTACCTTTGTGTGCCAGCCACCAGCTCCCCTTCAGAAAGGGTTTTTAGTTGCAGTGGTAACATTGTAACCTGCCACAGGGCATCCCTGAAGCCTGAAAGTGTAGACAGGCTCATTTTTCTGGCACAAAATCTGTAAGATGTACACTACAGGCCAATACCTCTTGTCTTTCATGTTTTAAGTTTAATGGTTGCTAAATAATTGTTCCAAGAACGTGTTTACATTGAGTTATATTGTTTGATTGTTTACATTTGCACAAAGTACTTGAATTGCATTTAGGAGAAGGAAGCATCCCTCAGTCTCCCTTCATAGATTGAAGCTTTCCTAAAGCAGGCTGACTTGTTATTTTTGTCAGTATCTTTTCTGTTCACATTTTGCACTATACTGTTACACAGTAAAGGAATATTTATTTCTAATTTATTTTGATTTAAAATAATAATAAATGTTTTTTGTTTAATGAAAGCAATTTATGCACATGTTCTGCAGTTGAACATTAATAAAAGTGCCTTTGAGACATTTGTCACCTGTGGTTTTGACCAAGAACATGGCTCATTGGTTTCAATTCACTGGAAGAAAAATATCGAGATATATATCGTATATTGCCATTCAGCCCAAAAATATCGAGATATGACTTTTTGTCCATATCGTGCAGCCCTAGAAGACAGAGAGAGAGACAAGACAGAGGGACCAGAGAGAATGGAGATGAAGACTCATGATCAGAGTCACACCTCAACTCTACTCTGGAATGATTAATCATCTTTTACAACTTTCTGTTTGAGTTCAGAGGAATTACAGTCTGTTCTAGCTTCACTTTCATTTCTGTAGGAGTCCACATCAGCTCTTCCTGTTACATCAGAAACATGAACCCAAAGCAACAGATAGTGACTCTAAGGGGACGTCATGACGTCATGTCTCTATCGTTCAACATATAAGTCACATATACATACCAGAGAGAGATCAAAGAGAAACCAGAGAGGTCACAGATCAAGACAAAGACGTATCCAGGTGTTAAGAAGACATCAATGCACCAATGCACTTTACTCCCAACTCCCAGTTCCCATTCCCTAAAATCTGGATAGAACTTTTTCACAATGACAACACAGACTTTCACTTTCAAAAGCAGATATAAAAATCTCAATATCACAGGGGCAACAACACTACCTGGCGCTCAATCCTTAGAATTTCTGTGCATTGACCTGTCGTGAAACTGAAGGCTACCAGCTAGCACACAGTAATACATTAGTCCTGGCTGCCCTGAGCAGTTTCCCTCGGGGCAGCTGTGGCTCACCACCAGCTCACCACCTGGTGAGCTGCAAATAAATGAAATGCAAATAAATATTATATCAAAAATATTGATGTCTGTACATTCAAATTTTTATGTAAAACTCCAGGACATGCATTTTTCCACATGGAAAAAACATTCGCCAACTTCATCTCTGGTTTTGGTGGGGTTAGGGTTAGCCCACCAGGAGACCTTCTCCACTTGTTCCCACTGATGTCTGTTGTCTTTGTGCCCATGGGCGAGGTTAGCCTGAAGCTAACTGGGATTAAGTTAGCTTTAGGCTAACTGAAATTAGCCTGAAGCTAACTTGGCTGCTCTGTTCTTTCAGGGGGATCTGAAAGAACAGAGCGGCCATCCTGCTGTGGACTCACCACCTGCAGGAGGATCAGTGAGGGGCTGGTGCTAAGTGAATTGGATGGCCGCTGATTGCCACCAGACCTCACTGGACTAACCTTCAAGTTAATCGCAGGTTGAATTTCTTGACTCTTTATAATACACAGTGATTATGTTTCTTTGTTTTGTTCAGCTTTTTGAGCCTTCCACAAAAATCCACAAAACAACATGGCCACAAAAAGTGAGCCGCTTTATAGCGAGGGACTCAGTACACACAGAAATGTAAAATGGAGGCAGAAATGTAAAATGAGATGTAATGAAAGAATGTCTAGAGATAAAGCTTCTTCTGTCTGTGTTGAGAAAAACACACACACACACACACACAAAGGTGTCCTTACACCAGAATCTGTCCAACTGGAACCAGATCAAAACATCTTTCAAATAGGTTTCCAGGGAACTGAACGCAAGCGTCAAAAATGTCACAACCTCCCAAACTGGTCGAGCACCTGTCGGGGAATATATATGTGAGCAGTGTGGCTGCAGTGAACAGACAAAACTGAAGACCCGGAAAGATGAAGAAGGCTGCAGTAAACAAGACGCCCAAGTCTACAGCTGGAGTGGGTCCTGCTAAGAAGACTCCAGGACCATCTAAGGCTCCAGGACCATCTAAGACCATCTAAGACTCCAGGACCATCTAAGGCTCCAGGACCATCTAAGGCTCCAGGACCATCTAAGGCTCCAGGACCATCTAAGGCTCCAGGACCATCTAAGGCTCCAGGACCATCTAAGGCTCCAGGACCATCTAAGACTCCAGGACCATCTAAGACTCCAGGACCATCTAAGGCTCCAGGACCATCTAAGGCTCCAGGACCATCTAAGACTCCAGGACCATCTAAGACTCCAGGACCATCTAAGGCTCCAGGACTTGGTCCTAAAGTTACAGCATCTGCTCCAAACACTCCAGGACCTGCTCCAAAGATTACAGGGGGGGCAAGTTCAGCGGCGGCTCCAAAGGCTCCAGGACTGGCCTCAAAGGCTCCAGGGGGGGCGAGTTCAGGGTCAGCCAGTCCAAAACCGGCGCCAAAGACTCCACAGGCTCAAGGAGAGGTTAAAAAGGTTCCAGGGGAGTTGAGACCGGGGAGAGCGAGTCCAGGGAGAGCGGGAGCGAGTCCAGGGAGAGCAAGTCCAGGGAGAGCGAGTCCAGGGGGAGTGTGTCCAGGGAGAGTGAGTCCAGGGGGAGTGTGTCCAGGGAGAGTGAGTCCAGGGGGAGTGTGTCCAGGGGGAGTGAGTCCAGGGAGAGTGAGTCCAGGGGGAGCGAGTCCAGGGAGAGCGAGTCCAGGGAGAGCAAGTCCAGGGAGAGCGAGTCCAGGGGGAGTGTGTCCAGGGAGAGCGAGTCCAGGGAGAGCGAGTCCAGGGAGAGCGAGTCCAGGGAGAGCGAGTCCAGGGAGAGCGAGTCCAGGGAGAGCGAGTCCAGGGAGAGCGAGTCCAGGGAGAGCGAGTCCAGGGAGAGCGAGTCCAGGGAGAGCGAGTCCAGGTGCGCCTTTAAAGGCTCAACACGGGGCTCCAATAGTTCCAGGGCGGACAAGTTCAGAACTTGTGAAAGCTTTAAGAAGACTCAGGAAACAACCCACCAGACCAACCAGCACGCAGATCCAACACATACCCCTCAAGGTCAGGCTAACCTCACAGCTAACCCCTCTTTACTTAGAAGCATTGTTAACCACACTTAACTTTGAGGTAGTGCTTCAGATATGATCTTGTTTTGAGTGTGGTATATAAAAAATAAAAAGTGCACAAAGCTGCTAAAAACATGTGAAAGATGATTGTGTTCTTCAAACACTAAAGACAAAAGGTCTGGAACTGTCCACATAACTGAATAGTGAAACAAGTTTAAAAACAGAATTTTGCTAGAATGGTCGGGGATAACATATTGTAGGTGGGTGTGTGTTTGTCTATAAGTGTGAGTGTGTGTACACTGTATGTGTAGGTATGTGTGTGTAACAATTAAAATGGTTTTCATATACATATACTTGTTTTTTCTGTCACATCTTTCATTTACAAACAACTTCTGTTTTTTGTTCAGTTGAAGAAACAATTACAGGATCTGGTTGAACAGACGTATCAACTTATAATACCTGACGACGGAGACCTCACCTACGTGAGTCTGAAGCCCAGCTCTACTCTACTCTACTCTAGTGTACTCTGCTCTAATTTACTCTACTCTACTCTAAACTACCCTACTTTACTCTAGTGTACACTATTCTGCTCTAGCCTACCCTACTCCATTGTACTGTACTCTAACCTACTCTACCCTAGTGTACTCTACTCTAACCTACTCTCCCTAGTGTACTCTACTCTAACCTACTCTCCCTAGTGTACTCTACTCTAATCTACTCTCCCTAGTGTACTCTACTCTAATCTACTCTCCCTAGTGTACTCTACTCTAATCTACTCTCCCTAGTGTACTCTACTCTAACCTACTCTCCCTAGTGTACTCTTCTATAACTATTCTACAGTGTACTGTACTCTAACCTACTCTCCCTAGTGTACTCTACTTTAGTGTACTCTAGTGTAGTGTTCTGTAGTGCAGAAAGATCTGCGTAACCTCTCCTTCAGAGACACGTCATATTACAGCAGTATCTGAGATCCTCCAGGTTTATTTCTGGTTTAGTCCTGGATTATTCCTGTTTTAATCCTGGATTAGTTCTGGTTTAGTCCTGGTTTAGTTTTGGTTGTTTTTGAGCTTCCTGCTCTGATCGGCTTGTGTCCATGTGATAACTTTACTGCGCTCATGATTAGTTGTTGAGCAAGAACAATTTGCAATCTTCATCTGCTGTTTCTCCGCACCCACTGGCGCCGCTGGACAAACGCGCTTTCTTGTAAACTCACTGCAACGTATGTTCCGGGCGTTTGCCCAATCACACAGCGAGGGTGGATCAGTCTGTCAATGAACCTGCTCTTCATTGCAGAGGGCGACAGTCATGGTCCAGCATAAATGTTTGACCAGGACCCTCCTGTCATCCACCTGCTACACTGTGTCCAGGGGATAACCCAGGACAGAGCTGGACTTCCTGACAACTCAAAAGTACTCTACCCGACCCTACTCATCTCCACTATTCTCTATCCTATATTAAATGTAAAAATTCAAAAGTGAAGAGAGTGTGAAAAGTTGTTTTTTCACACCTTGAACTCACTTCTCCAGAGACCACAGGTGGGTGTGGTCAGCCTGACGGAGTTGCCTGATCTGTCAGACTGGCCACATCAAGTAGCATCACTACTGTACATGACTATGCACTACTACCATGGGCGGCATGGTGGCTGAGTGGATAGCACTCTCGCCTCTCAGCAAGAAGTTCTCCCCGTGTCTGCGTAGGTTTCCTCCGGGTACTAAAAATATGTACAATAGGTCTGGCTATAAATAATAGATTACTACTTACTAACTTACTTACTTACTCCACACTACATTACCCTGATTACCTTTGTCCTAATGTGTGTGGTTCTCTGTCTGAAACAACTTTTGTTTCTTGTTCAGATGATGGACCTCGCAATGGGTCTGTTTGAAGAGTCATTCACAGAATCAGATGACGAAGACACCTCCAACTATGTGAGTCTGAGTAGATGTGATTAGCCCAATCCACACCTCCCCATATGACCACCCAAACTTTGATACTTCCCTGCTTTCCCCATATGACCACCCAAACTTTGATACTTCCCTGCTTTCCCTAGCACCTCTGTAAATCCCAGAATACAGAGGACTTCTGCTACTCCACCACTGACCCCCTCCCCTTAGTAATCATTAAGGATACTTATTAGAAGGCCAGCAAATGTAAGACTAATAAGGAAAATGTAATACTTGTTCCATATAGCAATCAATCGACCACACCCACTGACACTAATGTGAAACTTGCTTAATGCAAGATCTCTTTGTTATAAATCAAAAACTGTATGGCTAAAAATGACAGGAAATGCCTTTTTACTAGAAGCAACACCAGCAAATTTCAAATTTAAATCTGAAAAAAGAGAAAATGCGGGAGGTGAAGCTACAGTTTTTGGAGATCACCAGTGTTGTGCGTGAACGAGTTCAAAAGAACGCGTTCATTGAACACGCTCATTTTTTCGTGAACGTTGAACTGAACGCAACACATTTTTTAAAAAAGAACTTGAACGTGAATTAGTTCATTTTATGTGTCATGAACGGCAGACATCACTTTGAACGTTGGAATCTGTTTTCTCTTTTGAAACGCAACGAGAGAAAGTTCCTCCCTCCTGTATTCTCGCACTTTTTCTGCCGAAATCTAAAAACTCCTACGGTTTCCACTGTCTGTGAACGCACCCCGACTCCGTGTTGCGGTGCGGCGCTGTGAGCTGGTGCTTTTCACATGTGCCCGAGTCGTGATGAAAACACAGGGTGAGTTAGCGACACAGTTTACACCGTTTACATTTGACATAAAGTATAGACACACGCACTAAACTTCTACTACTGTTTAGTTGTTCACTAAACAACTACTAAAATTCTTAAAATCAACAACTCACGTTCCAGTCTGGCTTTAGACCCTACCACAGACTGAGACCGCTCTTGTCAAGGTAACAAACGATATCCGACTGTACACAGACGCGGGCAAAGTCTCAGTATTAATCCTGTTAGATCTGAGTACTGCTTTTGACAGTGTTGACTGTGAGATCCTCCAATTCCTCCCCTCTCCTCTCCCCTGATTACTTTTGTTTATGGTTCACTGTCTGAAACTACTTCTGTTTCTGGTTTATGTAAAGGACCTGGTGGAGGATCAGATTGAAGATGTTGAAACCACAGTTGATGAGACTGAGGAGGAAGACCCCTCCATCAACGTGAGTCTGACCACATGTGATTTACCTGTTTCTACCAGCTCTCCTCTGCTCTCCCCTCCCCTTCTCTCCTTTCCTCCCCTCCCCTTCCCTCTCCTCTCCTCTCCACTCCCCTCTCCCATCTCCTCTCCTCTCTGACCACATGTGATTATCCTGTTTCCACCAGCTCAGTTCTACTCTACTCTACTCTACTCTACTCTACTCTACTCTACTCTACTCTACTCTACTCTACTCTCTACTCTACTCTCTCTCTCCCTCTCCTCCTGTCCCCTCTCCTCTCAACTCGTCTCCTCTACCCTGATTACTTTTGCCGTTTGTTTATGGTTCTCTGTCTGAAACGACTTCTTCTTCATAGTTTACTATGATGGCTTGGTAGAGCATTGGCCTTCAGGCCTGAAGGTCGTGGGTTCAATTCCCACCTTGACACCTTCTCCACCGACTCCCACCGATGACTGCTGCCGTTGTGTCCTTGGGCAAGACACTTAACCCCACTTTGCCCGAAGCCCCCACTGAAAGATCAAGGCTATGCTCACACTCAGAGAGCAGCCGTCCTCCTGTGGACTCACCACCTGCAGAGGGTCAGTGAGGGGCTGGTGCTATGAGACTTGGGTGGCATCTCTGATTGCCACCCCCCTGACCCAGGAATTGGATTAAAGGTTAGAAAATGGATGGATGGATGGAACATATACAAGGTCAACAAACCATCACCCGGACTGCAGTAGTCTGTGATGAGGAATTCCCAGTTAATTAAACCTGACCCTGCTGCTGCACAGAGCAACAGATACATATTTTTTGTATCTGAATCAAGAGTGTATGAGTTCATGTACAACACGTCTATGGACTGCTCTTGTGAAGTGTAACCCAGTAGAGAAAATGGGTCATTTTCTCTTTCTTTTTCTGTATTTATGTATATGTACTTTTATTTTGAAAAGAGGAAGTGTACGGAAGCTTATTGCATTCACTTGAATTAAAAAAAGTTTCTGTTTTTATGAGTGAGGTTTCGGTTTTTATGAGTAAAGTTTCTGTTTTTATGAGACAAATAAATCCTGTTTTTATGACTTAAAAAAAATCCTGTTTTTACGAGACAAATAAATCCTGTTTTTACGAGACAAATAAATCCTGTTTTTACGAGACAAATAAATCCTCTGTTTAATTAATGACCTGACCAGCGTGATCAGCTTGATCACTCAGTAGGCTTTTTTATCAACAAAGTAATACGAGCAAACGTGCACTTTTAGGAAACTTCTTAAACTTCAAATCTGCTATCCACAGCCTGGACTCGTAGTTAGCCATTAGCTTATCATAAAGAATTATGATCATAACACTCTCCTTCCAGCCATACAGCCAACCGTTTCCATGAGTTGTACAACCACGGTCCGCACAGAATGGCCCTCATGTATGAAACTTTCGTAAGGCCAAATTCAGGTGTAAATTATGTACGCAAAAAATTTACACTTTTCGGTATTTATCAATCTGGACGTACGATACGCACAGAAGCTACACCAAGTCAGAAGGTAGTGTACATTTTATACCCATCTCATTCATCACGACACGGCAAAACACGCGTGAAATGCAAGATTTGGACAACAATAAACAAATTCCCACTCTGGCAAGATTTTAGGTACACCTCTCACATTACAAATATGCAATTTTACGAAGTTATATTAGGGCTAGTTTGTGTTATTAAATAACGTGCAAGATGTCAAACTCTAAAGACCCTGCGCTCATTCACCTCAGGCAAAGCAATGTGGGTTTTCCTTAGTTTTGTGCATAAAGCCCCATAAATGCACCTGATCTTGCTCAAAACTATCTCAGCCACTGCCCTTTACTCCGCAGAGCAGAGATAGGATGCAACGCGCATGTGGGAACTGGCTCACCAGCAGTATAGTTCATTAATTCATTTATTATTTATTTATTTATGTCAAAATTTCAGGAGAGATGTGCTGCAGTGGGTCTAGACACTAGGGAAAAAGCGTGTATATAATATAGCGTATACATATATATTTTTTAAACGTGAATAAACTCAGAAGTGCGTGCTTTTTGAGGCTTGACGGGGCGTGATCAGGCGGTTTCTGAATATTTATAGGCGTGATTTTCATAACTACGCTGGTTTTGAGCGCGGCATTTATTAAACACCCGCAGGTGCTTATATACGCTCGAATTTGTGCGGATCTCACACGTTCATAAATGCCACGTCGGATCTTGCAAATCTGGAATATCACCCAAAATTGTCTCGTAAAAACAGGATTTATGTGTCTTGTAAAAACAGGATTTTATTACAGTCATAAAAACAGGATTATTTGTCTCATAAAAACAGGATTTATTTGTCTCATAAAAACAGGATTTTTTTTTAAGTCATAAAAACAGGGTTTATTTGTCTCATAAAAACAGAAACTTCACTCATAAAAACTAATTATTATTAATTATTATTAAGCTTATTAATTTAAGTGAATGCAATAAGCTTCCGTATGCTTTTACACTTTTTTGCTTTTAACTTTGTACCTTTTTGAAGGGCAACCTTAAGTGTGCCCAATAAGTAAAAAATATTGTTATTATTATAAAGGCTTCTTAAACACATTTATCTTCTCTGCCTCTTCTCTTCCCTTCCACCCCCTTTCTAATCTCTTGACGGCTCATTGGCCGTCTCCACTCTACCGCATTCACTATTTAATCCCAAATCGTCCGCGCAATTATTCCTAATCTGGTGACATTAGCATCTACAGAGCAATAAGCAGCCGCGCTCTCCAGTAGGATTCCTGTTGTATTTATTTGATCACACCTGTTTTGCTCCACAGACATGCATTATGGGAAGGGGGCGAGGGGGCGGTAGTTCAATGAGTATGATTTTCTGTTCGGCTGGAATGGTTTGTGAATGGACACCAGTGGAATATAGTGCTTTT
The DNA here is from genome assembly GCA_964034765.1 of Knipowitschia caucasica. Classification (NCBI taxonomy): domain Eukaryota; kingdom Metazoa; phylum Chordata; class Actinopteri; order Gobiiformes; family Gobiidae; genus Knipowitschia; species Knipowitschia caucasica. Next base: position 41,689,263 of record OZ035824.1, on the reverse strand, counting down.
GTTTAGATTGTTGCTGGTTTTAAAAGAGTGGTTGCCTGGAAAAACATTAGTTACCTTTGTTTAAAGGTCTCTCTCTGGTCTCTCTCTGGTCACTCTCTCTTGTGTCTTTCTCTCATCTCCGGTCTCTTGCTGGTCAGTTTTCTGTCTCTCTCTGGTCTCTCTCTCTGGTCTCTCTCTTGTCTGTCATCTGATGATGATAACTCAAATGGCATGATACACTCTCAGGTTTTTGGGCAAAAACTTAAATGTATTATTGCAGAGTGTGAATGAGTAAATTTTCTCCCGTCCATGTGTGAATCACTAAGACTTCCCGCTTCCTAGACACCTCCTTCATCACAGCTCGCCAACAGGCTGTCCCCATATTGTCGCAGATTCAATCTCCTTTGGCTCGAAACCACAAAGGCGCAGTAAATCTGCAGATTCCCCTGAACTCCAGTGTTTCACGTCGACTCACGTTGAAGATTGATGTCCCAGATAAAAGATGCAGCGGTGATATTATAAAATCTAATATTTTTCCATCGACAATCATAAAAGAGAAGGTCAGCTCGCTGCTCTCTCTGCTGCTGCAATAAACGTGAGAAAATGACTTGAGCCACGTCGTAAATGTGCGGCTGTTATTGCTGCAAAACCTGATTTAAACCTGCAAAAAATTACCATCTGCAAACACATACAATTATAAAGAACGTAATTTCACCTGAAATATCACCAAAAATAATTTAGGGGCAATACTTCATAGAGGGGACGACAGTAACTCAGTTGGTGGGGCACTGGTTTTTGGACCTAATGGTCGTGGGTTCGATCCCATGTCATCTGCTCACTGATGTCTGCCATCGTTGTGTCCCTGGGCAAGACACTTAACCCCACATTGCCTGAAGCCCTCGCTGAAAGACCAGGGCCATGTCTTCGATCACAAAGAAACCATCATCCTGTGGACCCACCACCTGCAGTAGGATCAGAGGGACTGGTGCAATGAGACTTGGGTGGCAGCTCTGATTGCCACCCTCCCGACCCAGAAATTGGTTAATAAAGGGGAAGAAAAGCTATTCTTTTGTGCAAGGCTGACTGATGGATCTAAAAACAACTCCAGGTCTGTAACTGATCAAAAACACTAGTGTAACATATGGAGAAAAAGAGAAAAAACATAGCATCATAGGTGTCTTTTAAGTTGGGCTTTTTCTATGCTGTAAAACTTCAGGCCATAGATCAGAAAAACTAAAGTCAATATTATTCAAGCCACAATCATCATAAATAAATTACTGCAAACATTGATTTTACATTTATCAAATCACCGCACGGAGGTATCGACGAGGCTTTTCCTCCGGGTGACGTTATGTTTATTTGCACAAGAGCGAAGAACGAAGGGGCCATTCAAATCAATCAGGAACACCATCGCCCCATCCCTTCTGTCCAAACCATACACTGTATACAGATGGACATTGCTAACATAGACTGTGTATATATGGACAATGCTAAACTGTATTGTGCAAGTTCTCCCACTTAAAAAGATGAGTGAGGCCTGTAATTTTCATCATACTGTAGGTATACCTCAATAAGAGAGACATGATTTTTTAAATATTTATTTGCAAATTATGGTGTAAAATAACAAAAGTGAATCTCAATTCTTTGTTATATACCCTTTGTTGGCAATGGCAGAGCTCAACTGTTTTCTGTAAGTCTTCACAAGGTTTTCACACACAGTCCTCCATGCAGCTCTTCTCTAGAGCTGTGATGTTGAGACCAAAAGTTTGGACACACCTTCTCATTCAAAGAGTTTTTTATTTTCATGATTATGAAAATTGTAGATTCAGACTGAAGGCATCAAAACTATGAATTAACTCATGTGGAATTATGTACGTACTAAAAAAAAAAAAAATAGTCTTATATATATATGTTGCTCAGTTGGTAGCATCGACCTTTGGGCCTGAAGGTCGTAGGTTTGAATCCACCACGAGACCTACTTCACGACTCCCACTGATGACTGCTGTCGTTGTGTCCTTGGGCAAGACACTTAACCCCACTTTGCCCAAAAGCCCCGCTGAAAGAGCTCAGCTCCTGTGGACTCACCACCTTATACAGTATACTGTATGTCTTATATTCTCAGTTCTTTTGCCCTGATTACTGCTTCACACACTCTTGGCATTCTCTTGATGAGCTTCAAGAGGTAAGTGACCTGAAATGGTGTTCCAACAGTCTTGAAGGAGTTCCCAGAGATGCTTAGCACTTGATGGCCCTTTCGCCTTCACTCTGTGGTCCACCTCACCCCAAAACCATCTGGATTGGGTTCAGGTCCGGTGACTGTGGAGGCCAGGTCATCTGGCCCAGCCCCCATCACTCTCCTTATTGGTCAAATAGCCCTTACACAGCCTGGGTGTGAATCTACAGTCAATAGTCATGAAAAGAAAGAGCACTCATTAAATGAGAAAGTGTGTCCAAACCTTTGGTCTGTACTGTATATACAAATCTATATAAATGATATATACTTCTTCTGACTATTAACCAGATGCATCGACGTCATCCAGTCACGTGATTGTGAAGGAGCTTACGGCGGAAGTAGTGGAAACTAGCATTGCGGCGAGAGCAAAACGCACTGCAACTCTTAAAAACTGAGCTTCCTCTCCTAAATCGAGACATGGCTTCTTCAAGCACATGTTCGATTACGTTTTCGGTGAAAGTATGACTTCTTGTCAGGGCTCACAAAGAGCAGTATTTGGAGAAGTTAAAGGCGCTATACCCGTTTCTGCAATGTTTGAATGTTTAGCACCGCCCCCCAACTCGCTCAATGGCTTCTCATTTCCCCTACGCTCTCATCCCACGGAGCCACCTAGTTTTATTTGCGATCTAATACGTATGCTAACATTAGCATTAGCGCAACTTCTTGTAAGCTGTGCAACAATCACTGATGAAATGGCACTAAAGCAACGCACTGCTAACACAATATATAAGTAAAAGAATGCAGCTAGTTTCGCGTCCGAATGTATTAGTTTAAAACATTAGAATATATTCTAATATTTGATTATAATTTGTTATAGAGCTCCTCAAAGCAGCAGCACTCCATTGACTTGAATGCAATTCTTCCGATATTTTTTTCTTGATAACGGAACTCTCAAACCAATAATGACCGAAGCCCCAATGCAATCTCTGTTTGTAATTCAAGTGTGTAAAATATTGCCATTACTCCGCAAGTACAAGCTATCAGCGCCTGTCACTACACACTTGTCTGTGAAGAGAAGCTAGCGGCGCTAGCCACGCTCAATAAACAACTACATATCTATCAATCAACACCATTAAACGTCAATCGGACATTACAGTATACATAATACATCCTTAACACACATGCACGGACGATTTCAGAATTTGCTGTTAACGTTTTTATGACAAAAATACTGTTTTAATGTGACAAAAAGCGATTGCGAAAAACCCGGAAGTTACCATGGAGCAACTAGCTAGCTTAGCTGTTACCTGCCGAGCACGTACCGGTGAAACCTTTGGGAGCTAACTATTTTATTTGCAGTCATTAAATACATTTCGAATTATAAGGGTTGTCTAATATTTGTTCAAACATGTATATATATTTTATTTTAGAATTATATTTGAATTTTGAAGTCGAAGCCCTAGTGTTTAGCAGCGCTGTAGGGGCTAGAGGACGCAGGCTGTTCGCTCCTTGTTCTGTGAGTGGAGGAGAACAAACGGCCCGCAAAGACTCTACTCAGCACTTAATCAATCAATCAATTACCTCAAGTTTTCAATTAAATGATGTATTATGATACAACTTGTATGTAGTAAAAAGCATTTTTATGAACTACTTAGAAAAAAAATCGGGTATAGCTTCTTTAAGGATTGCTGAGTTGAATGTTGACTCATACCTTCTCCCCCCAGTCAATTTTATCGATTAAATGGAATGTCCAATTTTGCCCGAGTTCACCCCACATGATCTTTATCATTATGTCGTTAACAATGCATCATCCCCTTACACTGGAGCAGATTTATATGCACATTTTGCTGGTAGCATTAGCACATAAGCAATGCACAGCCAAACATGATACTAATTGACAGAGAGGAAAACAGTGAAAAACGCAATTGACGTCTAAGATCAGATAAGAGATCTTTTATTTGTGCCACAGTGAGGAAATTTCAATCTTGCAGCGTACTGTATACAGGACAGTAGAAAGAGCCCACGTTTGACTTCAAGCGTTTGTTGTGTCATTGCCCTCCAAATAAATTAATGGAAAGAGAATAAATTCAAAATTGTGATTAATTTATCTTGTAAAAAGTGTTCACTGCATATTAGGGAGAACTTGGATGGCTCCCAGTCCTTTTGGTTGATTGCCGCCATCGTCGTCTTCTGTCTTCATGACGAGGAGGTATCAGATAAACAGACACATTTGGCTTATGTCCTTGCCTGTTAGTACAAGCAACCGCACAGCCAAATATCACAGTTTTGGCTGTTATTCGGTGAAACAGGTTGTTTTGGTAAATTTTCCGAAGGCATGCAGTTAGACTTCTGCCGTCTGTCATGGAGAGTGGGTGTGGCCAGGACGTCACATGCAAGGGGTCAATAGCGGAGCGATCAGCTTGGAATTCTGTCACAGCAGTAGCAAAAAAATCTGTCTTTTCTCTCATTAACAAAGCCTTCTCCTCTCATCTCCAAACAGGTTTTTCCCAAGATGGCTGCCTCAAGCGCTTGAGGCAGCCATCTTGGAAAAACCCAATCAAAACCCAATTATATCTGACAATAATATTTCCCAGAAATGTTTCTCGTTAGCGCCTCTTGCCCTACGGAGTTTGTTTACCAAAAAAATTACACCTGGTCCGATGGCTCTTCTCGCATTCTTCTTTTGACCGAAAGGCAGCAGAATATCACAGATAATTTTAAAACGTTGTGTTTCGACAGCGGCATGGTCTAACAAGTTTATTGGGATGGATTCAGCCCCAGTGAACAGTTCTCGTGTTTATTGAACAGGAGCTTATAATCAGTCTGTGAATGACACCCAAGGCTGAGGCAGAGAAGCAAATGAACATGGCTCTATTAGCTCAACAAGATCACAGGCTGCACCCCCCTCCCCACTAGGGATGTCACAATTACCGGTATAGTGGTAAACCCCGGTAAAAAAATTGCCATAAAATAAGGCTGGGCAATAAATCAGCTTTTGAAAAAAAAATATTTGTGAAAAACGTGAAAATCGTGAAATCGAATGAAGGATATTGTGAGAGTACCAGCAGCACATGAATTATACAGTACTTGCAATATCAGCACAGTCTGTACAAGACCTTTGTAATACGTATTGGGGGAAACAAATTACAAATAGTTTTGAAACTTGAATATTCAGAAGAAAAACCAAAAAAAAAAATGTAAGAGCAAAGTTTGTCTTCGGTGGCTTTCATGAAAATTTATTTTAAATTGATATTGTCCAAAGCAGGAAATAAAATCGAGATTTTACTTTTTTGCCATATCGCCCAGCCCCACTATAACATTTACCGTCTTCATTTTTATCATGACCGAAGGAGGAGACAACAGCCCAGCTGGACATTTATCAGCCTTCAAAGAGGACAAATTCTGAAGTGTGGGCATAACCCAAACCCAATAGTACCCAAATACCACCTCAGAAAATACTTGGCTCTCCAAGTACCACCATAAATGACCAACACTATACATTAGCGTAGTAAGCCTAAGTATTTATCAAAAACAAGGCAGAGGTTTCATTCCTAAAGAAGTATGTCTAATATTGTCAGCCATTGTAACATTTTACAGAGTTTCAACGGTAGGACTGTGCTTACAGTAAATAAAAAACTAAAAACTGTACTTAAATAATGATTCAATTAAAATGTTCAATTCATTACGAACTGCAAAGCCATGACTCACCACTATGAATTATATTCTCGAGTGGGATGGCCTTCTTTGTCCACCAGAAGGCTTGGACACTGGTGCACTTTTGTTTATTAGGCTATGCTTGGTCTGCTGGTCTCTTACATCTGACATTTACTCACACAAAAAGATGTTGGTTCAAATGGTTTGCGATCAAATGATCTTTTGTTGCTCTCTGTTCTTTTGTATAATCTGCTCCTTCTACATGAAACGTGTTGCAAAAAGACTGGAAATTATCTGAATTTATTTAATTAAATGCTTTTAGATCCAGATTGAGAGCACTTGAGACATCGTCATTAAAATGTAACTTTTTTTATAATCAGTTAAATTGTATGTGACTGTTTTTATTATGTGTAATTCTATGTAACTGTTTTATAATCTGTAATAGTATGTAACTTTTGTCCAGGACTCCCTTGAAAAAGAGGTTCTTAATCTCAATGGGACTTTCCTGGTTAAATAAAGGTTAAATATTTTCTTTTTCTTTTTTCAGTGAGTTTTTGTGTTTCAATAGGGAATTGCTCATGGACAAAGTTTGGCTCTAGCTCGCTCTGGCTCCTTTTGACTTACATGTAAACGTAAACTCATCTAACTGAGTAACCGTTTGTGTCATACTCACCCTTTTGGTTTAAAAAAAATCTCTGTGATCCACAATAATCTCACAATACTGCTTCTGTTTGTTTGTTTCTAATCGTCATGTATTGCATGTTCCCCTATGTCGTTGTGACTAATCCGCCGCTAATGTGTGATCAGGGTCTGAACTTAATGAGAAAGACACGTGGAGGAGGAGGAGGAGTCTGGGGAGGGAGAAGGCACTAATAAAGATCTCAGAATGGAAAGAACTTGGCACAAAAGCAAACCTGCAAAGGAGACGGCCGCCTCCGACCCACCAAAACTCCGGATCCCGGGCAAGGATAGGCATTAATCAGAGAGCAGCACAGAGACCTAAGGTAAACCTGGTGGGAGCTGCACGAGTTCCACAGCAGGGACTTGAGTATCTTGTACATTGGACGACAATAAGCCGTACGCTCCATAGAGTTGGGCTTTATCGGCAGAGTGGCCAGAATTAAGCCATTACTTTCAGATGTTTGCGGAAAAGGCATGTGGGAGACTCCCGAAATGTATGGAGGAAGGTGATCTGGTCTGATTTGGCCATAAGGAAAATGTCTGAGCGCAAACCAACTCGTACATCAACCAAAGAACACCATCCCCACAGTGAACATGGTGCGTGGGGGTGCGTGGGAATGTTTTAAAGCAGCGGGAATGGGAAATGGTCAGAGTGAGGGTTAGATGGATGGTGCTAAACAAGGCGGATTAGCAACACCAGGGGCCCTGGGCACTGAGACTCTCCAGGCCCCGTCTCTAACCTAATTATTTACTCGCCTTTCCAGAATGAGAAATAAATGCACTGTAATCTCTTCTAACTAATTACACAACTACAATGAAATAAAAAAAATCATCACAGCCCAGTGCATGGCTAAGGCTCTATGACAATAAAGTGTTCACAGAATAAGCACCCATGCAGAACCTCCACCAGTACTTCTCAAATGTACTGACTGAAGATATATAATTCCATCACATATACACAAAATGATTGCAGGTTGTATTCTGTCACAAGGGTCAGCGGATAAATTAACGCTGCAAACAACAAATATGCAGCCACTATAACTCTCTGCATCACACCACAATGAATTAAGCAAGATACTTGTTGTGCAAACAGCATAATAGAAGAAGCAAAATACATGTAATTATCTGCACAATCATAAGAGTTTATAGTGGCTACTCCCTTCACATAAAGCACAATGTTACTTACCTTTAGAAGGTTCTTCTTCTGGGTCTTGTTCTTTGCAAAGTTGCAAAAAAGTCCTCAAAGTCCAGCTCCCTCACCAGTCAGATTCTATGGACATTAAGACAGTGCAGGTAAAGTTCTTTCTTCTGACCATAGTTTTCTGGAGTTCGTTTTTTATCCTTTTTAGTTGTTTGGAAAAGGGACCTCTCTCCCTCACAGTTGGATACAAGGCAGTGTGAGAAAAAAGCCTGAGAGCAAAAAATACGTTGGGAATGTTGTCTGGAAGTCCATTCGCTGCACAATCTGCAATAGATTTGCCGGTGTTTATCTTGCTCAGTGCTGACAACAGGACCTATACTGGATCAGCTCATCAGATAAAAGGAATTGTTCCAAGTCATATGGGATATGAAGATGATGAGAGCAGTGGCCGTTTGAAGAGGATTCCAGTGTCTGCACAGTCATGTCAAATAGGACACCAAAACGATCATTAATGTCTTTATAATCATTCCAGTCCGTTTCTTCAAGTCCTGACAGCAAACTGTCAATAATCACATTTTGAATGTTCTCATCTTGAAACTTTTTTCTCCCCGTGAGCACCACTTCATTGTCAACTGTCTCATCATCAAAGGGTTTGTCTTTTACTCACGCGGGGGTCTCGGATTGGTAGGCCTGTGTCACACCTGTGAGTGGCCTCCGGGCAGAGGTCTCAAAGTCACCAATTGTCCTCTTAGTGATGGCAAATAAGTGTTGCAGTGACTCCAAAAGCCGCACAGCGTCATCAGGTCCATCTCCTCTCTTCTGTAAGCTATTGCTTGTCAGCTTAGAATGGTTTGCAGCTCAGTGTCCAAAACATGAGCGCGGTCTCAGCTTCTCAAGCTTGTTACACAGACGCAGCGGGTCCCCTCCCGCCTTGTTGTCCCGTTTCGCTCTTCATTGTCCGAGGCTACCATCTGTAAGGAGCTTGTATTTTAGCATTAATTTTCACAAAGAGCTCTGGTGGAGTCTCCTCGGCAGCTCCTTCATTGTACAGGAGAGGGATTTTAGCGTCAGTGGATGTCTGCCCGTGAACTCCATTATTCATCGGTGGGTGGAAGCAGAGCAAAAGCATATAGTGATTGAAGGAAGTAAAAGAACGGCTTGACTCCCGACAGCTATTTTTCCACACTATTCACACCAACCAAGTTCAAAGAATGTGCTGCACAAGGAAATGTAATGCCGATTAGTGGGTTTGTTCGTCCTTGAGCTGAGCTTGCAATCCATTTTTAGTTTCCCTGACATGTTTGATGCATTGCAGAGCCTTGCCCACGGCAGTTAGAAAGATCCTAGCCCCCAAGTCACTGACATCTTGATCACCACATTCAGCCAGATTACTCCAGTTGTGACTATGAATTGGTTCGAATCGATGATTCGCACCTCACCAATTTTCCTGTCTCACTCACAAGTGGAACACAAAAGTTAGTGCGTCCACATTTGAGACATATCAGGTGTAGTCTACGATAACAGAGAAATACTTTGCTGCTGAATTTCTCTAGCAAATTGACTTGCTATGTTTTTTCTCCATTAAATAATTAATAAACTCGCTTCACATATAGGTGATGACAAATTTGATGGCTTGCCAGACCCTTCTGCCCATCATTCTGCAAAATGTTCTTTAATATCGGATCAAACTGTTCAAGCAGCTCTAGGATTCCCGGGTAATTTGCCATTGTGAGGAGATCCAAAAGTTTCATTATCTCCACGGAAGGGAACCCCCTTTCACTCAGAAAATTTATTCCACCTGGCCAACTTACCACGCCTCAAAACATCCTTCCAGTACTGACCTTCTGCTCTTCGATCTGGTCTCCAAGGGAAGCGGATCAACAGTGCCCAGATGTTTGCAGCGATGTGCAAGTGAAAGCATGCTTCTTCTGATGCTCCCCAATCATTTCATGCTCCGTTATTCTCTTACTCCGGGTGTTTCCAGTCGCTAAACCCCCGCAATAAATGCACTGTTGCTTGGTGAAAACTCTTTACAAGGGAAAGCAAAAAATATCTCCGTTTGATGGTGCAATATATAATCCATTCTCGTGGAATAGCTTCCCCATTGTAGTTTGCGCAGTGTCAGAGCATCATTAGTAAGGAGCGCGTCGTTCACTCCTGCGTCGTTCCCCCTCCGTGAAGCGGGGATATTTAGCCGCCCGATTTTGAAAAGCTGAGATTCCTTTAAATAAAATGTCCTTCGGGTGCTTTCTGTAAGCGATCCCCATAGTGCAGGGTCATTCAGATATTGTCGGAATTACCTTGTTCCCGTTTGTCTTCATTCATAGATGCCGTTCATTTTCTCCGGTAAGGATAGTGCCGCCGTTAGCTCAGTTGGGCATCTCTGTAGAAGGCGCTTCCAGCTATCATTGCTGCGGCTAGCTCGAAACCCTCCTCTTCAATTCTAGCTTTTTTGCAAAAAGCTGTTAATTGGCAATAACATTTTTTTATAGCGTCGCTTCCTTTCTTTTTTCTTCTTGCGCTTTGCAGGTCCGCTGGGCTTTTTGTTGATGCATGCTGAGGTCCATTTTCCCCCACTTTCCATACTACATACACAATATATGGGAAAAAACCACCTGCTAAGCCCCACCACATTATCATTAGCAAATTACCACAATGGCATTGCCACCCGCTCCCAATCATTACCGGCAAGTCAACAAAATGACATATATGGGAGAACAATCCTGAGAGTCCATTCTTGTAGACAACCATTATTATTTCTGACCAGGCAGAGGGCCCTTCTATGCCCGAGGGCCTGGGCACGTGCCATGGTTGCCCATATGGTAGATCCGGGTCAGGTTGCTAAATGCAGGGATATTCTTCTGAGCCAAAACCTGTACACTCAGTGCGTTGATTTTTGGCTAGGACGGAGGTTTCACCTTCCAGGAGGACAATGACCCCCAAAACCACACGCTAAAGCAACGTGGTTTAAGGGGGAAACATGTAACTGGATCTATGTGTTGGAAAGGCCAAGTCAAAGCCCAGAACCTTAAAATCAATTGAAAAAAATCTGTGGTCAGACTTAGTTTGCTGTTCACAAGCGCAAAAACCACCAACTTGAAGGAGACTGGGAGCAGTTTTCTAGGAGGAATGGACAATTTCCCAGTGGTAAGATTTGGTAGCTCATAGAGACTTATCCAAAGCGATTGGAGCTGTGATTGCCGCCAAAAGGTGGCTTCTACAAAAGTATTGACTTTAGGGGGGTGATTAGGTATGCAACATTGACCTTTTCTGTTATTATGTCCTATTTGTTGTTTGCTTCACAATAAAAAAAAAGGACATTTACAGACAGTTGTTCGTAAATTAACTGATGCAAAATTCTCAACGAATCTTATTTAATTTGTTTGTTTGTTTGTGTTGTGTTGGTTAGATCTGGTTTATTTCCTAACCAAACATCACAAACCTCTCCCAAAACTTTGAGCAGAGAAATCAGAATAAATTTTTATTGCCACGTAAGTAAACAGGAAGGTCACAGACTTGGAAATTGCTTTGTCTCAGTGCAACAGTCAGTGAGAGATAATAAAAAATAAAAGAATAAAAAACATGTAACCTATGATAATATTAACACTTTTAGCTTATACGAGTGTATGACGGTCGTTTATGACGCGGAAGCTGCGCTCTATTTAGGATGGATTTGATAATTTGTGCGCGCACAAAGCGTCTCCCCACTACAGACTTGTGGTCTAAAATCAGCAGGGAGGAAGCAGCAGGATTTACGTGATTCTCGGACATTGTTTTTTTTTTCGTTAAAGTCTCGCGTCGCCAAAACCAGCGCACAGAGACCATGAGGGACAAACACTGCATGTGATTTGTGTTGCTTTACATCAGTCCTTGGCCCGTACTGTCCTCTTAACTGCTCCTTAGACTACACAGGGACCAGCATCAGAAGCGCGGACCGCGCGCACGGCCTGTGTAGATACTCAAAAAATTGTTGACGCGCTGTGTAAATTCCCTGTAAGGAATTAATTTAAATTTAAAATATAGTTACGGTTTATTTACAATATACACCGTGAATGGTGCACACAATGTTCCTCATGTATGAAAATTGCGCAGTAAAATGGTTGTACATTTTGGGTGTAGATCCCAGATACGCATGGTTCTGACGTGGCATTTATGAAACGTTGTGAGATACGCACAGTCTGAGCTTACGCACCTTTGGCTTATGTTGATAAATGCCGCGCTCAAAAACCAGGCGTATTTATGAAAGCTACGCCTATAAATACTCAGAAACTGCCTGTTCCACGCCCCTGTTTTTGCGACAGGTCAGGCAGGAAGCTCGGCTCGGGGACGCTACAGAATGAGTTAGCAGCATTCAATTGCCAAAGACTGCTGACCATCTCCCAGTCATGAGATTTCATGGGACTCTGGCAGAACAATAGCTATCTTTGTCATTCTGCTATTATATCTAGCGAGACTTGGACTAAATGTCTGTAGATTGTCTGTGTGTGCTGATGTCGAACTTTAGTTTGAACCAGCATTGACAACATTTATTAAAGAGATTATGTTGTTGAAATGTGTCTAGTTTTACATTTATAAATCCCGCGCCTGTTTTTGTGACAGGTCAGCATGGAACCCGGCCAAAAAGACTCAAAAGGCCTAAGGCACGTTTGTTTGTTCATGATTATGTAAAAATAAATATACGCAATATATTCAGCTGGGTTTGAACAAATTAGCAAAAATGTTTTGATACATTAGAAAAATCTCTCTTGAATTGTAGAAGTGAATAAATAAAGAGTGAATGAATGAATTCATATATATCGTGCAGCTGGGGCTCTCATCAATGAAGCGTCTGCAGCGTCTTGTGAATGCAATGAAGCGCTGTACACTTGCGAGAGCGTTTGCGGTCCAGATTTCACAAAGAAACTCTGGAGGCAAAACCTCTGAATGACAGCATTTTAGGAGTTATGTGGCGCGTCTCTCATGGCACCCCAAGAGTGCGCAGCGGGTGGACAGGGCAGTGAGACATTTGGAGTGAGCAATACCATAGTCCATCGGTCCATGCGTTAATAGGGTGTGTGTCTGTGTGAGGTTTACTCAAATCTAATGAAAACATACATTGCTTTACCAGCTGTGAATGAGAAATACAAATAGCCGTGCATACTTACGCAGCGCAGAGCCTGCCACAGCAATAGCTGGGTCACACATCCCTGTCGCGTAAAGTATTTTTGTATAGAGCCTTTCACAGTCCAGGATTACAAATATCAAAATAATACACACACAAGTCCAGAGAGTTAGAGTTTTTCTGATGCGCATGTTCAAACTTAGAAACATGATGCTCAATGAAAACACAGCTTATAATTTTGCCAAAGTGGGACTATGTTTATTGTTGTCCAAATCTTGAATTTCATGCGTGTTTTGGCGTGTTGTGACGAAGGTTGAAATGAGTGTACACATTTACACCACCTTTTGTGCGTACCGTACGCCCACGTCCAGATTGATAATTGCGGAAAAGTGTACATTTTTTGCATACGCCTCATTTACACGCTGATTTGGCCGTACGCAAGTTTCTGAGGCCCATGGTCTCCATTCTTCTGCCCTTATTATTGTCTTGCTAACATTTGTATCAAAATCACAATTACACAAAGGCAAATACACTAATGACTTCCTCTTGTTCCAGAAAAGTAGAAATAGTAGAAGTAGAAATGTACCAGTTTTATTAAAAAGCAGAAACAAAGACACCGTTTTTAGTCGAAGATCAGGGAGGGCAAATCACAGTTATGTTAAATGCCGACTGAGATTTCTTTTGCCTAAATGATATTTTACTTTTTGTGTCAGAATTAGACAAAGTGCAATGTCTTCCTGAATGTTCCAGAGCTGATCCACACAATCGTCTCTCGTCAATACATAAGTCCTTTCTTTCTCTTCTTCCCACATTCATTACTCTTCTTTTTGACAGCTGCACAAACACATTCTGTCTTGCGACGGATTCTCACTACGTCCCAGATTTAAAAATATGTGTGATTTTCAAATGAAGATGTGTGTTCTGCGGCGATACGAGAACAGACGAGACGCAGCTCTCTCTTTGAATGAGAAAATGGAAAATTGATATATTCTTGTATTTAAAGAAGCAGTCGGTATGTGCTTCTGTCTCTATGTAGTTATGTAATTGTAGCCTCAGTCTTACGTTGTTGTAGGAGGCCGCCTCGCTCCTGGATCTATACAGCCTCAGTCCTGCATCTACAGCCTCAGTCCTGGATCTACAGCCTCAGTCCTGGATCTACAGCCTCAGTCCTGGATCTACAGCCTCAGTCCTGGATCTACAGCCCGCCTCTCAGTGGAAAAAGATCCCTCCCTCAATATGGGCCTCACTGAGGTTTCTCACTTTCTCCCTCTGGGTTTATAAAGTTTTTCTTTGCCAATTTTCCCCAAATGGAGTTCAAGTGTCTCAGGATCTTATTCACAAATTAGGGAAGGAAGGAAATTGACAGGTGGGTCGGTTGCAGCGTGCGCAGTCACTGTATCAGACCGTTGTAGTGAAGAGGGAGCGGCATCTGCAGTCAGAGCTCTATAGATCGTTGTGTTAAAAAGGGAGCTGAGCCGAAAGGAAAAACTCTTGATTTAACAGTCAACCATCATTCCCTTCCTCACCTGTAGCTTTGGGTAATAACTGAAAGAACAAGATCGGGGCTACAAGCGTCTAAATGTGCTTCCTCCGCAGAGTGGCTGCTTCCTGGAGATGGAGGAGCTTAGTCACACGAAAGGAGCTCGGAGTAGAGCCGCTGCTTCCAGTGCCAGTGAAGGTGGGCCAGGTATCTGTTATGGGCACGTCCCACCGGGAGGAGACCAGAGGAAGATCCAGGACACAGAGAGACTATGTCTCTCAGCTGGCCTGGGAAAGCCTCGGGGTCCTCCCAGATGAGCTATAGGAAGTGTGTGTGGATCTGGAAGTCCGGGCGTCTGTGCTTAGACTGCTGCCCCTGGGATCCAGCAACAGATGAAGCGGAAGAAAATGGATGGATGAATTAAGAAATAAAAAACCTTTATTACTCAATTTTTTTCTAACAATGTTGACAAGGTTCATGGACGACAATAACATTTCACATATTGTGTCTTTATTCATGATTCTTTTGGTTATGTTTCCGGTGGTTTTACAGTAATTATAGTTTGACAAATGTACTACTGCTCTCCTTGGGATTTTAATGGCCTTGTTTCTGCCATATATCACACTGCGAGACTTCTCTACAGCGCCACACTTTCTAAAGCCCAGCAGTTTTTACTACTGTAACAAAGGGTTGGTGGCTGGATTCCAGTGTGCGCAGCCTTGATAGATGCTGGAGAAAAGAGTTAATAGTTATATTGATGTTACAGAAGCATGGGGAGGCTTTTTCGGGAGATACAGTATTTTCTTTGTCCCAGGCTCAGAGACAGAAGCAGGGACAAAACACCGCTATTTCCCATTGGCTTTTCATTGGTTTAAGAGTGAACACACAGAGCTGCACTGTACGGATAGACTCAGTTTGTTAAAGTAGACAGAGAAAATTAAGCCAAGAATTAAGCCATTTCTCTCGACAAATGGACTGTTCACGATAAATGGACTGCTGAATCCAGCTCTTAAAACAATCAATGACTCTTCTGTTCCCTAGAAAAGCCATGTTCCAGCTTCTTCCCTTTGGCAGAAGATATTGTTGGCTGAGATGCAGAACTTGCTAACAGCTTTTATCAGCTGTTATCAGTCTGAACAAAGCCCTTCAAATGATCTTCACTTGTGTTTTTGTTGCCTGGTTTCTCAGCGATGATTGTTTCTTGTACTTTTCATCTTGTTTTAGTTATATACTTGCACACTGGGGACTCTTGCACATTTATTCCAATGTGGTTTTACTGCAAATGGCAGTGAAGCTGAGTCTGAATCTGGTCCCTCTCTCTCTGGCCTATCTCACTGGTCTCTTCACAGTAGCGAGGTTGGAGCTTAGGGATCAAACCTTCATCTCGATGGACCGGCCACTTTTGGAGCAGTTTTGAAGCAGCTGCTTTGTTTTTTCCAAGGCACAGCGGCGCATGCAGCATAATATACAATAATATATCCTACATAGACTATGTTCTTTAACCTTTAACATGTTGGCACAATTCATGTCTTCTGCACAATCTGAGTGATAAGACTCAGATTATGATTATTTTTAACCAGTTTTTTGCAAATTGAAAATAAGCAAGGCCACTATCAATGAGTAATAATATATGATGTTTGTGTGTTCTTATTCAGAGACTTCTGGTGAAATTAACTTTGACTTTCTCTGACTGCAACAAAATCACACTCCATCGTTCCTCCAGCTTCACCTCCATCACCTCCTGCTTCACTGCAGATTACAATATAATCTACACAAATGTATATATGTATAAGATTTATATATATATATAAGTTTATATATACAATTTTCATATTTTAATTAATTTTAGGTCATGAATAGTTAGAACACAGTGGGTTCTGAAAACATACAGCAGCACGAACCACTGTAACAGCAGCAGAGTCCTGGGCGTCTGCCTCTGATACAGCGGCCTCTTCTACAGACCTTCATAAAGAAAAACCTGGCAATAAATACAAATTGTATTCTTTGTGACTTATGTGTATAGCATCTTTGTGTGTCATGAAAACTGATGTGTTATTTACACATGTACATATTTGTCCGCAAAACTTATACTTCTAATTGAATAAGTGAAGCCTTTTGACTCTATTCTGATATGATTAGTAGCAAGACTCCAAAAAGGCGAACAAGAGCAGTCTCAGGAATCTCCTGTGTCCAACTCCATTTAACAAATGTTCCTAGACGCCCACATATCCTCCCAACGCGGGCACATGTCTACAACACAGCCTATACGTTTGTAATTATTGCATTTCCTGTGTTTTAACTGATGATTCTCGGATCTGTTGTTTAGGTATTCACAACTTTGTAAAGCCTTTGAGACGACTTCTGTTGTGATTTAGGGCGAGATGCAAATACATTGAATTACATTTAAATTAGACACCAGGATCACAGAAAGCGCTAAATCACAATTTGGTTTGCCCAAAATGGTGAATGTGACAGAGACAGTTACTGAGACAGAGGAGTTCCCTGTTGAGCTTCATCGAGCTCGGGGTGATAGCATTGTCCATCTGTCTGCAGTTTGTGCCAAAAAAGAAAACGCTGATTCAGTCCATGTCAAAGATGCACGTATCATCTTCCAAAAAAAACCTGGTGTTGTCAAGATGGCTGCCACTCACTGCGCCTCCTCCGACTGAAACGGTTCTCTTTGGGGAAGCGTCAAAACACAGTGGAGCGACAGGAGCGCGCTGGGAGCAGTCGAAAGGAAAAAGTGAAAAGCAAGCAAACATCAAATGGCCTCATTCATCACCGCAGACGCACAAGTCGCACAGTTTGAAAGAGATGACTCCGACAATATTCTTTTCAGTTTGTGTTTTTTGTAGAAAGGCAGAAGGCGTGATGATAAATTACTCTAGATGCAACACAAACAAAGTGACGACGGGTCTTTTCTCCCAATTAAACCAATATAGCCTTGGACTCTGTCGACAGAAAGGACTGTATTATGTACTGGTAAGACGGGAAAATCTTCTTCAAAGCCATAAACATAACTCGGTCCATACATTGAAGTCCAACGTTTTGAGACAGAAGATTATAATGATGTTGTGTTTTCTTTGGTATGTGAACAACACCGTAAGAGCCTAAAAGAATTCACACATTTAACAATTAGAAAACTTACAGTGAGACACATACAAACTCTATTTAAACCCTTAATTCATTACCATATCCCTTAACTTATTCCCTTTTTTATTACCTTAACATTCCCTTACCCTTAATTGCTTAATAATTATCATATATATTGTAATCAAACTGCTTCAAATTACCCTTTGTTACAATAGAGCTGTTAACGGCCGTTTTAACGCCCTCTAGTGGCCAAAGGTAGCATACAACTAACCTAACGGTAAACAAAAACGTTACATATTATCACAGGAAAGAGAAAATAATAATAACAACATTAAACGAACCTTGTTCCCTCATCAACCAGGTGCAAAGGGCTGAAACAAACCATAAAAAAAACCTTGACAGAAAACTATCAAGAACCAAGAGCTGTAGCACACAACCTTTTGGTCCAACTACCACTTTCTTCTTCCGTTGCTAGGCAACGACCTGTGGCCATGCACAACAAAATAAACTATTGATCATACAATAAATAACAGTAATAAATAATGGAAAAATATTAATTAAGTCATTTACACTCCCACCAAATCATTAGAGCTTAATAAATAAACCAAAAACACAGAGCGATAATGATTTCCTAAGGTAACCACACATTAGTCCGTAAGCAAAACAGTTTTGTTTCTCAGTCTCTAGAAGCAAAACCAGTTTCTGCACAGGGCAGTCAACAATTGACTGCCTTCCTGAAGAATGTCCTTTCACTATGTTCCTTGCTCCATAACGGATTTTCACTTTTCATACCAGTCCATCTTGGCCAATTACTGTGTCCATTACAAATTTTTAGCGGGGTAAATCCTCTGCATTTCCATGACAATATTTCCAACTTTAAAGTTTTTCCTTTGAGTGTGCCATTTCTGCCTTGTTGAAATAGAAAGGGACCAAAACAGTCCATTCCATAATATGTGAATGGTGGAGATGGGTCTAATCGCTCTGATGATCAGCCATCCTTTGCTCCTCTGTGTTTCTTTCTTGATTACGGCCTTTTACACAATGATGCAAGACGGATGCTACGGTTTTGTTGATGTAGGGAATCCAAAATCTATTTAATCTGATCTCGTTAATTGTCCGTCCTTTTCCTTGATGCTGAACTTTATTGTGGAAATGTCCTATCAACAGTTGGGTGATGTGGTGATTCTTTGGTACTATGACAGGATGTTTTAAGAAGCTTGAGAGTGATGCATGTTTCATCCTTCCTCCCACCTTAAGGAGTCCATCGCTGTTGAGAAAAGCATCAATCTTATAGAGTTTGCTTTTGTGAGAAAGTGACTTTCCCTTTTTGAGCAGCCTTATCTCTTCTGCATAGACAGTAGCTTGCAGGTCCTTTTGGATGATACATTGGGCTTTCCCTCTTTCTTGTACTGTACTGTGGTTGGTTGTTTTGTCTCTTTTTACCAAGCGAATGAGACGAGCGATGGCTTGAGTGGCTTTGTACCATGAAGAAAATCCTTTCAGTCTGTCTGATAAACTTAAGTGTTCCGTTATGAGTGTGTTCCTTACTTGTACCTTTTTGACCTCTGGATCTCCGAGGGAGATGTCCTTTCCAATGTCTGTAGCAGGGGTTATTTCCTTCTTCCACAAAAGCTGGGTTCCTTTAAACCAGTCTGATGTGATGAGCTCACTTGCACTTGAGCCGCGGGATGCAATGTCCGCAGGGTTTTGATCTGAAGGGACATATCTCCTCTGCTGCGGGGAGTTGTTGAATCTTATCTTTTCCCTTTGTGTTTTTAGAAAGAGAATGTCGTCTTGTGACACTGAACTTTCATCCTTGTTTTCATCCTTGAAGTCACTGTTGAGAATCTTGAGAGCATCTGCCGGCGTCACTACGGGGAGCTCTTTGGTCGAGACTCTATGACATACTGTGGAGCTGCTTACATTGTCAGTGTGAGTTACTGTTGGACCTACAATACTCCACCCTAATGCTGTGCGAACTGCATAAGGCTCGTTCTCTCCTCCCAAGATAACCTGCCTTGGAGCCAGGGCCTTGGAACAACTGTAGCCAATTAACAGGCCTACTTCACATTCTAACTGTGGGGGAATCTCGTTTACTAATTCCACGAGATGATTCCATTGCCTTGCTGTGTCACAGGTAGGAATGTGAGAGCGATTCACTGGGATACAGTCCTTTGTGTAAGCAGGAGGGAGTTCAATGAATTCGGCGGAGTTGTAGCCTCTGATCTTGAGACCTGTGACACGTTTACTTGGCATAACAGTATCTTTACCAAGCATTGTAGTCAGCCTTAACCGTATTGGAGTGAACTTAGCTTTGACACTGTTTGAAACATCTTCATCTATGAACACTGTGTCACTTTGGGTGTCTAAAAGTGCATAGACAAGTTGTTCTGTTCCAGGATGGTGCTCTGAGGAAACCCAAACTGGTACGATCATTGAAGTGTTTGCTCTTTGGTCCTTAGTTTCTGTGTTGAGAGACAAGTAAGTTGCGGCTTGCTCTGTGTTGCATTGACTTTGGAGTTGACTTGTACTTGCATTGTCATTTTTATAGTTAAAGTCGTGTAGACAAGTGGGGTGTTTCTTTTGACACATTTCACACACAAGTCTGTAGCGACAATCCTTTGCACTGTGACCAGGTTTTAGACATCCATAGCACAGTCTCTTCTCCTTGATGTACTTTCTCCTATCATCAAGTGATTCACCTTTAAACTGTGGGCAATTGTGAAGCTTATGATCTTCTTCTTGACAGAGTAAACATAGCAGTTTTGTAATTGGCTTATATTCCTTTGAACTGTCAGTCCCTGTTGCTGTTTGTGCGTGCAGGACATTGCATGCTGATGTTTTCATCCTCAGATTTGTTTTATTTGTCGTGTCTGATGAGCGGAGTGCATGGAAGGAAGTGATTGGATTGCACACAATTTCTGCTTCAGATGAAATGAACTGGGCAAAATCCTTGAAACTGGGAAACTCACCACTGTCCTTCATTACCTGGGTGGCTTGTCGATTCCACCTTGCAGCTGCCCAGTCTGGAAGCTTCTGCACAAGTTTTTGGTTCTCCTCACAATCATTGAGAATACTTAAACCTTTAATGTGGGGCATGGCCTCGTGACATGTCTGTATGAAATCAGAAAAGTCTCTAAATCCTGTGGCGTCTTTGGTTTGTATTTTATGCCAATTTGTAAGTTTTTCTCTGAACGCTCGTTGTATGACAAAAGACTGTCCGTACCTTTGGTTGAGACGTTCCCATGCATCCTTGTATGCATCACTGTCATTTCTGTAAAATATGCCATCAAGTGATTTCCGCGCTGTGCCTCCGACATATTTTCTTAAATAGTGCAATTTGTCAGCAGGTGAGATGTTCTTTTTATCAATGAGTGCGGTGAAGGAAGCTTTCCACTCAATGAAGTGTATTGGGTCACCTGTGAAAATGGAGGGCTCTGGCATTGGGAGTCGGTTCATTGCAATGCTATCTTGAATGGCTTGTGCTAAGTATAACACATCTGCTTGTGGAGGTGAAGTTGACACTGTGCAACTATTCAACACTGTAGCAGGAGTTGAAACCTTGGGGTCCTGCTGAACTGATCTGTTTATGACTTTACAGTGGACAATGTTTTCATTATTTATTTCTTCATCATAAACTCTTATTCTAGCTTGAGCAGACTTTACTTCCTTTTCCACCTTTAGTCTCTCTAATTCACAATTTAACAGGTGAATTTTTTCCTTTTGTTTTTCCTCTTCCTTTAACACTTCATACTCTGCTTCCTTAGCTGCTAAATCTGCTGCAGCTTCTGCTCTCTTTGCAGCTACAACTGAATTAACAGTAGAGGAGTGTCTGCTCGAGATAGAAGCAGAAGAACCATACACTGAGTGGGCATATTCCTTTTTAATGAGCTCATGGAGACACGTCCTAACCATATGACTGTCATA
Source organism: Knipowitschia caucasica (assembly GCA_964034765.1). Classification (NCBI taxonomy): domain Eukaryota; kingdom Metazoa; phylum Chordata; class Actinopteri; order Gobiiformes; family Gobiidae; genus Knipowitschia; species Knipowitschia caucasica. The sequence goes on along the minus strand of OZ035824.1, from coordinate 41,668,034 downwards.
ATCATCAATGCCGGAGATTCTTTCTTGTGCCACTTTCATAAGGTCAATGGTGACAGCCTCACAAGCATCTACGAATCTTCTTGTTTTTACTGAAGGGACCATGTGATTTCTGATTTCTGTATATAACTGTATTCCACTGTCTCTATGTTTCTCTATATCATCCATGAGTAGGGCTAATTGATCAGTTGGAATGTCTACCTTTAGTTGCTGACGTGACATACGTACTTGGTTTTTCCATTGCTCATATAGATGAAGAAGCCTTTGTTCTTTTCTGTGTGCCTCCTCCTCCTGATATAACTGCATTTTCTCTGTGACCTTCTTTGGACGAGTAGAACGATGAGGTTCCTCTTCCTCACTAACCTTGCTGTCCTCCATGTTCTCTTAACTGTCTTCAGATGCCTTCATGTTGAGGATGAGATGTTACCTTAGACCTTAAATACCAGATGACCTTTGTTGGAGCCGTGGCTTTGGGACCTTGTGGATGAAGTTCTCACTCCAGCCTCAGGATCAAGCTCTTACTGTAGCGTCCCCGGTTGATTTGACTGGTCACTCGAAACTGATGGTTCACAACTTTATTGTTTCTTTGGTATGTGAACAACACCATAAGAGCTAAAAGAATTCACACATTTAACAATTAGAAAACTTACAGTGAGACACATACAAACTCTATTTAAACCCTTAATTCATTACCATATCCCTTAACTTATTCCCTTTTTTATTACCTTAACATTCCCTTACCCTTAATTGCTTAATAATTATCATATATATTGTAATCAAACTGCTTCAAATTACCCTTTGTTACAACAAAGCTGTTAACGGCCGTTTTAACGCCCTTTAGTGGCCAAAGGTAGCATACAACTAACCTAACGGTAAACAAAAACGTTACATATTATCACAGGAAAGAGAAAATAATAACAACATTAAACGAACCTTGTTCCCTCATCAACCAGGTGCAAAGGGCTGAAACAAACCATAAAAAACCTTGACAGAAAACTATCAAGAACCAAGAGCTGTAGCACACAACCTTTTGGTCCAACTACCACTTTCTTCTCCCGTTGCTAGGCAACGACCTGTGGCCATGCACAACAAATAAACTGTTGATCATACAATAAATAATAGTAATAAATAATGGAAAAATATTAATTAATTAAGTCATTTACACATTCTATACACGTAGGTTAACCCAAAGCTGTCTAAACTTGAATATACTCTCATTCACTTTAATGAAAACCCAACAACAATAAACTATCAATAAACACCCGCAGGTGCGTACGCACAGATCTGGGCGGATCTCACATGTTCATAAATCCAACGTTGGATCTTGCTTAAATCTGCGCAAGTTTTATAAATGAGGGCCGATGGGTGGAGCTCATGGACCCGAGGCCAACATTGTCAGAGAAGAAGCCTGTCTCACCTATTCAGAAAGACTGTTCCAGATTTTAGCTGCAAAAATCTGAGACGCTGCCTTTTCATGTTTAGTCCTGACTCTGGCACCAGCAGGAGGCCAGTCTTTGTGCTCCTGTGAGTCCACTTGGTTAGAGTCCACTTAAGGTTCAGAAAGATCGCTCCTCAGGGTTCGGAAAGCTTGGACCTGTTTTCTGTCTGCCACGTTTCTTTTGTGCAGCTAAAGTAGGGCTGGGCGATAAAACGATAACGATATATATTGCGATAGACACGTGTTCGATATCAATAGAAAAAAGGGTCGATAGAACTTCGATGGTTTCACTTCAGTCCGTTCGGAAAAAAAACAGGAACAAAACACAGGAAGTAAAGCCGAGTCAGAAGCGCACGGCATTCTGGGGGATGTAGGCAAAGGCTTCTCGACCTATCACAGCCGACTACAAACCGCAAAACTTTCTGGGAAAAGCATAAAAACAACCGCACCATGCGTAGCATCCATGGATCATGGATCTATTATAATAGCCATGGATCTAAAGATCGTGTTTCAGTGCTGTGTCAATGGTTAAACACGTCCGAGCAAGGAACAGCATGTGCGGCGCGGGAGAGGCAGTGGGTACAGAGACTCTATGCATTCAGCAAAAGCAAGCGATTACCTTTTTCCGGAGCCGCCACAGGGACACAAGACACTCGAAAACAGCCAAAACAGGAGCTAAACCAGGACTAAACCAGGATTAAACCAGGACTAAAGTGGGGGAGACTGCTTGTGAACATTTGGCTCCAGCCTCATTCCCCCGTGACTGTAAACAAGGCTGCTAACATGTGTTAGCCGACACGACAAATTTATTTATTTACGTTTTTAAAAATAAATAAAAAACAATCAATATATATCGTTATCGATCGATATGAATTAATAATATTGTGATATAGTTTTCAGCCATATCGCCCAGCCCTAAGCTAAAGTACTTTAAACAGCAGGTGTCGTCAATGCGCTACACAACTAAACCTGACATTGACATTGACAAACCTCCCCTTTAACTCAGAGTGGACAAACAAACCTGACGCTTTACTCGCTGGTATTTAATACTTTGTTGATTTATTTAAGTGGAACCGTTAGGTGGAAAAACTGCCAAAAGTGTCTTCATTTTAAACCCATTTTGATTGAGGCTGTTATTTTCTGTGAAGGTTTCTCCCCGTCCTCGGGGGCAGTTGATGGAGAGCGAGTGACAGGATATACTTCCACCGCGCTCATAATAGCTCTTAATAATAACGCTTCATGTGGTCCTTTCAGATGTCTGCGACAGCCCCGTCATTTCCTTCTAATAGAGAATAAATGTACAAATTAGATTTGACTTATTTTTAGCTCACAGAAATGTGTTGTTGGGGTGAAAGTAGCATTTATATTAGTGCTATTTTATCTTTTTGTGTCGAATTTGCAATAATCCAGTGGTGGTTTTTATATAATAATAGTAATAATAATAATACATTGTTTTGACAATCAAAGACGCTTTACAAAGGGAACGTTTTAAAGAAAACAAAAAAATAAAAAAGCTTGACTAACAGGGAGCAGTCTAAGCAGAGATTTCCAGACTTCCCTATCCACACATACTTCCTCCAGCTCATCCGGAGTGGCCCCAAGGCATTCCCAGGCCAGCTGAGAGACACCTCAACTGGTTACTCTCTCCTTAAAAAAGCAGCGGCTCTACTCCAAGCTCTTCCCGTGTGACTGAGCTCTTCACCCTATCTCTAAGGGAGCGCCCAGCCTCTCTGCGGAGGAAGCTCATTTCGACCGCTTGTATCCGCGTTCTCGTCCTTACGGTCATTACCCAAAGCTCATGACCATAGGTGAGGGAGGGAACGAAGATTGACCGGTAAATCGAGAGCTTTGCCTTTCGGCTCAGCTCCCTCTTTACCACAACGGTCCGATTCAGCGACCGCATCACTGCGCACGCTGCACCGATCCGCCTGTCAATCTCACGCTCCATTCTTCCCTCACACGTGAACAAGACCCCGAGATACTTGAACTCCTCCACTTGAGGAAGGACCTCTCCACCTACTTTTAGAGGGTAAGGAACCTTTTTCCGGTCGAGCACCATGGCCTCGGATTTGGAGGTGCTGATTCTCATCCCAGCCGCTTCACACTCAGAGAGGCTTCACACACAGAGATGAAATCCTGTGGTGTCCGAACCGGACCCCCTCCGGCCCCTCACTGCACCTAGAAATTCTGTCCATAAAGACAGTGAACAGAACCGATAACAAAGGGCAGCCTTGGTGGAGGCTAACATGCACCAGAACAGATCTGACTTACTGCCGGCAATGTGAAGGCAGCTGTGACTCCAGTCATAAAGGGACCGGGCGGGCCTCGGGAGAGGACCCCGGACCTCGTACACCCGGAGAACCCCCAAAGGACACCCCTGGGAACACGGTCAAACGCCTTCTCCAAATCCACCAAACACATGTGGACTGGTTGGAAGAACTCCCATGATCCTTCGAGTATCCAATGGAAGTTCAGTTCTATTCAATTCGATTTATTTTTGTACAGCCCTAAATCCCAACAGTATTTATCTCAGAGGACTTTACAAATCTGTCGATTCACCAACACAGATCAGCGAATCAAACAGTTCAAATATAAGAAATGCAATGATAAAAAACACATAAAGCCCAAGCAATTAAGAGGTCAGTCCCTGTGCTCCTCAGTCTTCCTACTGAGACACATGTGACCAAGGAGTTGAGGAACAGATTGACCCAGTGTGACATCACCGTGGCGTTAGCGTTAAAGTGATAGTATGTAACTCTAAATTAATTGGTAAATTGACCTCCTGGCCTTAAATATTGATATAAAACAAGTCATTTTATTGATTCTAATATTACAGGTAAGTCCCGCCTTCCCTTCTCTTAGCTATAGCTCAGAATCCACGATGGCGTCCATGTTAACCAATCGAGTGATGCCAAGGGCTGTCAATCATCAGCGCTGATGCTCGTAGCTGCGCGCATGCTCAGTTGTTTGTTTTCGCGGAGCCTCCGAATCAAGCCTTTATAGGCAACGGAACTTCATGAAAACTGAACAAATAATTCTGAACATCCGCGCTGAGTTACCCATTTATGAGTTACCCTGAACGTATATCCATAATCAGATCCTCTGCAGATGTGTCCTATAATGTTCAATTCATGATAATAGCTTAGATCGTTTTTGTTGTGCATTAAAACATAATTTTTTTCATGAAAACGTTAACATATAATTCTGAATACCTCCGTGCATGTGTATTAATAATGTATATGTATAATATCTTCTCTCATTAACATTTAAATGTGTTACGGAAACGTAGGTGTAGACCAATCAGAAAGGAAGGGGGAGGGAGCTTTTTATCAAATCAAGTACCTCTCAGTCTCTCTTTCTGACAAACTCCAGACAATCACTTTAATGTGGAAGACAACATATGCCAACATATCTGGATTTAAAAAGACAATATATAAAAATAAATCAGGGAAAACACAGATTTTAAATGCAAGGCAATAGGAGCTAAACGTTGTTCTCAAGCACTTCCCCATTGTGCTACATAGAGCTAGCGGCTTAGCATTGTCTGTATGCAGTCTATGTATCAAACAAACATGTCACTTCTGTTCTGTTAGCTTTCACCCAAACCCTCATCCATTGTCTTCACTGCAACAGCTATAGATAAAGTGTTAACAAAAGAGTGATTGTGTATTCTGTGTGAGACGCCACTTGAGAAACACCGGCTCTCAAAACAATCTCTGTTCCCGTCAAAGGCGACATTTATTTGTGCTAATTATACCAGATATCAGAGCTAATTAGATGCTAATCTTGTGGCGGCTAAACGGTTCGTCTAGAGTCGCTGATGGAGAGACGTGCAGCGGCTGTAAATGCTGCTTCCATTTCTACAAGAGACAGAAAAGACCTGCAACAACAAGTTCATAGTTTGAAAAGCAGGAAATAATACAACGACAGTGGTGCTCTCTGGTCACTCTGTTCTGCTGCTCTTGTCTCCCTCTCTCTGGTTTCTCACTCTGGTCTCTTTCTAGTCTCTCTCTGGTCTATCTATCTGCTCTCTCTCTCTCTCTCTGGTCTCTCTGGTCTGTTTCCCTTATCTCCCTGTCTTTGGTTTCTCTCTCTGGTCTCTTTGGCCTCTCTCTCTATCTGGTCTTTCTCTGGTCACTCTCCCTGGTCTGTTTCCTTGTCTCCCTCTCTGTGGTTTCTCTCTCTCTGGTCCCTCTCTGGTCTCTCTCTCTGAGTAGTAAGTAAGTAGTAAGTAAGCTTTATTTATATACCGCCTTTTCACTGCACATAGGAGTCTCAAAGCGGTTTACAATTGTTATTTTTTTGGAGTGGGGGTGCCAGTACAGGAGGCACAGGCCAGACCTATTGTACATATTTTTAGTGGTAGGGGAAACCGGAGCACCCGGAGGAAACCTACACAGACACGGGGAGAACATGCAAACTCCACTCAGAAAGGCCCTGGTCCAACCGGGATTCGAACCCAGGACCTTCTTGCTGAGAGGCGAGAGTGCTATCCACTCAGCCACCAAGAGATGAGTCATCTCCACTACCTCTCGACAGTACTGATACAGCTTGAAGTTTTGCACATTTTGTCAGGTTTACAAAGATAAACACAGGATTTTATTAGATTTGTTTTTACTGAAAGTCCACACTCAAGTAAAAGACAAGTGCAAAGTGATTCTGTTTTTATCTGTTATTACTTTGTGGAACGCCCTCTTGCAGCAATAACAGCAGCCTTTAGGTGGCTGATTCTACACGATGTGCACATCTATAGACGGAAAGTTTATCCCATTCATCAAAAAAACAACTCAATCTCTGTCAAAGATGGACAGCGTTAGTAAACAGCAGTTTTCAATTCCTGTGTGAGTTATTCTTCTTTCCCTAAATTAAAGTAAAAGAAGGTTTCTCACCCATCATCTGTACTTCTTAGCAGGTTTTCCCATTGGGAACAAGTACAGATGATGGGTGAGAAACCCTCCTTTGCTTTGACTGAGCCCTGTACGACTGAGAGCTTATGTAACCGGGTGGTGGTGTAGTTTTTTTTTTATCCGACTATCATAACCAGCAACGCCATTAGAATGAAAGAATATAAGCACACAGGTAAGTATTATGGAAAAGAAGGCAGAATAACATTTACTTTTTCTTTATTTATACTGAACCTGGTGAATGGTTTAGATATTGAGTATAGCAATTATATTTAGTCCATGTTGACAAAGTGGCACACAATTCAAGCCACCACAGATCTCCGCATGGATAAAGGGAAAACAAAAAAAGGCAAGGCGGCCGCTCCTCTCCTCAGCACCAGCAAGATATCTATGGTAGATGCAATAGGTTACTACACAAACTGTTATTTTTATAGTTTGATTTTGCACGTAGCAGCAGGGCACGTAAAGTGCAGGAGGCTGACACACCCTCCACACCTGCACTGAACAGGAGCTGCGGCGGGATGGCAGACATCCCCACCTTACAGGGCTAATATATATATATATATATATATATATATATATATATATATATATATATATAAAGGAACGATTAGCTAAACGCCAGATTCTAAAAGTAACAAACAAACACTGTACCTGTGGGGCAACACGGAGCAACACGGAGGTTCACGACACCGGACCAGGAAGTGTACAGGCCAAGACCGAAGGAGATAGGCCGATGGCTTTTAAAGCCTGCACACTACCGCCCCCTTGTGGCCCCGTACTGCCACACTTACACAAACCTTTCCCTAAATTAAATCAAAAGTATTGTTAATTTGAATGCGTCTCCGTATCACATGACTGTGCTAGCCTCTAATTTGCTTATTGGCTGGGAGTAGCACACACGCTGGTAACGGGAGGTCCAGGGAGAGTGAATTGCAGCAGGAGCCAAGGACTGGGTCCTTACCACTGTTTGAAGCGAGTGTCAGGACTAGGCTAGGTCAGATGCCGAGTTAGAGACCTGAACTAGAGAAGGAAAACCATCTCCCTCAACTCTCTTGGAACCTCTACAAGGGGTCCACACTGTCCTCTCGAGCCAGATGACCTTCACCAGCTCTGTGCAAGACGGGTAAGGGGCCCCTGCAGCCGCCATCTTTATTTTTGAACTATGCCTCGAACTTTTCCCCGGGTGCATTTGTCCGTGGCTTGGCGTCCACATTGTTTCCGCTCGCGCTGCATGGAATATTTTAGGAGATTAAAGGAACTGAATGAACTCTTGGAATATCACTTGAATTTTCCGCCTGCCATGCCTTCAACCTGCGCATTCCTGAGAAAAACTGAAAACTTTGTACATATTGAATGGTCATTAACTTTCGGGTTGTGGGGTAAATCTTGTCACTCGTTGCCCTTGTCTTTGCTCAATATATGACACCAACAAAAACCCAAGTTACGGTCTCATCTGTGTCTCACTCGCTCCCAGAGCCGACACCTATCCATTCCGTTCTAGCCCATTTGCTTTTCTCTTGGTGCTAGTGCTAAATAAGGCTAGGTTTTGTTTTGTTTTTGCCCAGGGACCTGTTACACTGGACTTTGAGGAGAAGAGAGTAGAGTAGAGCATAGTAGAGTGCAGAGTAGAGCCGGTGAAGACGTATAGACTCCGCTCATACAGCAGTCGACTCTCACTCACAGAACACGGAGCTTGCGCCTCGTTCGGATGCAGAGCGCGTCGAGTTCAATCAGGCCAATTCTGTGATATTCAGCTGTGTTCTGAGTGACAGCAGCGGGGGAGCGAGTAACGAGAGGCGAGCGAGAGATCTGCTGCTTTAGCATTCAGCGTCAGCGGTTGTCATTCATTCTAATTTGATGAATGGTTCCAAAGAAGGAGTTAACAGATTCAATTAATCTCGTCTCTCGTTAGCAGCCTGTTAAAACATGCATGGAACTAAGTCCACTTGATTTAGTTTTAAAATACAAAATAGTATTCTATTTTTTGAGTGTTGGGTCCGAGGTGCCTGCTGGTGAGGATCATGGATGGACAGCGAGACACAAGAAACCTATGGGGAAGTAATCATGCGTGAAGTTTTGCAAATGGATTTTATTTTTGATATTGTCTTTATGAATTCAGGCTCCTTGATAACCGGCTTAGTCCTGGATCTACAGCCTCAGCCCTGGGTCTATAGCCTCAGTCCTGGATCCACAGCCTCAGTCCTGGATCCACAGCCTCAGTCCTGGGTCTATAGCCTCAGCCCTGGGTCTACAGCCTCAGTCCTGGATCCACAGCCTCAGTCCTGTATCTACAGCCTCAGTCCTGGATCTGTGTGCCTTATGAGAAAAGTAAATTCTTAAAACTTCCATCAAACTCAAAGACACCCTTCTTTGTCAGACGGAGAAGGATGGAAATCTGATTGAGAGTGTGCTTATTCAAAGTCATATTTAAGTCACATCTGAAAGTACCACGTTGCGTCTTTCTTTGTGTGTTCTCTGTTCTCAAGGACAGCTTTAGACGGAGCACATGAAAGCTGCAGTCTACAGAGGGAAAAATAATACAATCATCTGTGAGTTTGTGTTGAAGTGAGAGACAGATGTTTTACGGAGCGTTCGGTACAAACCAGTTCAGAGGAATGCAGATCCAATACATTCACGAGAGGAGAGAGAGTCCCATAACTTATCCAAGGAACTATCTGTGTTTGGACGTACTTTGTAACGTGATGTTTGGCCATGTGGGTGAAGTGTCTTGCCTAAGGACACAACCACAGTTTGTCACTTTACAGCCTCTGCCGCTCCACCGTGGCACCTGGTGTTGCTAAAGGTCTCCCATCACAGTACTAACTAGGCCCCGCCATGCTTAGTTTCGAAGGTCTGACAGGATCTGGCTTTCACCTGCAGGTTTAGCATTTAGGAAAGATAGCAACTTTTTATTGTTATTATTTTTAAGATGAAGATTTTATGATTGTTATTGATGCTAGAGTTAGAGACAGGGACTTTTATTGGGAGACACAGGTGCACATCAGGGCGGGGCGATCAACAGAACAGGAAGTAAAACTAAATAATACACAAAAGAGCAGATAATACAAAATAACAAAAGGAACCGCCCTAAGTTGGTTTAGGTCTTACCTTGAAGACAGGAAGTACTTTGTGGAGATTGGAAACTGTGTCTCAGATCATATGGCCCTGACCTGTGGAGTCCCACAGGGGTCGATCCTGGGACCTCTTCTGTTCAATCTCTACATGCTGCCGTTAGGTCAGTTAATACGCAGAAACAAAGTTTCCTATCATAACTATGCAGACGACACTCAGATCTATGTCTCACTGACTGCAGGAGAACATGGACCAGTGGACTCACTCCTTCACTGTATCCAACAGATCAGTGAGTGGATGCAAAACAACTTCCTTCAGCTAAACGCAGACAAAACTGAAATGATTGTCTTTGGTCCCCAGAAACAAAGAGAGAGCGTCATCTGTCACCTCCAGTCTCTCTCCCTAAAACCTTCAAACAAGGTCAGAAATCTAGGGGTAATACTGGACTCAGACTTAAATTTTAATAGCCACATCAAATCAGTAACATCAGCAGCTTTTTACCATCTAAAAAACATTGCCAGGATCAAAAACATAGTGTCTAAAGCAGACTTGGAGATTCTTATCCATGCATTTGTCTCCAGTAGGTTAGACTACTGCAATGGCCTGCTCACAGGTCTGTCCAAACAGGCTGTAAAACAGCTGCAGTACATTCAAAATGCAGCAGCTCGAGTCCTGACAAGAACCAGGAAGTACGACCACATTAGTCCAGTTCTCAGGTCTCTGCACTGGCTTCCTGTGGCTCAGAGAATAGACTTTTAAACAGCTCTGCTTGTGTACAAGTCTCTCCATAGCCTCGCACCAAAATATATTAGTGACATGTTAGTCCCATATGAACCAGCCCGGACTCTGAGGAGCACAGGGACTGGACTCCTGTTAGTGCCCAGAGTCAGAACTAAACATGGGGAGGCTGCTTTTCAGATTCATGCTGCTAAAATCTGGAACAGTCTTCCTGAAGATGTGAGACAGGCCTCCTCTCTGACAATGTTTAAAACCAGGTTAAAGACAGTTCTGTTTAACTGTGCATACAACTGAGGGATTTTATATTTCTATCTTTCTTTTTAATGTTCTGTGATAATTTATGATTTTAATGCTTTCTTGTTTTGTTCAGCACTTTGAATTGCCTTGTGTATGAATTGTGCTATATAAATAAACTTGCCTTGCCTTTGCCTTATTTAAAGATGACAACTATGACAACAATTTTCACATGAACACGTTCTTTGACTTCAGCCACAGCTTTAGATCAGATTTCTCTGACAGAAAGGGGAAAAGGAGAGACCACCCTCGCTCTGCAGGAGCTCAGAGAGATCAGATTGCCCCTGGGGATCCTTTGTCCCAATCACATTCCGATGTGTTTTTGGCCCAAAGAGGCATTTATGGACTCACAGGGATCTCCCTCATATGAGATTTTGTGGAACATGCTTTTTGCACAAGCTTTGAAACATTCAACATGAAAATATTACTCCCAAGGACAAACTGACAGAGCCGCAGGCAATGACAGCTGTGGTCTAGGCTTTGTTTCCACTGGCTCTGCTCTACTCTACTCTGCTCTGCTCTGCTCTACTCTACTCTGCTTTACTCTACTCTACTCTACTCTTCACTACTCTGCTCTGCTTTGCTTTACTCTACTCTACTCTACCCTACAATACTCTACTCTGCTCTACTCTACTCTACTCTACTCTACTCTACTCTACTCTACTCTACTCTACTCTACTCTACTCTACTCTTCACTACTCTACGCTGTGCTGCTCTGCTCTACTCTACTCAATTCTGCTCTGCCCTGGTCTACTCTACTCTACTCTACTCTACTCTACTCTACTCTACTCTACCAATTGATAGGGCATCAACTGGAAAAAAGGTCCTTAAACTCTCCAGAAGCAGAGGTCTTTCCTCAAGTGGAGAAGTTCCAGTCTCTATTTTTCACAAGTGAGGGAGCAGCGTCTACAGTCAGAGCTCTACATCCTACTCTCACCTCTGAGCCCTGAGCTCCTTAGAGATAGAGGAGCTCAGTCACACGGGAGGAGCTCGGAGTAGAGCGCTTCTCCTCCGCTGGTCACCTCCCTGGGGAAGTGTCCTGGGCATGTCCCACCGGGGGGAGGCCAAGAGAAGACCCAGAACACAGAGGGACCGTGTCTCTGGGAACGCCTCAGGATTCCCCCAGATGACCTGGAAGTCTGGGCATCTTTGTTCAGACTGCTACCCCCAAGCCCTGGCAACAGATGAAGCGGAAGACAATGCCTTATATGCAGCTCTAATGCAGCGCTAATGCAGCTCTAATGCAGCTCCACTGGAGCCGTCTCCTCCTGGTCCATGTCGAGGTGCTGTCCTCCTCTGATAAAACGTTGGGACTCTTTGTGACCGGTTTCCATTAGGGCACAGCGGAGCAGAAAGCTTCAGGAGATTAAAACGTTGCCCAGAATCCCTCTGAGACTTACTGAGACTGAGCCGTGGAACAATTTGAGCGTTCAACATGAGAAATGAATTAAAGTCGGTGTTTTATATGAAAGAGGAGACAGAACAATGAGTCAGCTACAGGCTCAGCTCCAGGCACCGGCAGCAGCTGTGGTTAGAGCCATGACAACGAGCCTCTGTGAGAGATACTGCAGATGAGTTTGTTTCTCTCTCTTTGGCCTCTCTCTCTTGTCTCTCTTTTTTATCTCTCTGGTCTCTCTCTCTTATCACTCTGGCCTCTCTCTATGATCCATTTCTATGGTGTCTCTCTCAGGTATCTCCCTGGTCACTCTGTTTGGGGTCTCTCTCTGGTCTTCCTTTGCCTCTCCTTATTTATGTAAGACATACATATGATTATAAAAACGTAAAGAGACTACGCCTTTTTGTCTCTGTCGGGTTTGAGCAGATTATAGTGAGAGAAAAATTGCTCAATCAGCTCTTTCTCAGTGCTCAATATTTGCTTTTTCTTTTTAAAACAAATCCTCACCTCAAAACCCTGCTCAGTTTTTCTGACCTGTTGCGTTTCCCAAAACCTATACATGTTTTTTCTATTGTTCTGGCAACCTTTCATTACGCTCTGGTGTTGTTTTGTTGTCTCACTCCATTCATAACGGACACCGATCTTCAAAACACACAAATATTAAGGCCACATTACGGCTCTAAATCCCAGGATTTGGCAGCAGAGCGCGGCCCCCGAACACAAAACAATATGAACTGTCACATCTTTGTTAATCCTGTCAGCACAAAGACACACTGTCTCTGAGAAAACAACAATTAGTAGTCTACGTATTAGAGAAGTGATTAAAAAGTTACTCCAACTGCTTTAACCAGTGCCAGAGCCTGAAGGGGTTTTCAACACTCTAGAGCAGAGGTCTCCAACCTTTTGCACAGAGAGAGCTGAACTTACTTGGTATAAAAATGGCAGAAAGCAACTCTTTAAGTGACTCGCAGATTGTTTTGTTTTTTATTGTTAGAACCAATACATTAGAAATACATTTATTATACAGTCTTTATTTATCAACAGATATTTGTTTCTTGTGCACAAAGTCAGATCGTGTTGTGAAGTGAAGTGTAGGCATGTCAATCATACTCTGATGTGAGTCATATGGTCCAGTTCATTATCATGTTGTCATGGAGCTACCTGGAAGGGGGGGGGGCGAGCTTCTAGCAGCTTCCGAACTACAGATTGGAGATCCCTGCTCTAGAACTTTAATTCAAATTAGTGTATTTTTTTGTTTAATTTTGTCTACGTAGGTTTCCTCCAGGTGCTCCGGTGCTTTCTATGGTCCTGAGGTTTAAGGTTTGACCGATCAGATGTCTTTGTTTGCGAGGGAAACATCCACGTCGAAGATTAAAAGGAGTTCCAGCGTTCCAGCAAAGAGGAGAGAGAGACCCGAAAGATCAAAAAAGAGAGGCCCGAGAGGCAAGAGAGAGCCCAGAGAGAAAGACCAGAGGGAAAAACCAGAGAACCAAGAGGGGACAGAGAGAGAACAGCGAAAGAATGACCAGAGAGAGACCATGCAGATAGAGAAATCAGATTAACAGTTCAGTGTTTGTCTACAATACTATGGCATGCTAGTAAGTAAGTAAGTAATGTTTGTTTATATAGCGCATTTTACAAACCAAGGTCACCCAAAGCGCTTTACAATGTTCAGAGTTCAGATATTGTTCCAATCATTCCACACACGGTGATGACGGAAGCGAGTCGCCGAACACATCCAACACCATCCATTCACTATCTCATTTACATTCATGTACCTATTGTACATGTTTTTAGTGGCAGGGGAAACCGGAGCACCCGGAGGAAACCGAAACACCCGGAGGAAACCTACGCAGACACGGGGAGAACATGCAAACTCCACTCAGAAAGGCTCAGAAAGGGAATCGAACCCAGGACCTTCTTGCTGAGAGACGAGCCACCGTGCCGCCCCCATAAATCAAGACCCCGCTCTCCCCGCTTCATACATGAAAAAAAAACCTACAGATAATAAAAACCCAACCTCAGTCAGCCTCCAGGGAGCAGCTTTAGCACCTTTAAACAGTTAACTTTAATGCACCACGAATAACCAAGTCCCAATAACCAGAGATTTGTTAATGCATAGAAATTGAATGTAGAAAAGTGCATTGAATCCATGACCTTGCACCAAAGCTCCCCGTCCTCGTGTCTGTAAAACTGTGTAATATTCCTGTTGATAATGACAGCAGCGTGAGGGCTTTGACGCTCAGACTAAATCCTCTTTTAGAGCGAGCGGCGCCTGATCACCGAGGAAACGTGTCTCTGGGGAGTCCAAATCTAACGCCCAAACAACAACAGCACCCTGAGAATCAAAGAGTCGGCTCGGAAGCCGCTTTGTGGAAGTTTTTACCAAAAAACAAACAAATCCAAGGTCGCTCCTTCGGCAGAGACACCTCCAGACGCCAAAGTGTCCTTGGGTAAGCGCTCAAACTCTAAGATACAGAAGTAAGAAGCTTTGAATGGATGTGTTTTGGTGCGAGAACAAAGGATTCCGAGGTTTTGTGTTTGTAAGTTTAATAGCTGGTTTGATCGTTTGGGGGAAAACATCTGTTGATTTGATCGTGAACAAAAAACACAAACAAAAACTAGGAAAAATAGACAGGAGATATGGGCTTCAGTTTTTAACCTTCAAGTGGTCGAGTGGGGCTATATATAAGCCACAGTTATACACTATACAGTGCCTTGCGAAAGTATTCGGCCCCTTGAACCTTCCAACATTTCGCCACATTTCAGGCTTCAAACATAAAGATATAAAATTATAATTTTTGTCATGAATCAACAACAAGTGGGACACAATCGTGAAGTGGAACAAAATGTATAGGGTAATTTAAACTTTTTTAACAAATAAAAAACTGAAGAGTGGGGTGTGTTCAGTGAGGATCTTTGAATGATCCAATGTTGTCCTAAATGACTGATGATGATAAATAGAATGCACCTGTGTGTAATCAAGTCTCCGTATAAATGCACCTGTTCTTTGATAGACTCAGGGTTTTGTTTAAAGCGCAGAGAGAACCATGAAGACAAAGGAACACACCAGGCAGGTCCGAGATACTGTTGTGGAGAAGTTTAAAGCCGGATTTGGATACAAAAAGATTTCCCAAGCTTTAAACATCTCAAGGAGCACTGTGCAAGCAATTATATTGAAATGGAAGGAGTATCAGACCACTGCAAATCTACCAAGACCCGGCCGTCCCTCCAAACTTTCATCTCAAACAAGGAGAAGACTGATCAGAGATGCAGCCAAGAGGCCCATGATCACTCTGGATGAACTGCAGATAACTACAGCTGAGGTGGGAGAGTCTGTCCATAGGACAACAATCAGTCGTGCACTGCAAAAATCTGGCCTTTATGGAAGAGTGGCAAGCAGAAAGCCATTTCTCAAAGATATCCATAAAAAGTCTGGTTTAAAGTTTGCCACAAATCACCTGGGAGACACACCAAACATGTGGAAGAAGGTGCTCTGGTCAGATGAAACCAAAATCAAACTTTTTGGCCACAATGTAAAACGATATGTTTGGCGTAAAAGCAACACAGCTCATCACCCTGAACACACCATCCCCACTGTCAAACATGGTGGTGGCAGCATCATGGTTTGGGTATGCTTTTCTTCAGCAGGGACAGGGAAGATGGCTAAAATTGATGGGAAGATGGATGGAGCCAAATACAGGACCATTCTGGAAGAAACCCTGTTGGAGTCTGCAAAAGACCTGAGACTGGGACGGAGATTTATCTTCCAACAGGACAATGATCCAAAACATAAAGCCAAATCTACAATGGAATGGTTCACAAATAGACGTATCCAGGTGTTAGAATGGCCAAGTCAAAGTCCAGACCTGAATCCAATCGAGAATCGTTGAAAGAGCTGAAGACTGCTGTTCACAAACGCTCTCCATCCAACCTCACTGAGCTCGAGCTGTTTTGCAAGGAAGAATGGGAAAGAATTCCAGTCTCTCGATGTGCAAAACTGATAGAGACATACCACAAGCGACTTGCAGCTGTAATTGCAGCAAAAGGTGGCGCTACAAAGTATTAGCGCAAGGGGGCCGAATAATATTGCACGCCCTACTTTTCAGTTTTTTATTTGTTAAAAAAGTTTAAATTATCCAATAGATTTCGTTCCACTTCACAATTGTGTCCCACTTGTTGTTGATTCTTGACAAAAAATGTAATTTTTATTTCTTTCTGTTTGAAGCCTGAAATGTGGCGAAATGTTGAAAGGTTCAAGGGGGCCGAATACTTTCGCAAGGCACTGTATATATATGAACTCTTTTTCTGATTTTAATCTGAAAAAAAGTTTACCAAGAATTCCTACTCATTCACCCACACTGTGTGAAGGAGAGGTCTTTCCGGCAGCTCTGCTTGTTACAAGTCTCTCCATGGCCTCGCACCAAAATATATTAGTGACATGTTAGTCCCATATGAACCAGCCCGGACTCTGAGGAGCACAGGGACTGGACTCCTGTTAGTGCCCAGAGTCAGAACTAAACATGGGGAGGCTGCTTTTCAGATTCATGCAGCTAAAATCTGGAACAGTCTTCCTGAAGATGTGAGACAGGCCTCCTCTCTGACAATGTTTAAAACCAGGTTAAAGACAGTTCTGTTTAGCTGTGCATACAACTGAGGGATTTTTTATTTTTAGCTTTATTTTTAATGTTCTGTGATTATTTATGATTGTAATGCTTTCTTGTTTTGTTCAGCACTTTGAATTGCCTTGTGTATGAATTGTGCTATATAAATAAACTTGCCTTGCCTTCCTTCCTGCTGCTGTCAGACTGTACAATAAGAACTGCTGAGTCTGTACATGTCAGTCATCTGTAAATAGTAAATACTGCAATTTTAGAATGTCCACTGAATGTCACTTTATCTACTTATTATCCCGCCCCATATGTATATAACTTTGCACAATGTATGAATATTTAGATAGAGATACATCAAAGATTAATGTTGAAGCATTCACAGAAACATAGCAGCTACACATGTTGTATCTTTTGTGTGCTCTTTCTGTTCTCTATGTTCAATTTGTTAATCTATTTGTCCTGCATTTTTTCATTGAATGTTGTAATGATATACAAACCCATGACCCTAGGAAGATCTGTTTGATTTGTAACATTATATTTTCAGATGGTTTTGTAATTTTCCATAATTTTTATAATTATATGTGAGCAAGGTCCAGATTCTCAGAGTGAGGATGTTCTGTCATTCTCACTCAGTCCTGGATCTACAGCCTCAGTCCTGGATCTACAGCCTCAGTCCTGGATCTACAACCTCAGTCCTGGATCTACAGCCTCAGTCCTGGATCTACAGCCTCAGTCCTGGATCTACAGCCTCAGTCCTGGATCTACAGCCTCAGTCCTGGTTCCTCTCTGATATAGGAGGGTCTAAGGACAGTGATGATCCTGGACATTTATGAACATTTCTGGACAGTGGTTGTCCCGCTCCCGATGGACCATGCATTTCCTGTGTTTGATTCTCTGATCTGTTGTTGGTGAATCCACAACTTTGCATAGTTCTCCGAAACGACTGCTGCTGTGATTTAGGGCAATACACAAAAACACTGAATTACATGTGAAAACCTGTGACAGAACCAAACTGTTTATAGAGCAAGGAACCACTGACATGTCTCTTTCTCACATGGTTCAATTTGTTTGTGGTGTAAAAGTTAGGTACCTCAGTTTTAGAGACGCATTGAGCTGTTGCATTAAAAACTATACAGGAGACAAGAGCCCAATATGCCGTCATTAAACAGTCAAGGGAAAGTATTATTAGAACGGATCCGAACAATTGAAAGGATTTGAAATCAGACTCTGAGGAGGAGCCATATCCAGCTTCAGCAGAGGATCCTGTATCATGCTCCTAATTGCAGCCTTTGTGATTTGTTAATGAAATGAAAAATGAAATAAAACCCTTTATTACTCCAGGCGGGGTTTTGTCTTCCAACGAGAGCGCAGCGTTACGAAAGCAAGAGACAAAATGAAGAAAACAGCGGAGGAAAATAACCGTAATGTGATGAAAAACAATCCCAAATGTGATCTCAGGTTGTTGTTCATGAGAGAACTCACTATTGCTCTGACAATTTGCAGAGAAAAGGCCTCTCTGTAGTCCTGGAATGATCAGAAATGTTTGATTGAAGGACAAGAAAGAACAAGACATGGGTTTAGGTATTTTTCTTTCACCACAAACTCTTGAGATTCTGCTTCACTTTTATCGCTGCATTTAAAGTTTACATGCTGGTTCTGTGACTGTGTGGTTGGGTGACTTCAAAGTCAAAGAAAGGAGAGAGACCAGAGAGAGAGGTCAGAGGAAGAGACAAGAGAGAGACTAGAGAGACAAGAAAGAGAGAAGTCAGAGGAAGAGACCAGAGAGAAAGAGAGACAAGAGGAAGAGACCAGAGAGAGACTAGCATTGGTGTCAAAGTCAAGGCCCGGGGCCAGATCCGGCCCCCAAGACCATTTCCAGTGGCCCCAGAGATGATTTTAAATAATTATATTAAATCCATAAGAAATGTTAATCCAACATGTAATTAGAAGTTGGTATTATTATGTTTTGTTTTTTACGAGTCTTCAATTACATTTCTTCTCAAAGATATGAAGGAGGATTTCCAAACCGCCCTCTCCACTTTTTGAACAAAACTCTGGTCTTATTTGACGAGCAAAATCACCAGAATGGTTGCCAATTTGGAGGACCAATAGTGTTGATGATTCACCCAGAAATAGAAAATCTTCCTATATCCACAGGAACTGAACTAATTTAAATCGGAAAGGAATATCCAATCTAACTAATGTGAAACAAGTGATTTATATAGATATCTTCATATTATAAAAAAGTATAACAAATGAAACCCACTTATTCTTTTGGCCCCTGACCAGCCCTTTCATTTTTTGTTCGGCCCTCAACCAAAATAAGTTTGACACCCCTGGACTAGAGAGAGGTGCTCCGCTCTGAAAGAGGACTGTATGCTGTCTATTCTGGAGGTTCCTCATGAATCCAGACTCTTAAATCCAGGTCTTAGAAAAATCACTGACTCTTCTGGCTCCTGGAAAAACCATGTTCCAGCTTCTTCCCTCTGGCAGAAGATATTCTTGGCTGAGATACAGGACATGCTAAGTTTCTTTCAGCTGTTATTAGTCTGAACAAAGCACTTGAATGATCTGGGCTTGTATTGAAGCTGTTTTTGTTTATTTATTGTTTTCACAGTGAGGATGGTTTCTGTACTTTTTATCTTGTTTTATTTATGTACTTTTCCAATGTAATTTTACTGCAAATGGCAAATAAACTGATTCAGAATCGGAAGCCTTTTTAGAATTGTCAGATGTGGAAAAACAGGTTCTTCGGACCCGGGTTTAAAAGGAGACCACTGGATTAGAAGCAAATTAAATTAGCAGATTTATTATAAACACATAAAAAAACAAGTAAAAAGAATAAAAATCTATAAAAACCTAGGCTAAAAAACACAGAATAAAAAGTTAAAACAGAGGCTAAAAATCCTTCTCCTGGCTTCAGCCTGGGCCGCCAGATCACGGGACTCTCCCCTCACCGTGTCTGGCCTGCGTCTCACTCTCCAGCTTCCTCCCTTCCCAGTCCCCATCTCTGCTTTTATGCTCAAGTCGCAGGTGTCTTGATCGTCCAGTCACCTGGGGAGCCGGGGTGCTTCGGGTGGTGCAAGTCAGTCAAACAATAAAAACACAACACGCATAAAAAGTCTAAAAACACATGAAGCAAACGTTAAAACCCACCAGCTTTTTTGCACCCTCCGACAGAATCTCTTTTTCTGAATCCTTTCCCCAGAGAAAGAGAGAGAGAAGCGACTGTACATGTTTTTGGTGCAATGGGAAACTTGGAGCTCCCGTGGGAAAACCTGGGCAAACACAGGGAGAACATGCAAACTCCCCTCAGAAAGGCCATGTCTGGAGGTGGAATCGAACCAATCCCAGGTTTCCAAGATTCAGGTGCCCTTTTTCCCATTAAAAAATCTTGTTGTTGAAGCAGACACTGGGACAAGACAAGAGCAAAGGGTCAACGTTTGTCGGTTTGGGCAGCTGTACGTGATGTTGATGTTTTTGTAGAGAATTTGTTTTCACTTTGGGGATGTTTCAGCAGCTTAAACATATTAAAACTATCAGCATGTTCAGTTTGTTCGGTTTTCAAAAGTAATACTAATAGTTGTCTCTTTGTGCAATGCTGTTGTGTGCTGTTGGAAGCGGCTCATATCTGAAATTGGATCATTTAATTGCAGTCTGTAGAAATCTGACAATAACACTCTGCGTTCATCTTTACACAGACCAGATGAACAGTCACCGTGGCTCTCAGAATGTACGGCTGAGAGACACTCTGAGGAGCACAGGGACTGGCCTCCTGATGGGACTCTGAGGTACTTTGTCCAGATGGGGGAAGAGGCTGAAGGCAGCAGGAGGGACCGAGCTGGTGAAGGAGGTGTTGGAAATTCAAAAGCCAAGAAATAAGCAATAATAAAGTCAAACTATTGGAATAACAACAACTGAATCAGCCTGCACTATGGACTAGTGAAAATTCACTCAAATTTGCATATTTGTTTGGAAATAAATGTGCAGAAAAGTCCTGGATCCTCACTGTCCTTAGATCCTCCTGCACCAGAGACGAACCACTCAGAAACCCAGGACTGAGGCTGTAGATCCGGGACTGAGGCTGTAGACCCAGGACTGGGGCTGTAGATCCAGGACTGGGGCTTTAGATCCAGGACTGAGGCTGTAGACTCAGGACTGAGACTGTAGATCCAGGACTGAGGCTGTAGATCCAGGACTGAGGCTGTAGATCCAGGACTGAGGCTGTAGACTCAGGACTGAGACTGTAGATCCAGGACTGAGGCTGCAGATCCAGGACTGAGGCTGTAGTTCCAGGACTGAGGCTGTAGATCCAGGACTGGGGCTGTAGATCCAGGACTGAGGCTGCAGATCCAGGACTGAGGCTGTAGATCCAGTGTGGTTACAGGTTTGAGTTAATGGGTGGATTCTGGTGTGTTGCCGCTCCTTCATTCATTCATTGTCTACCCCTTTATTAGTCCATTTCTGGGTTGGGGGGTGACAAGCATCTGATGCTCATAGCACCTGTCCCTCGCTGATCCTCAGAACGTCGTGAGTCCACAGGAAGATGGCTGCTGCTCCGTCAGCTGTGACACAGCCTTGGTTGTTTCATCGGGAACTTCAGGCAACGTGGGGTTAAGTGTATTGCCCAAGGACACGTGCTGGGCTCGAACCCACGACCTTCAGGCCCAAAGGCCAATGCTCTACCAACTGTGGACCCTGATCACGGATTAATGCTCTGCCAAACCATCTCTTCACCTCCTCTCAGTGAAAAAAGGTCTTTCTGGACAAATCCAAAGAGACAATAAAACACAATTATTTTGTTATGTGTGTCACAAACACTTTAAAACCGAAGTTTGTACAAGTAAGACATTTAAATGCAACAACAGCTCTCCTCAACCTTGTTCTTTTAGAGAATTTGCTTATTCACCAAAGAATGGCTCTCACAAGTCTCCTGCGGGGGCCACATGAGGCTGGGTCCAGCGGCTGAGAGACTGGATAAAAAGAAACAAACCTTTGTATTGTAGACTGGGCTCTCATACATTTTTTGTCCTGTGGTGGTACTTTAGTCCTGGTTTGGTTCTGGTTCAGAACTGGTATAGTCCTGTTTCGGCCCTGGTTCAGACTTGGTTCAGACCTGCTTTAGTGCTGGTATAGTCTTGGTTTAGTCTTGGTTTAGTCCTGGTTTAGTCTTGGTTTAGTCCTGGTTTTGTCTTGGTTTAGTCCTGGTTCAGACATGGTTAGTCTTGGTTTAGTCCTGGTTCAGACATGGTTCAGTCCTAGTTTAGTCCTGGTTCAGACATGGTTCAGTCCGAGTTTAGTCCTGGTTTACTCCTTGTTTGGTCCTAGTTAATAAAAACGTATTTACTTGTGCAATAAATATTTACTTCTTTGTAGATACATCTGTAGTACACTTGATGATAGGGTTATTAGATAGTCCTGGTTCAGACCTGATACAAACCTAGTTTAGACCCGATTCAGACCTGGTTGAGTCCCTGTCAGAGGTAGAGTTGATCTCTGTATTTGGTCGGTGATAATGTCTGAATATAAATCCTGGTTGAAGTCCTCCTCTCGCATAGACCAAAGTAATCAGTGATAGTATCATGTCGAATGTCACAGACTCCACAATCCACCCCGTCATCATCTGTGACCATGATGCCCCAATATCAATCAGCTGGAATATATTTATCCAGTCTGAGATCAATAGAGTCTATCTTATGTTATAAAGAATGCTTCCCAACCCTGCACCAGATGGCGCTTCAACACCTCTCCTGAAAGATCCAGAATTCAAAACCATTATTCAAAGAGAGTGGACACCCTTTCTAGAAACAAATGATTCCACAAAGTCAACTAAATCTCCATCATTATTAGGGTAAACTGGTAAAGCATTACTCTGAGGTAATATAATCTCTGTTTCTACCCACACAAAAAGAAAGAGCTGCAAACCCAAACTGAATTAGAACAAGAAAGAAAACAACTTGAGATAATAAATGCCGGACAATCAACAGAAGAAACTAACAATTATTTAAGGAAATTAAGATGTCAATTAGATAACAAAACACATTTCATGACACATAGACTCCACCATTGTAATAAATCAGGGAAGTATTTTGCAAACCAAATCCAAACTAGTGTTGTAGCCAAAAAAACTCAGCAGGGAAGCCAGCACATAAAGAAATGAATCATATTTTATAGACTTTGACGCAACATTATACAAATTATATTACAAACAGATTACCCGGCCATTGATGAATTCTTAACTAATATCGATCCCCCAAAACTCACATCAACCAATGCACTACTCCTGACTCACCTCAATCGGACAAATAACCACATAGCGCACTCAAACTAATGCCCAATAATAGATTACTGGGATCCGACGGCTTCACTACTGAGTTTAATAAACATGTCTGGACTACTATCTAACCACGCTACCATAGACACGTAAACAAAGTGAAAGAGACCTCAAAACTACCCACCCATTGGAACTTTTTCTCTCCCTGGCCTCTCTCTCTCTCTCTCTCTGGCATCTCTCTCTTTCTGGTCTCTCAGGCTGTTTTTCAGACGTATTTGGAACGACTGAGATATGCATAATTTCTACACCAGCAGCCGTCCTCTTGTCTGTCTCTCTGGGGTCTGTCTGATCCTCTCTGGACCAGGTGGACCAAACTGAAGCTTGGTCCACCTGTGAGGTTCAGACCCAGACTGAGAACTGAGGACCAGCCGGACTCGGGAGACCTGCACGAGGAAAAGGAGAGTGTAGGGAGGTCTATGCAAGTCAAAGAGGCAGAGTGTAAGGCAGAGTTGGAGCTAGCAAGAGAAAAGCTTGCGAAGAAGGGGAAAGAGCATCAGGAGGCTTGTAAGAAATGGATGCAGGTCCAAAGTCTGAATCACAGACAACATCAAGCCAACGTCAACTCACGTAAACATGAGTCAGAACGTCAAGAGGCTGGTGAGAAGTGTTAACTTGAGCAGGAAAAGCAGAAGCAGAGGTCCGAGCTGAAGAGGAGCCGAGTGAAGGCAGCACAGGTCAGGGAACAGCTCTCTTACTCTCTGATGTAAAGCAACATCATCAGAGAGAGGCGGATGGGAAGCTATAGATTGCAAACAGCAGCTTGGACTGGATCAGGGCATCAGGCTGTTTGTAGCTGTAGCTTCTGAGATGAAGAGTCTGACTCCTTCTTCCCTGCCGCTTCCATATGTTGTGTTTGGAACGACTGAGAAATGTATGACTTTAACACCAGCTTGGACTTATTCACCAGCAGTTTCTCTGGTCTCTCTCTGGACCTTCTCACTCTCTCTGATCTTTCTCTCAGCCTCTTTTAAAAATCTGCATGACTTGATAAATAGATTAGGGTCGGATTAAAACACAACATATTTTCTTTCTGGTAAATTCTGGGAGTCTTGTTATCAAGTTTGAATTGATCACAATTTTGTTAATATAAAAATATATCAGTTCTTTATAAAAATGTTTTTTGAACCGACACAAACACACACAAACACACACACACACACACACGCACACACACACTAACCCTCATACTTGTCTACTCTCCAGTCTGACCCATAATCATACACAGACACACACACAGTGAAACACACACAGACACTTTTTGGCACTCTAGAATCACAACATTTACTCTCCGCGCTGCCTTCAGGCTGCACCACCGAGCAGTGCAGACGTTCCAGGGCTTCCTCGCCTCATTCACATTCAGGGAACAGAGCTGACACCCAGGTCTCATCGCTCTGCTTCAGGGGAGGTTCACGGCTGAGGAGGAGGGGCAGGAGGACGGGGAGGAGCAGGTGGCTGTGGAGAAGGAGGCTGAGGAGGACTGAGGCTGGGGAGCAAAGGGAAGAGGAGGTGGAGGGCAATGGTTGGATTCTCGAAGCAGTTAGCGTCGTTGGTGTTGGCCTCCACAGACGTTAGCCGCATGTCTCGCTCCAGATCTTGAGTTTCGTCTCCGCGGTGACGCAGACATCCCAGAGTTCCGGATGACAGATGTTTATGGATTCCTGATCAGTTTTAAGGAAGTAACGAACGAGAAAATGCTCACACCTGTGTTTCAGCTCATTAAAAACCTATTCCACTCAAAGAAATCTCTTATGAAAGAAACTTATGAATACAGTACGTTCAATGTAGAAGAGAGACGACTGTTTTAACTGGTCATGACATCATTTAGCTGCAACGAGTCCCAGCTCCTCAGAGTCCCAGCAGGAAGCCAGTCCCTGTGCTCCTCAAAGTCCCAGCAGGAGGGGATGAGAGGAGTACTGAACTTATCGATTCAGCATGTGTTTAAATGTAGATGCTTCATGGATCAATTACTCTTAGGTCCGTTGTCTTATACTGTGTTTAGTAATTAGAAGCCGGCGACATGGAGTACGGCTGTTTGGTCGACAATGATTCACAGAAAAATCTTCTACCGGCGACGATACAGACTTTTGACCACGTTATCATAATGCCTTTTGCATTCTCAAACATCACCTGTAGAAGAGGCTTATATGAACGAGACAATTTCCGTATCTGGGCAATTGTTCTGACGGCGTTACCTTCTCGCAGTAACAGATGCAGACATGTTGCTGAGATGGTTGCTAGGGCAAGATGGAGATTCCCCTGAATGAAAGCCTGATTGGCCACAGAGAGCTGATGGGTGTGACACAAACAGAAACTTATCTAGAGAAGTTTACTTTTCCATGTGAGTCAAGAGGAGCCAGAGCGAGTTGGAGCCAAACTTCATCCGTGAGCACTTCCCTGTTGGGCTTCATTGAGCAACCGGGTTAGCATTGTCCATTTGTGTGCTGTCTATGAGATGAGTCAGGAGTGTCAAAGATTTGCACTTTAAAACAGACAGAAGCAGACCCTTGTCGTCTTGACCCTTTCTGTGTGGAGTTTAGCATGTTTCTCTCCATGTCTGGGTGGGTTTCCTCCAGGCGCTCCAGTTTTCCCCACCACACCAAACAGGCACTGGTGTATCTGGAGTCTCTAGCCACTGTTGTTGCATTGAAAGAGAAAGACGGGTCGAATGCAGAGGACTAATGTTCCTATGAGTGTACTGTACATACCTTTGGCTTTGATACAGAGTTAGCAGGAGGCCACAGAATACAACATTAATTTTATTTAAGAAATTTTTTTGTCAAGGTTCCAGTGCAGCATCTCCACATTCAGCTATGGGCACTGTGAATGTGCAAATAACCTTTGATCTAATGTTTTTTTCATTTTACATAAGAGAAATAACAGTTGTTGACCTGTTAGACCTTAAAAATGCCGAGCAGACTTCATTGTAAAACCTTAAACACTGTACAGCTGGGTGTTTATTAACCTCAGAAATATTAGTCACAGAAAAGGATTCATGAGAAATGGCTGCGTTTTTGTTTACTCCACCGACATAGAAAACTAACAGGAGACGACATTGTGAATTTTATGGTCATTTATCACACAACTCTTTGATTTGGGAGAATAGAGTTGACTTTGTCTCTTAATTGCTGCTTCCAAAAAAGCGTAAAACTGTTCAAATAAACTGCTGTGATTCTACTGAAGGTATTTCCCTGGATCTCCTTCCCATCGACTTAAAGCGTTGTTGGAGTATTACTATGAGTGTGATTTGAACAGTCTGTGGGACCGGGGAGAATTCATTTCAATTCAATTTATTCTTGTATCGCCCTAAATCAGTAGCTTTTTCAGAAGAATTTACATAACCATCAAATTTGCCAACAGAGATTAGAGAATCAAACAGTTCAAACTCAAACAATGCAATGATAGAAAAAAACATAGAGCCATTGGTCCATAAGAAGCAGTCTGGTGTGTGTGTGAATGGTTGGTGGTGGTGGGAGGAGCCGATGGCACAGACTGGTTGCCTCACTTCTGTCAGTGTGCCCCAGGGCAGCTGTGGCCACTGTAGTAGTTTATCACCACCATGTATCAAGTGAATGAATAATGACATATGAAGCGTTATTATTATTATAAGGGATAGAGACCAATTATCATATTTTTTTCTGAATGTCGAGTGTCCTGGATCAATACCACCTTTGACCCTCCTGCAAAGAATAATAAGTTTTTCCTAGAATAACTAAGAAAAACTTCTACTCCGTTTTGTTCACTCACAGGGACAGTACTGCCCCCTAGTGTTCATTATCATAAGTACACACACTCTGCAGCAGTACACTCATATTCTCTGGTTGTTTTTTGCTGCTGACAAAAAACATGTTAAAGCTGGAGTACCTGACTTCTCCATGCAATTCTTGTTTATATAGTGCCTCTCACAGACTAGAGTCACAAAGCACTTTACAATTGTTGTGGGCATCTGTCTCTCACTCCACACAGAGATGGGAGTGAGGTCGCCTACAGGAAGCACATGCCAGACCTATTTTACATGTTTTTAGCGGTAGGGAAAACCAGAGCGCCCAGAGAAACCTATGCAGACATGGGGAGAACATGCAAACTCCAATCAGACAGGTCTGGAGGTGGAATCTGTCAAAGATGAAGAATAAAAATCTCAGACAATACTGACAAAGGAAAGTGTCTTCTTTTATTCTCTTTTCGTTGGTAAGTCATTCATCACATGCATTTGAACGTAAAACATTTCCCAGGCCTGCAGACGGTTTCCTGATTTCTGATTTATCCAAAAATGCCTTTCTTCTTATCTGTGAATTAAACAAAAGGGTTAAATCTGTGTTCACATTATTGTCCTGATGTGCGTGGTTAATGGGCAGGTCCTCATTATAATCCTAACGTGTTAAAGGGGAGGTACCTTTCTCTCTGACGGTGTACAGAGCCTGCATCCCGGCCTTCAGGTGGTCGGCCACATGGCAGTGGAACAGCCAGGTCCCAGGGAACTGAGGACGCATCTTCACTGTCTGCAAGACACACACAAGGGTAACACAAGAGACACACAAGAGTAACACAAGAGACACACAACACAAAAGAGTAACACTAGCTTAGTTCTGACTGTTCCAGAAATATACGAATGTTGGGGAACGCCAATAACACCTGGGGAGGGGTGAAGGGGAAGTACTGCCCCGCTACCTGAACCAGAGCACAGTTCATCAGGTCCAGGTCCCAGAGGAGGAGGGAGACACTGAGTCTGAGCTAGCTGTGTTTTCTGGGTCCGATGGCAACATATGCAGTGATGTAGTTGGTGTATCAGACTGTCGTGGTGAAAAGGGAGCAGCGTCTGCAGTCAGAGTTCTACATTCCCTCCCTTATGTCTGTTCATGAGCTTTGGGTAACGACCAAAAGGAAGAGATTGCAGAAACGGTTCAAGTGGTATACATGAGTTTCCTCCAGGTTGGAGCTCCCTTAGAGATAGAAGAACTCAGTCACGTGGAGCTCAGACTAGAGCTGCTGCTCCTCCACATGGAGAGGAACCAGTGGAGGCCTCCTGTCGCCTCCTTGGGGAGGCGCTCTGGGCATGTCCCACCAGGAATTGA
Source organism: Knipowitschia caucasica (assembly GCA_964034765.1). Taxonomy (NCBI): domain Eukaryota; kingdom Metazoa; phylum Chordata; class Actinopteri; order Gobiiformes; family Gobiidae; genus Knipowitschia; species Knipowitschia caucasica. Next base: position 41,640,176 of record OZ035824.1, on the reverse strand, counting down.
CTGGGGGAAGAGCCAGGACACAGAGAGAGAGTGAGATGAGCTGGAGGAAGTGTTTGTGGAGAGAGAAGTCTGTACGTTTTTTTATTTTATTGTGCAACATTTGGGAAACTATATGTTTATGTAATATCTAAATAAAGTGAATGCTTCTGCTGCTTGTCTTTATGTGTCTCTGTGTTTCTCTGCGTTTCACTTTATGCCAGAGTTTGTTTTGAGTCTCACCTGAAAAACTGCAGGAAACAGTTCGAAGACGTCCGTGCGATGAGGCCCTCCTCCGAGCTGCACACAACAGTGGAGTGTCACAGTGTGTAGTATTTGTGACTCTGTCTTTGTATCAGTGTTGTGCCAGTTCACAACTTTTCTGAACTAGTTCAAGTTCAGTTCATACATGCTCAAAGTGAACAGTTCACGTTCAAAGTTCACAATTTTCATTCTGAACCAGTTCAAAGTTCAGTTCATTTTTGCGAGAGATATTCAAATAAATACTTTTTTTCACTACGAGCTAGAAATCACTATACGTGTTATATACATATAAATATAAATATATATGTATGTATATATATATATATATATATTATATATATATTATTATATCCTGTACACTGCACAGGATGTGATCCAATTTACATGGGTTTCAATGGGAACTGAGTTGTCCCATCTCTGCTCATAAGTGCAAACTGTAATGCGCTGCAGAACGTGTGTCTATACTTTGTCAAATGTAAACGGCCCTGTGTCACTGACTTGAATAGCACTAGCACACAGCGCCGCACCGCAAGTAGTACACTGAGTTGGGGTGCGTTCACCGACGGTGGAAACCGTAGGAATTTTTAGTTTTCAGCGGAAACAGTGCGGAGAATACAGGAGGGAGGAACTTTCTCTCGTTGCATTTCAAAAGAGAAAACAGATTTCACTCAGTTTTCAATGAAAAAAAAATTGTCTACCGTTCATGACACATAGTATGAACTAATTCACGTTCAAGTTCTTTATTAAAAAATGTGTTGCGTTCAGTTCAACGTTCACGAAAAAATGAGCGTGTTCAATGAACGCGTTCTTTTGAACTCGTTCACGCACAACACTGCTTTGTATTATTGTCTCTGTGTGTCTCTGTCTCTCCATCTCTGTGTCTCTGTCTCTTTGTCTCTGTGTCTGTATGTCTTTGTCTCTCTCTGGGTGTCTCTGTCTGTGTCTCATTGTAGCTTTGTCTGTCTCTCTGTGTCTCTGACCTTGTACTCCACACTGTGCCCGTGCCAGTGCACTGAGTGTATGTCCAGGTTGGTTCCCATGGCGAGCAGGTACCAGTAAACCTTATCCCCCACCTGCATACTGAGGCCCGGCACGTTCCCATACACAAAGCCATTGATGCCTGCAGCAAAAGCACACACAAGACCAGAAGAAACATCAAAAAATCATCTTTTCTCACCTAGAAAAATAAAATTACACTGATTCAAGCAACGTTTAAAGCTGGGAGAGACCAGAGAGAGAACAGAGAGAGAAAGAATAGAGAGAGAGAATAGAGAAAGGCAAGAGAGATACCACTATGACATCACACTTTTCTCATAATTTCTCAGGCGAAATAACACTCTTGAAAATCCCATGTCTCTGTCTATTTGTGAAACTCTCCTCCCTCTGGTGGTAGCTAGGGGAATTACAGGCACATATCTGTTTTTTTCAATCGCAACTAAAGTCTCTTGTGTAAAGTGTATAGTTTTTCATATTTTAGTTTCTTCCTAAACCAAACCCACCGTGCATCATGTTGCTCTCCCTAAACCCTTCTTCGTCCTTCAGGTTTGGTCTCGGATTCCTGACGTTAGTCCTGATGTTTTCGTCCAAATACCTGGATCATTAGCAGAGAAATTGTTGAAATTAAACAGATATAGAATGTAATATATAGTGATAAAAGCTGATAAAACAACCAGCTTTCGTTCTCGTCAAAAATGAGGAAGAGAGTCGCAAATTCCTCCACTTCTTTTTTCAGTCCCAAACTCCTGCAAAAACAAGGATCAAAGACTTTTTACGTGTATGCTTTTAAAGGAGTGTATTCAGCAGAATCAACTGTTTTTGAGTTTTTACTCATTGTTCCTCATCCGTCACGGACCTGGAGTTGTGTTTAGAGCCATCCAGGCTAATATCAGGAAGCACAAACATGTACTCCGCCCACTTCTGTCTGAAAGCTCCTGACATCACTGTGACATCACACTCAAAGCAAAAGTGGATAGACCAAAGAGAGACCAGAGAGAGACCATAGAGGGACAATAGAGAGACCAGAGAGAGAGACCAGAGAGAGATTAGAGAAAGAGACCTGAGAGAGAGACCAGAGAGAGATTTGAGACAGAAGAGGCAAAGCTACATGTTCATGCCAGATCATGATATTGCCTGGATGGATTTAAAAACAACTCCAGGTCTGTAACGTGGGTAAAGGCACATTTTTCAAAATGTGTTTCCTTTAAAGTCTGAATAAAGACGTTCTGACCTGGCCCAGCTGCGGCGACAGATGACCAATGGACCAATCAGGCCACTGTACAGGTCCTTAAAGAGACAGCCACATTATAAAATATTCTATGGAAAAAAACATGAATTTGATGTGATCTGGTACTTTAGTCAGGTCCACAGTCGAGTGGTAGGCCGACACGGAGCACTCCTCTTGTTCCGCTGTGGGACCAGAGTTTTTGTTCACGTACCAGTAGTAGCTGTGAGTCTCACCTGGAAAAAGCACATTAAATTAAAAGAGAGAGATCAGAGGGAGAGACCAGAGAGAGACAAGAGAGAAATTAGAGAGAAAGACCAGAGAGAGAGACAAAAGAAAGTAACCAGAGAGGGACTAAAGTCAGAGACCAGAGAGAGATCATAAAAAAGACCATAGAAAGATCAGAGAGAGACTGAGGGAAGCCAGAGAAAAAGAACAGAGAGAGACCAGAGAGGCCAGAGAGAGAAAGATCAAAGAGACACCAGAGGAAAACTAGGGCTAACTTGCGCAGTTACCTGGTCCTGTCTGGTGCACGCTTGGACTCTCGGTCTTCACTCCGTATGCGTGGATCGAATACGGGCGAGATGCCATGTTTTTGAAAACCACTTTCACTTTGTCTCCAATGTTTGCGTGAATCATGGGACCTGAGGCCACGAACTTCATCAACAACACGTCAACAAAGCCACAATATCACGCATTGTCTTTACCCATAATGCCGAGGTGCTGCATGTCCGGAGGTCTCTCCACGGCCTTGGTGAACTTGTCATTTGTGTACTGACGGTAAACCACTTTTTTGTAACGCGAGCCAATGTATCCATTGTCTTTGTCCAGGAACTCTGTGGCTGGACTGTGATGGAACAGAAAAGTAATGATCACAGAAAATCCTCATCGCATGCACTCTAGTGTTTACGCTAGCCCCGGGTTTCCAAGATGTCTGCCCCTGGTCTCTCAAAGATGTCTGCCCCTGGTCTCTCTAAGATGTCTGCCCATTCAAATTAATGGCCCGGTGCTCATTGCCTCATGCCCGTACCATGGACATCCCAAACATTAGCAGTAGTGAGGTGTTTTGACCAGTTCTGATCTCTCTCTCTCTCTCTCTCTGGTCTCTCTCTCTCTCTCTCTGGTCTCTCTCCCTTTCTCTGGTTGGTCTACTTCTGCTCCCTCTCCCTGGTCTCTCTCTGGTTTTTCCGGTCTTGTGCAGTAGGTGCACAGTGGTTCTACTTCCTTAGAGACTAGTGAGAGTACAATGGGTCGCCTCTAGTCCATGTGGAGACCTGTTTAAGCTGCAATAACCCAAGCCAGATAACATCATTCATCCATATGTTTACTTATTGTTGTTTTGGAAGAGCTGTTCCTCCCAAGTCCTGTTGGGGGCGTAGTCCCAGTCCAGCTCCACCGCTGCGATGTAGTAGGTCTTAGAATGCAGCATGGTCTCCCCTTGTCTCTGGAACATGCTGCACTTCTGCACCGTGTAGTTGGCTCGCATCCCGCCTTCGTAGTTACTGACCGTGGGAGACGACACCTCAAACTGGCCTGCAGGGGGAGCACTCTCTTTAGTTTAGGCATTCAGCTCAGTTCCAGGCATCATCTTTCACCTTTACAATTATGCAAGACAGATAGTAGCTGGACTTTATTGGGTTCATGCAAAAAAAAACTGTTTAAACCAAGCCCCGGTGATCCAAGATGGCGCCCTATTCAAATGAATGGCTTGTGCTCAGTAGCACATGGAACTTAAGACCGGGAGATTAGCTGAACTCGCCTATATTTGGGCATCGTCTGGTCCTCCCGGTTCTGCGCAGTGGAGTATCTCCCATGATGCATTACGCTATCTCCCATGATGCGTCGCGCCAAACGTGCGTGTGTGGCTTTCATGCACGCGCACAGAGGGGCTTGGCCGCACTCTGACCAATCAGAGCTGCTCATCAGAACAGCGGAAGAGCGGAGCCAGAGCGGGAAGGCAGGGAGCAGAGTTTGTGGCAGATTAGTGTGGATTTAAAGAAAACGAAGGATTTAAGAAGAAAAAAAGTTCAGAATGACAAGGGACACTAAAATCCCCAGAAAATCCGATCTTTATGAAAGCTGTAGGTTCTCTGTCAGCTGAGGTCTAGCTGTTTTAATTTACATTGAGATCTATGGGACTTTTCTAGGTAGCTCATGTGAATTTAGTCTGCAGTACCACGGGCGCCCCCTGTGCCCGTAGGTGGGACAGCTGTAAGCTAGTAATACCCTATCCAGTTATTATTATAGATCCATGGTTTAAACTTGGGTTACCACCAGTGGGGGAGGGTCCCAGCTCAAAAGTGGCCAAAATGACGTGCGCTGACCAGTAGCGGCGCCAGGTTTGCAATTTTGGGTAGGCCTGCAGATTAGTAAGTAGGCCAAATTCGCACGCAAACTACAAGGGGTAGCTGGAATTGGGGTTTCAAAGAATATGGTTCAAACGCACGCACGCACACACACGCACCCAAGCACACACATACACACAAGCTCATTTATGAAACTTGCGTAGAAAAATGTGTACATTTGGGGTGTATATTCCATTTACGCAAAATCCAACGTCGGATTTATGAACGTGTGAGATCAGCCCACATCTGAGCGTATACGCAGCTGCGGGTGTTGATAAATCGGCTGAATACGAACGTATTTATGAAAGTCACGCCTAGAATTATGCAGCAATGTTCGCGACAGGAAGTCCAAAAAGACTGTTGGAAGCCTCAAAAGGCACGTTTGTTTGTTATGTTTATGTAAAAATAAATATACGCTATATATTCAGCTGCGTTTTGCACAAATTTGCAAAAATAGTTTTGATACATTAGAAAAATCTCTCTTGAATTGTAGAAGTGAATAAATATAGATTGATTGAATGAATGAATTAATTCATTCATATTTATTATGCAGCGGTGGCTCTCATGAATGAAGCGTCTGCAGTGTCTTGGACGCGGCCTGGCTCGGGGTAGAAGTGCGCATTGAAGCACTGTACACTTCAGAGAGTGTTTGCGGTCCAGATTTCACAAAGAAACTGAAGCCAAAACTTCTGCACATTTGAGGAGTTATGTGGCGCGATATCTCACGGCACTCGCTGCTCACTCTGGACAGGGCAGTGAGACATTTGGAGTGAGCAATACCATCGGTGCGTTATTGGGGTGTGTGTCTGTGTGAGGCTAACACAAATCTAATGAAATGAAGCTCTTCGCGAAAATTCACTGTGGTAGACCCGGCTGCTGCTTGCCCAGATCTACAAGCCTGCTCATCCTCGACTCATCATACCAGCAACGCCCACATCTAATCAACCAATAACCACCAGGACAGCAAGTTAAAAGCCGGAGACGCCCACTTCCCAGCCTTCTGAAGTCCGCAAGCCTCCGCCGCCCCACCTCCTCCGTTTCTCATCGAAGCGTGCTTGCCTACTGCCTCTGCCGCCACCAGTGCCTAGGCCCCGGGGGGGGATTATGCGTGCGAGCAAGCGCAGCGCTCAACAGACTCTCTCCCGGGCCTGGGGCGCCAAACATGCTCAATCAACAAACTTCTAACTGCATTTTCCCTCTTGGGTCTCTCCAAAGTGAAATAACACATTGCTTTACCAGATGTGAGGAATAGCCGTAATTACGCAGTGCAGAGCCTGTCACAGCAATAGCGGTCACACATCCCTGTTGCGTAAAGTGTATTTACTGTATATAGAGCCTTTCACAGTTCAGGATCACAAACCGCTTCACATTTAAAAAATATATACAGATCAAAATAATACACACACAAGTCAGATTTAATAGAGGGTCCTGATCATGAGCTGTGATTTATTCGAAGTTTGCATTTTTCCATTAGACTTTTTCCGATGCGCAAATTCAACTTTTGAAACATGATGCTCAATGAAAACACAGCAAGTTTCATACATGAGGCCCTGTGTCTCACACAGGCCTGGAGTTTACCTCATCAGTGCGAGGTGAACCTGGCCTGACTGCGCTCTCCTCCTCTGGGACCTACGGGCCCGGGCCTCTGGCTCCTCTACCTCACGAAGTTCACGCTGAACTTTCTTAAAACTAAAATGACTAAAAAGGCTGCTCTGTTGTGAATGTTTTGAGAGCGTTGTCAATCTTTAAGACGAGGAATGGCTGCTTGTTCTCGGGAACGAGCTTTGCGCTGCGTGATATGATCATGCAGATTATTGGACAAAATTATTCAGCCAATAAACAGGACTATTTGAAGCAACGTGAACGCTCAGGGGGTTACATTTTCTTAAAACATTAGAACGCAACATTTAGGCAATAATGTGTGTATAAAAATAACAATATTAAAATTATGACTTTTAATAAAAAGGCTAATGACTTGAGAGGCGAAGAACAAATTTGAGTAGGCCAAGAAAAAAACTGGTAGGCACCGGCCTACCCGGGCCTATCCCTGGCGCCGCGGCTGGCGCTGACATGCTTGCAATACCACCCCGGGCCTGTGGGGGTGGACCCAGAAGTAGAATTAGCCAATGCTAACATATAGCATTAGCAGACCTCTCAAAAACGTCTTTACAGGATGGACCAAAAGTTGGCTCTTGGCCCAAAGCTCCGTTCCAGATGTCTGTCAATGCTGAGGGGGGTGGATTCTCTAGTTTACTCGCTGTGAATTTTTTAAGTCTCTCGTTCAAATGAATGGAGTTGCGCCGGCTGCCGCATGCGCAGATGCGTTTTTTCACAATTTTCTTGTGGGCGGGACCACTCGCTGGCATTTTGGATTGCTCCAGTAAAGCACATTCTTTGGCCCATTAGTTAGATCGGCAGAGATAGGCGTGACTCTGTCCGTTAATATATACAGTCTATGGTTACCACATAGGCTTTTTGTGAGGAGAGGACTGAACAAGTGCTCAGTCCAAATTACCGCGGATTGGAGCTATTTATTGATTTCATATCAATATTAAAATGTTAATCAAAGGAGACAGAGAAAGCGCTAAACCACGGATTTTTAAGGTCAAAATGGTGAGTGTGACACAAACGTGCTGTGAACTGGTTGGCCTTGGCCCCACCCGACATACCCAGCCCCGGGTCCAAGATGGCACACTATTTAAATCATTGGACTGTGCTCAGTGGCACATGTGCCACTATGGGCACTGAGAGATTATCTCGGCCATATTTGGTCATGGTCTGGTCCTCCTGGTTTTGCGCCGCGGATGAGCTCCCATGATGCATTGCACCAAACACGGGTGTGTGGCTCTCATGCACGTGCACAGAGGGGCTCGGCCGTGCTCTGACCAATCAGAGCTGCTGATCAGACCGGAGCAAAATCCAACCTTTATGAAAGCTGTAGGTTCCTTGTCAGCTGAAGTCAAGCTGTTTTAGTTTACATTGAGTTCTATGGGGAATAATTCTAGGTCTTAGTCCTGAATCTACAGCCTCAGTCCTGGATCTACAGCCTCAGTCCTGGTTGTTACCCATGCTGTCGGGCTCCATGGTGACAGTGTGGGAGACGTGGGGAAAGACGCTGATGCTGTCTTTTCGGTTCTGTCGGAACAAGAAGCGGTTCCCCTCGAAGTGCAGGCTGTTGATGTCGCTCTCTGAGCCCAAACCCGACAGATGCCACGACACCTTGTCCCCTTTGCACATGCTCAGACCCGGAACGTTCCGGAACACAAAGCCGTTTATGGCTGCACACAGAACAGAGAGAGACAATGATGTAAGAGGAAGATTAGAAAAACAACGTTTACTTGTGTCACGTCTAAATAAGTTTCATAATACATAATTCACTTTATACATTAAAGTTTTGCGTCTGACATAACCAATCAATCCATTCATCATTTATTTGTATAGCACAATTCGTGTACAAGGCAATTCAATGTGCTTCACTAGAGAAATTTTAAAACACGGATCAAAATGCATTAAAAAGTCAATAAAATATGACTTCATATTAAAATAGAGCAGCATAACAGTATTTAGAGTATGGTGGGTTTAAAAAGGGCAATAAAAGTAATAAGTAGTTTAAAATAGAATTAGTCAGTTGTATGCACCGCTAAAAAGATATGTTTTCAGCCTAGTTTTGAACATGGTAATTGTAAAGGCTTATCTCACAACCTATAGAACCTAAATATCCTAGCTGCATAAATCTGAAACGCTGCCTCCCCATGTTTCGTCCTGACTGGGCACCGGCAGGAGGCCAGTCCCAGTGCTTCTCAGAGTGCGAACAGGTTCATATGGCACTAGCATGTCTCGGATGTACCCCGTGCAAGGCCATGGAGAGACTAGAACACAAGCAGAGCTGCTTTGAAGTCTATTCTCTGAGCCACAGGAAGTCAGTGCAAAGACCTGAGGACTGGACTAATGTGATCATACTTCCTGGTTTTGGTCAGGACCCAGGCTGCAGCGTTTCAAATGTGCTGCAGCTGTTTTATTGTTCCTTTGGAGAGACCAGTGAGCAGGCCTTTACAGTAGTCAAGCCTACTGGAGACAAATTCGTGTATAAGGATCTCCAAGTCTGCTTTAGACACTAGATTTTTTTATTCTCGCAGTTGCTGTCACCGATTTGATGTGACGATTAAAATTCAGGTCTGAGTCCCACACCTAGATTTCTGACTTGATTTTTAGGTTTCAAGTGGACGGATTAAAGATGATTTGACACAATGTCTTTTGCTTTTGGGGACCAAAAACAATCACTTCATTTTTATCTGTATTTAGCTGTAGAAAATTGTTTTGCATCCATGCACTAATTTCTTGGATGCAGTGACATAGTGAGTCCACTGGACTATTTTCAGCGGCTGTTAGTGACACATAGATCTGAGTGTCATCTGCATAGTTGTGGAATGATACAGTACATTGTGGCTTTTGATCAACTGGCCCAATGGAAGCAAGTAGAAATTAAACAGGAGTGGTCCCAGGATTGATCCCTGTTGCACTCCACATGTCAAGGACATGTAGTCTGAGACAGAGTCTCCAATCTCAACATAATATTTCTTATCCTCCAGGTATGACTTAAACCATTTTAGGACAGTGCCAGAATATGTATATGTTATTATTAATTTATTTTCACATCACCACAGATTTCAAATGCAGTACTTTCTGTACTCTCAGGCTGCACCTGTATATAAACCACACCAGCAACATTTTAAAAGTAAGTACCATAAAATGTGCATGGCATTGGTTGTGCATATCTTTGTGACACTAAATGAACACTAAATGAACGCAGGAATCCCTGTAAATCTTGGGATCCGATGGGAATGGGATCCAATAATAAGCTTTAACCCTGGTTTGATTCTCTGATCTGTTGTTGGTGAATTCACAACTTCGTAAAGTTCTCTGAGACGACAGCTGCTATGATTAGAGCGAGACACAAATAAATTGAATTGAATTGGTTGGGGAAATAAGTTGCAAAAGTTAAAGATGTGCACCAATGCAATCAGACAACTATATGTATAGTTTGAGATTATGTTGTTTTTCCAAAATACTATCGCAATTAATTTATTTTTGAGCAAAGTCGGAGCAGATTCCTCCCTCAATGTGGGCCTACTAGACGTTCTTCACTTTTTATACTAATTCCTTGACGGTGTAGGAGGGTCCAAGCCAGGACAGTTTCTGATTTTGCATCTCCTGTGTTTGAACTGTTTGATTCTCTGCTCTGTTGTTGGGGACGACTGTTGTTGTGATTTAGGGCAATACACAAATACATTGAATTGAAAGTCCGGTCATGTTGCTGGACTCTACAGTAGGCTCACTCCTCACAGTGCATCATGTTGCTTTCCTTGAAGTCCTCGTTGTCCTTCCTCACCGCCGCTGGACTCGTGGTGAAAGTCTTGATGTTGTCGTCCAGGTACCAGCTCAGGTTCTCGTCAAAGATCGAAGCCAAAAGGTGGAACTCTTTATCATAGTTTTTCTACAGAGACAAACAAACAGAATACATATTTATTTAGGAAGAGGATCACAGTTCCTGGATTGTTAAGGATTTTCTACATGAATAAGACATTTTTTCACCGGTCGTAACTTTAATGTGCTTCAATATTTTACATCTGCACAGAGCAAATGTGTTTCCTCTTACATCTGGGTCTCATCCACCACCTTCACATTACAAAGACCTTCCAGACATTCCAGGACCCAAAGACAACGGACTATTCTGAACTCAACTATACAGACTCTTACAGACCCATCACCTGCTCTACATGCTGCCTCTCTCTTCTGTCGCCCCCTACTTCACAAATAATAATTTGTCTTTATTCAAATAATTATTCAAAACGCTTCAGCTTGAGACCTGACCAGGAAGTACCATCACATTAGTCCTGGTCCCAGATCTCTGTCCTGAAGTCCTCTCACATTAGTCCTGGTCTCAGATCTCTGTCCTGAAGTCCTCTCACATTAGTCCTGGTCTCAGGTCTCTGCTTCCTGTGGCTCAGAGAATAGACCTTAAAGCAGATCTGTTTGTAGCAAGTCTCTCCATGGCCTTGCACCATAATACATCTGTGACATGTCAGTGCCATAAGAGCCAACTCTGAGGAGCACAGGGACTGGCCTCCTGCAGGGACTCTGAGGGGCACAAGGACTGTACCTTTGTTCTGAAAGTCAGAAAACTGAGTGTGATCATACTGTTGTAGGACTATAGACAGGAGTTTTTATTCTGCTTTAACTTGTTTGCACCGAGAGCCAAAGCAATTTCCTAGTTTTTGACTTCCTGTTACTCACATGACAATAAAAAGGATTCTGATTCTGATTCTGATTGAGACAGACGGTCTGTTTTTGATGAGGAACACTGTTATAACACGGTTAAAAACTCAACACTAGCCTGGATGGATCTAAGCACACATGTACCTGTGCTCCCTTCTTGAGTGTGTCGGTCTTGCAGATGAGCAGAGGGCCCACCAGTCCGGAGCTGGTGTCTCTGACTGGATCCACCGCAGAGTAGTACAGGTACGTTAGGCAGTCGGCTTCTCCCTCCACTGGACCGGCTCCGATCGGGACGGTCCACTCATACGTGTGCACTGTCCCAGGACGAACCATGGCCGCGGCCAGAGGGGTCACTACTCCTGCAGCGAAGAGTAAAATATATCTGAGAGTTCAATCTTTAGGTTAAGAGCAGCTTTAGATGTATGGACACAGAATTACAGTATATACACAGGGTCCACACAAGTTTCACCTTCAAATGTATGTTACCGTCTACGCCAAAGCTTTGATCTTGCCATTTCAGGGCATTTTTGATAACTACTTTGACATATTTGTTGGATCATAATGTCATCTAATATTAGTCCTAGTCTCAGGTCTCGGTCCTGGCGTCCTGTGGCTCTCTGTGACATCTTAGCTTCGGTCAAACTTGGGTCAAGAATACTAGAAGTGAGATATTTTGACCATTCAGTATTCATTGCTCAGCTTTCTTTCACTCACGCGGTAGTTTCTTCAGCTCCCGTAGTCTCTTCTCAGTGTGAGTCTCTGCCAAAAAGCAAAGGATAATTCTGACAATTCGGTTTAGAAAAGCTATAAATGGAGGTATGCAACTTTTAACTTGTCCTTTTGAAAAGCATCTTTGAGTGTCCAAAATGCACTATATGATTATTATTGATTATAGGTATACATATTGTAAACAATACTCTCTCTGGTCTCTCTCTGATCTCTCTCTCTGGTCTCTCTCTTTGACCTCTCTCTGGCCTTCCTCTCTGATCTTTCTCTCTCTGATCGCTCTCTGGTCTCTTTCTTTGGTCTCTCTCTCTGGCCTCCCTCTCTGGTCTCTCTCTCTCTTGTCTCTCTCTGACTTCTCTCTGGTCTCCTTCTCTGGTCCCTCTCTCTGGTCTCTCTCTGAACTCCCTCTGGCCTCCCTCTCTGGTCTCTCTCTCTGGTCTCTCTCTGGTCTTTCTCTCTGGTCTCTCTCTGGTCTCTCTCTCTGGTCTCTCTCTCTGGTCTCTCTCTGGTCTCTCTCTCTGGTCTCTCTCTGGTCTCTTTCTCTGGTCCCTCTCTCTGGTCTCTCTCTGGCCTCCCTCTGGCCTCCCTCTCTGGTCTCTCTCTGGTCTCTCTCTCTGGTCTCTCTCTGGTCTCTCTCTGGTCTCTCCCTGGTCTCTCTCTGGCCTTTTTCTCTGGCCTACCTGTCTGGTCTTTCTCTGACCTCCCTCTCTGGTCTCTCTCTGGCCTCTCTCTCTGGTCTCTCTCTCTGGCCTCTCTCTCTGACCTCCCTCTCTGGTCTCTTTCTGGTCTTTCTCTAGTCTCTCTGGTCTCTCTCTGGTCTCTATCTTGTCTGTATCTTGTCTCTCGTGGCTTAATTGAGTTAGATGGATTCACGTAGCTCCGTTGTTGTACTTTAGAATGTACGTCCCCCAGTTTAACCCCTCCTTGACCTGACTCTGTGTTTTACCCTCGATCTCGTTGTGGTAGAGCGTTCCGTCCTGCTCCACCTCGTACTGTACGCCGTGAGGCTGGATGCTGAACGGACGACTGGCTTTGTTCTTAAACACCACTCTGATGGTGTCTCGCTCCTGGGCTCGGATCACAGGGCCTGGACGGAGGCACAGGTTATAACAATAATAAAACTACAGAGAAAGTTTAAAATGACAGGGGACAAGGATGAGGAAGTTGAATATTACTTTTAGAGTGTTTAGGCAAAGCAAGGCAAGTTTATTTATATAGCACAATTCATACACAAGGCAATTCAAAGTGCTGAACAAAACAAGAAAGCATTAAAATCATAAATAATCACAGAACATTAAAAAGAAAGATAAAAATATAAAATCCCTCAGTTGTATGCACAGCCTCCCCCCTGGACTGCCACCTTAACGTGGTGGGGGAGTTTGAGTACTCGGATGATCCTGGGAGCTATGCTGTCTATGGCTTCATGCCCCTGGTAGGGTCTCCCATGGCAGACAGGTCTCAGGTGACGAGTCAGACGAAGAGCAGTCAGAAGCCAACATGGACAGCACGAAAAGAAGAACCGTGACGTCGCCCGGCATGGCGCAAGCCGGGGCCCCACCCTGGAGCCAGGCCTGGGGTCGGGGCTCGAATGCGAGCGCCTGGTGGCCGGGCCTTAGCCCACGGGGCCCGGCCGGGCTCAGCCCGAAAGGACACGACGTGGGCAGTCCCTCCTGTGGGCCCACCACCCGTCCCTCTTGGGACGTGGAACGTCACCTCACTGGGGGGGAAGGAGCCCGAGCTTGTGGGGGAGGTCGAGAGGTACCGACTAGAGATAGTCGGCCTCACCTCCACACACAGCTTGGGCTCTGGAACCCAACTCCTTGAGAGGGGTTGGACGCTCCACTTTTCTGGTGTTCCTCGCGGGGAGAGGCGGCGAGCTGGGGTGGCCATACTCATTGCCCCCCATCTCAGCCGCCACGTGTTGGAGTTCTCCCCGGTGAATGAGAGGGTCGCGTCCCTCCGCCTTCGGGTGGGGGACAAGTCTCTCACTGTTGTGACGGCCTACGGGCCTAACAGCAGTGCAGAGTACTCGGCCTTCTTGGAGTCCTTGGGAGGGGTACTGGACGGTGCACCGCCCGGGGACTCCGTCATTCTCCTGGGGGACTTTAACGCCCATGTGGGAAGCGCCAGTGACACTTGGAGAGGGGTGATCGGGAAGAATGGCCCCCCTGATCTGAACCCGAGTGGTGTTCAGTTGTTGGACTTCTGTGCTAGTCACGGTTTGTCCATCACGAACACCATGTTCGAGTACAAGGGTGTCCACCAGTGCACGTGGCACCAGGACACCCTAGGCCGGAGGTCGATGATTGACTTTGTTGTCGTATCATCTGACCTTCGGCCGCGTTTTTCGGACACTCGGGTAAAGAGAGGGGCGGAGCTGTCAACCGATCACCACCTGGTCGTGAGTTGGATCCGCTGGCAGGGGAAGAAGCCGGTCAGACCTGGCAGACCCAAGCGTGTAGTGAGGTCTGCTGGGAACGTCTCGCTGAGACCCCTGTCAGACGGACTTTCAACTCACACCTCCGGGAGAGCTTCTCCCAGGTCCCGGCGGAGGAGGGGGATATTGAGTCTGAGTGGACCATGTTCTCTTCCTCTATCGCCGATGCGGCGGCTCGTAGCTGTGGTCGCAAGGTCTCTGGTGCTGGTCCCGGCGGCAACCCCCGAACCCGGTGGTGGACACCGGCAGTAAGGGATGCCGTCAGGCTGAAGAAGGAGTCCTATCGAGCCATGATGGTTCGGGGGACTCCTGAGGCAGCTGTCCAGTACCGGCAGGCCAAGCGTGCCGCGGCCCGGGCTGTTGCAGAGGCAAAAACCCGGGACTGGGAGGAATTCGGAGAGTCCATGGAGCATGACTATCGGTCGGCCTCGAAGAGATTCTGGCAAACTGTCCGGCGCCTCAGGAGGGGGAAGCAGTTCTTTGCCAACACCGTGTACGGTGCGGGGGGTGAGCTGCTGACCTCGACCGGGGATATTGTCGGACGGTGGAAGGAATACTTTGAGGTTCTCCTCAATCCCCCCGTCACGTCCTCCGCTCCGGAGGCAGAGGCTGAGGATGTTGGGGCGGATACTTCTGTCACCCTGGCAGAGGTCACCAAGGTGGTTGGCAGCCTCCTTGGTGGCAAGGCGCCGGGAGTGGATGAGATCCGTCCTGACTATCTAAAGTCTCTGGATGTTGTAGGACTGTCTTGGCTGACACGTCTCTGCAACATCGCGTGGCGATCGGGGGCGGTGCCAATGGAGTGGCAGACCGGGGTGGTGGTCCCTCTCTACAAGAAGGGGGACCGGAGGGTGTGTTCCAATTATCGTGGGATCACACTCCTCAGCCTCCCTGGTAAGGTTTACTCCAAGGTACTGGAGAGGAGGTTACGGCCGATGGTCGAATCTCGGATTCAGGAGGAGCAGTGTGGTTTTCGTCCCGGCCGTGGAACACTGGACCAGCTCTACACTCTCCATCGGATACTCGAGGGTTCATGGGAGTTCGCCCAACCTGTCCACATGTGCTTTGTGGATTTGGAGAAGGCGTTCGACCGTGTTTCCCGGGGTGTCCTTTGGGGGGTCCTCCGTGAGTACGGGGTCCGGGGTCCTCTGCTGAGGGCCGTCCGGTCCCTGTATGACCGGAGCCAGAGCTGTGTTCGCATTGCCGGCAGTAAGTCAGACCTGTTCCCGGTGCATGTTGGCCTCCGCCAGGGCTGCCCTTTGTCACCGGTTCTGTTCACTGTATTCATGGACAGAATTTCTAGGCGCAGCCAAGGGTCGGAGGGGGTCCGGTTCGGGGACCACAGGATTTCATCTCTGCTGTTTGCAGACGATGTTGTCCTGTTGGCTCCAACGAACCAGGACCTACAACATGCACTGGGACGGTTTGCAGCCGAGTGTGAAGCGGCTGGGATGAGAATCAGCACCTCCAAATCTGAGGCCATGGTGCTCGACCGGAAAAAGGTGCCTTGCCCTCTCCGGGTGGGAGGAGAGGCCCTTCCTCAAGTGGAGGAGTTCAAGTATCTCGGGGTCTTGTTCACGAGTGAGGGAAGGATGGAGCGTGAGATTGACAGGCGGATCGGTGCAGCGTGCGCAGTGATGCGGTCGCTGTATCGG
Organism: Knipowitschia caucasica; assembly: GCA_964034765.1. Classification (NCBI taxonomy): domain Eukaryota; kingdom Metazoa; phylum Chordata; class Actinopteri; order Gobiiformes; family Gobiidae; genus Knipowitschia; species Knipowitschia caucasica. The sequence goes on along the minus strand of OZ035824.1, from coordinate 41,624,276 downwards.
ACCGTTGTGTTAAAGAGGGAGCTGAGCCGAAAGGCAAAGCTCTCAATTTACCGGTCAATCTTCGTCCCCTCCCTCACCTATGGTCATGAGCTTTGGGTATTGACCGAAAGAACAAGATCGCGGATACAAGCGGTCGAAATGAGCTTCCTCCGCAGAGTGGCTGGGCGCTCCCTTAGAGATAGGGTGAGGAGCTCAGTCACACGGGAGGAGCTCGGAGTAGAACCGCTGCTACTCCACGTCGAGAGGAACCAGTTGAGGTGGCTCGGGCATCTGTTCCGGATGCCTCCTGGACGCCTCCCTGGGGAGGTGTTCCGGGCATGTCCCACCGGGAGGAGGCCCCGGGGAAGACCCAGGACACGCTGGAGGGACTATGTCTCTCAGCTGGCCTGGGAACGCCTTGGAGTCCCCCCGGACGAGCTGGAGGAGGTGTGTGTGGATAGGGAAGTCTGGGCGTCTCTGCTTAGACTGCTGCCCCCGCGACCCGGCAACGGATGAAGCGGAAGAAAATGGATGGATGGATGGATGTATGCACAGCTAAACAGAACTGTCTTTAACCTGGTTTTAAACATTGTCATTGAGGAGGCCTGTCTCACATCTTCAGGAAGACTGTTCCAGATTTTAGTAGCATGAATCTGAAAAGCAGCCTCCCCATGTTTAGTTCTGACTCTGGGCACTAACAAGAGTCCAGTCCCTGTGCTCCTCAGAGTCCGGGCTGGTTCATATGGGACTAACATGTCACTAATATATTTTGGTGCGAGGCCATGGAGAGATTTGTACACAAGCAGAGCTGTTTTAAAGTCTATTCTCTGAGCCACAGGAAGCCAGTGCAGAGACCTGAGAACTGGACTAATGTGGTCGTACTTCCTGGTTCTAGTCAGGACTCGAGCTGCTGCATTTTTAATGTACTGCAGCTGTTTTACAGCCTGTTTGGACAGACCTGTGAGCAGGCCATTGCAGTAGTCTAACCTACTGGAGACAAATGCATGGATAAGAATCTCCAGGTCTGCTTTAGACACTATGTTTTTGATCCTGGCAATGTTTTTTAGATGGTAAAAAGCTGCTGATGTTACTGATTTGATGTGGCTATTAAAATTTCAGTCTGAGTCCAGTATTACCCCTAGATTTCTGACCTTGTTTGAAGGTTTTAGGGAGAGAGACTGTAGGTGACAGATGATTCAGATTCAGATTCATTTATTTGCCATTTGCAGTAAAACCACATTGGAAAAACTGTGCAAGACTACCCCGGTGTGCACCAGACAGAGAAGACGACACACACCAGAGCTCTTGCCACGGCGCCATCTTTACGGCGCCATGCGACAAACAGTAGAATAAACAGCAGAGAGCAATAACATACAGTTTCACAGACAGTTGGATAGACACATTGTGCTTTGTATAAAGCACGGATTTTTTCTCGGGATGAGCACCTCCGACAGCCGGCCAATGTGGCTGTCAGAGGGGGGCGGGGTCAGGGAGGGGGGTGAGTCGGAAACACAGTGAGGAGTGGAGGGGAGGGAGGGAGCAAGATGGATAGGTAGAGGGAGGCGGGGGTAGGGGATCCAAGCTGGAGACTGAATAGTGTGAGTTGTTGTAGATGGGACTTTTGTTATTATGGCCTTGGCCGAGGAATGTGAGATAAGAGTGGAGAGAAGGCACAGGAGGAGAAAACACATCGCCTCAGGGGGACAATATTAATGCAATGTAGCAGTTAAAAGCAGGCAGATATTCTATTAAATCCAATTAAACCGAATTGCGGCGCCCTCAGACCCCGTACACAGGGGCAAATCCAAGCCGGGTCAGAGAGTTCAAGCCTGGCAAGCCTGGTTGTTTCTGGGGACCAAAGACAATCATTTCAGTTTTGTCTGCGTTTAGCTGAAGGAAGTTGTTTTGCATCCACTCACTGATCTGTTGGATACAGTGAAGGAGTGAGTCCACTGGTCCATGTTCTCCTGAAGACATAGATCTGAGTGTCGTTCGTTTCTGCGTATTAACTGACCTAACGGCAGCATGTAGAGATTGAACAGAAGAGGTCCCAGGATCGACCCCTGTGGCACTCCACAGGTCAGGGCCATATGATCTGAGACACAGTTTCCAATCTCCACAAAGTACTTCCTGTCTTTAAGGTAAGACCTAAACCAACTTAGGGCGGTGCCAGCGACGCCAACCCAGTCCTCTAGTCTCTGTAAGAGGATATCATGGTCGACAGTGTCAAAGGCAGCACTTAGATCTAACAAGATTAAGATTGAGACTTTGCCTGCGTCAGTGTTCAGCCGGATATCGTTTGTAACCTTAACGAGAGCAGTCTCAGTGCTGTGGTGGGGTCTAAAGCCGGACTGAAATATATCAAATGAGTTGTTGATTATAAGAAATCTAGTAAGCTGTAGGTAGACAACTTTCTCAAGGACTTTCCCCATAAATGGCATTTATGGGGATTTGAGATGGGACGATAGTTGTTAAGTACCGTAGCATAGAGACTGCTCTTTTTTAGCAGGGGCCTGATGACTGCAGTTTTCAGGGCCTTTGGGAATATTCCAGAATGAAGGGACATGTTTACTATCTGTGTGAGTGAAGGTAACAGACTGCTCAGAACAGACTTCAGAAATCTAGTGGGTAGTACATCCAAGCTGCATGTGGAGGAGCTCAAACTGGAGATTATCTCTTGGACAGTTTTTTCATTTACAGGTGCAAAGTGAGTTAGCTCAGAGAGCCTTTTTGGCTTTTGGATGGTTATCTGTGGATTGGAGACAATGGCGTTTTTGATGCCTTGAACCTTGTCATTGAAAAAATTAGCAAACTCATTGCATTTACGTTTGGAAGTTAGCTCTAATGGCATCTGAACAGGGGGGTTTGTTAATCTATTAACTGTTGAGAACAGGACACGCAGATTGTTGCTGCAGCCTTCAATCATTTCAGAAAAATACCTTTCTCTCGTACTACGTAGCACCCGGTTAAACTCGCACAACTTATCTTTGAAGATCTCGTAATCAACCTGGAGGTTGGACTTGCGCCACTTCCGCTCGGCCCTCCGGCACTTTCTCTTTTGTGCCCTGACCGAGTCTGCTTTAGCCCACGGCGCCTTCTGCTTATTTTTCACTATTTTAACCTTCACAGGGGCAACGGTATCCAGAACATTCAAAACACTAGAGGTGACAGAGTTAAACAGTTCATCTACAGTAGAATACGATGCATTCTCAAAGTTTATCATTCCCATAAATAGTTCACTCGTATTTTCATTTATGCGCCTTCTTCGAACAGTTGCAGAGTCCACTGGTGGTTTGTTAGTGAAACACATGTCAAAAAATACACAGAAATGATCCGAAAGAGCAACATCGACCACGTTTACATTTGAAATATTCACCCCCTTAGTAACTAACAGATCTAGAGTGTGCCCTCTGCTGTGGGTGGGGCCACTTACGTGCTGAGTGAGACCAAAAGATTCAAGTACAGAACTCAGCTCATTTGCATTTCTGTCATCAACATTATCCACATGAATATTAAAATCACCTGTAATAACCAAACTATCAAAATATGTGCATACAACTGAAAGCAACTCGGTAAAATTATGAAGAGTATTGGAGGAGATTGTTTTTGTTGTATTTTAAAAGACACATATTCAAATGACGAAAACTTCCCAAGAGACATTCTATGGGAGACAAAGTGGTCTCTAAAAATGGCAGCTAAGCCTCCTCCTTTGTTGTTTTCCTGTATTTCAGATTCAAACTTGAAATTTGGTGGTGATGCTTCTATTAAAACTGCATTTCCTGAATTTTGGTCACGCCAAGTTTCAGCCATGAACATAAGATCAAGATTATGAGAACAAATAAAATTATTGATTAAAAAAGACTTGTTACAAAGAGATCTGACATTAAGCGTAGCAAGTTTCAAAGTTTCAGTATCAGCGGTTGTGGTCGGCTGATTCTTACACGGAACAAGAATTAGATTTTCCAGATTAGACTGATTAACTCCAGATGTTTTTCTGTAATGTATTCTTTGTGTTATCACTAAGGGAATGGCACAGGTGGCTTCATGACAGGGCCCCAGCCGGGTCTCTCCTCTAACTAGACTGCCAGTGGCTGCAAAGCAGAGACCCTGTGCATCCTAGTGTTTAGAGAAAAGAGGGGAAGGGGAAGGCAGGGGAGGAGGATGGAGAGGTGGGTGGCTTTTGGGTGTTGAACGAGGGGGGCAGGGAGGTGGAGGGGTTTTTGGTGATGGGTTAGGGCCGGGGTGGGCTGAGGCAGAGGTTTTGGGTGTTGAACGAGGGGGAAGTGGGGGTGGAATGGTCATGGGGTTAGGGGAGGGACTGGCTGAGGTGGTTTTTGTAGGTGAATTGGAAACCCTAGGTGGTTTTGGAGGTACATATGGGGAGTGGTTTAGAATGTTGGACAGGACTCTAGATCTAGCTAATATGGGTGTGAGAGGAATAGTCTTCATCGCCGATTTTATTAGCCCTGCAGAGTGTTCAGGTAGGTCTAAAGGGGCGTTCACACCGGACTTAACTTCGGCGTCAAAAGCGTCAGGTTTCCATTGAAAGTGAATGGTGAAGCGCGTCAGGTGAAGCCGAGAGCCCCGGCGTCACTTGACGCGCTTCAAAAGCTTCAAGAGTCGCGCGTACTACGCGCTCACTTGAAGCTTTTGACGCGCGAAACGCTCGCGTATCACAACAATTCCTTTGATGCCGAAGCTGAGCAAAGCTGAGCTTTTGAAGCTTTGACGCGGGCTTCTTCCAATCAGGAGACGAGGAGCAGCAGCAGCAGAGGGTCTGTCTCTGTCATGGAGAGAAGTCATGTATCTGCTGCTGCTGTTTTATTGTCATTATTGTTATTAGTAATATTATTTGTATGAGTAGTAACGTTCTGAGTAACAAAAATCATTGTACACATGATGTGTAGTAAACCTAGTTTATTTAAAATAAGAACAGGCTGACGATGAGTCTGGCTCAGAGCAAGGCAGCTCCGGGCGGGCGAGAGCCGGGGAGAGGCAGGGAGAGGCGAGAGCGAGAGGCGAGCGAGAGCCGGTGAGAGGCGGGGAGAGGCGAGAGCGAGAGCCGGGGAGAGGAGGCGGGGAGAGGCGAGCGAGAGCCGGGAGAGGCAGGGAGAGGCGAGGGAGAGGCAGGGAGAGGCGAGCGAGAGCCGGGGAGAGGCAGGGAGAGCCGGGGAGAGGCAGGGAGAGGCGAGGGAGAGGCAGGGAGAGGCGAGCGAGAGCCGGGAGAGGCAGGGAGAGGCCGGGGAGAGGCAGGGAGAGGCAGGGAGAGGCGGGAGAGGCAGGGAGAGGCAGGGAGAGGCGAGGGAGAGCCGGGAGAGGCAGGGAGAGGCGGGCGAGGGAGAGGCAGGGAGAGGCGAGGGAGAGGCGAGGGAGAGGCAGGGAGAGGCGGGGGAGAGGCAGGGAGAGGCGGGGGAGAGGCAGGGAGAGGCGGGAGAGGCAGGGAGAGCCGGGGAGAGGCAGGGAGAGGCAGGGAGAGGCAGGGAGAGGAGGGGGAGAGGCAGGAGAGGCAGGGAGAGGCAGGGAGAGGCAGGGAGAGGCGAGGGAGAGGCAGGGAGAGGCGGGGAGAGGCAGGGAGAGGCGAGGGAGAGGCGAGGGAGAGGCAGGGAGAGGCGAGGGAGAGGCAGGGAGAGGCAGGGAGAGGCGAGGGAGAGGCGGGGAGAGGCAGGGAGAGGCAGGGGGAGGCAGGGAGAGGCAGGGAGAGGCGAGGAGAGGCCGGGGAGAGCGGGGAGAGGCGAGGGAGAGGCAGGGAGAGGCGGGAGAGGCGGGGAGAGCAGGGAGAGGCGAGGGAGAGGCAGGGAGAGGCGAGCGAGAGCCGGGGAGAGGCAGGGAGAGGCGAGGGAGAGGCGAGGGAGAGGCAGGGAGAGGCGAGCTCCGGGGTTTGAGAACTCAGACTGGGTGAGTGACATGCGGAAGTACCGCTGAAAGCGAAACTCCACCGTACGCAGCTCCTGGAGTAAATGACGGAACTCTGCAAACACTGAAGCCTCTCAAGTCTGTGGTGAACCCAGAACATGTTTTGTTGAAGCCCTACAACAACGTTATTTTGCTTTATATAACAAATAAAGGCTCGCTGCTCATTGAAAAATCCACCGCTGTCCTGACTACAGGCAACAGAGAAGCTCCTCCCACAGACAACAGAGAAGCTCCTCCCACCGGCGTCAGGCGCGTCACTCGCGTCAAAAGCTTCAAGCACCAAAATGACAAAACTATCCCGGCGTCAGTTGAAGCGCGTCAAAAGCTTTTTGAAGCTTTTGGTCTGAACGCGCCTTAACAGTGAAGGCGGGGATGATAAACAAAGGGAGGTGTCCCTTGGTGTTCCTTGATGGAGTGGACGTGGCAGGGGGGACCCAAGACAGGTCCATGGGAGGTGGCGAGGGAGTCTTTGATGGAGAGGCAGGTGGTTGAGGAGACCCCAGCACAGGCCTGTCTGCTGTAGGCTGGGGTGAGGATGGGGGCTTCAGAGGCGCTGTAGATGAAGAAGGCGTGACTGCTTTGGAGCAGGCTGGGGATGAGGATGTTGGTGGTGGTGATCGTGCTGCTGGTGCTGCTACTGGTGATGATGCAGCTGCTGCTGGTGATGATGCAGCTGCTCCTGATGACAGTGGAGGTGTTGAGATCCTTTGAGGCAGTGATGATGTTGAGATCCTTCGAGGTGGTGGTGGTGTTGAGATCCTTCGAGGTGGTGGAGGTGCAGAGACTTTTGGAGTTGGCTTCCTCCCTTTCGATGGCTGCACGCGCTGCGCAGGCTGAGATCTCAGGGCAAAAGAAAGGTTATCCATCAACACTTTTACTCCGTAAGTGTTCAGATGTGGCCCTTTCCCTTCAAAAAGCTCATGCCTATTCCAGAACAGATTAAAATTCTCAATGAAGGCAAGTCCTCTGCGTGAACATTCGTTGAGTAGGAAAGTAAAGTATTTAGCTGATACAGATGACTGAATTTCATTTGCTTCCCGTCCACATTTGGTAGTGGGCCACTGATGGTTTATAATAACTGGAACTGCTTGGTTTTTTTCTCTCTCTCTAATTGTATTGAGTTTAGTAGTTTAGCAAATATTTTTGTCAATCATATGTGCAAAAGGTAAAACAATAAGAGAATACATAATGAAGTAATAACATTGTTTGAAAATGGGTTGGACAAAGCACAGCGCATACCACACACACACACAAGCACACAAAAACGCACACACGTACACACGCACACACACTCAGACACAGGCCCAATTGTAGCCTTGTGTGTATTACCATGTATTGTGTGTGTGTATGTGTGTGTTTGTGTGTATTACCCAGAATGCCGAGGTGCAGCTCCTCTCCTAAGTGTGTGTGTGTGTGTTTGTGTGTGTGCGTGCGTGTGTATTACCCAGAATGCCGAGGTGCAGTTCCTCTGGGCTCCTCAACATCCTGGTGAGGAAGCTGCTGTCGGTGTATTCCACGTATCGAGCTTTTTTATATCGACTCCCGATTCTCTGAGCTCCTCTGGCCACGAACCGCTCTGCTTCACTGTCATGTGACATCAATAATGCTCTTTAAATACAGTTAGGTACATGGTGAACTTCTTTATGTGTGTGTGTGTGTGTGTGTGTGTGTGTGTGTGTGTGTGTGTGTGTGTGTGTGTGTGTGTGTGTGTGTGTGTGTGTGTGCGTTTGTTTTGTGGACATATGAGGACTTTTGTATGATAACACACCTTCAATATCAGGACCTGAGGAAATGTCAGGACTTTTTTCAGGTCCCCATTTTTCCATGCATACTACAGTGTTGTAGAGGCCCAGAACAAGCTCCACACCAAAAATCAAGCATGTCCCAAAATGTCTACAAATAGTGAAAATGTGTGTCGGGGCCGAAACACTCCGTCCCAAAAAGTTTGAAGCGCCTCTCTGGTCGTGCACGGTACTACCTTAACACACTTTTAACACACACACACTTGTCCTCATATGTCACCTATTTTGTCACAAACTTAAATACATTCCCAGAGGTGGGTAGAATAGCCAAAATATTGACTCATGGTAATTTAAAAAGATACTTGAGTAGTGAGTGTGTGTTTGTAAAAAAAAAAAAAGAAAATAACTTTCAGCCAGAAGGGGCCTTTTGGAGTGGAGCTTGCATGTTCTCCTTGTGTCAGTAGATTATCTCCCTGAAAAATTGTCTTAACTCCAGTTGGAAAATCATGTTTAAATTAGAATTTAAAACATCAAAAACAAATATAAAAGTGAGGTGTCAAAAATTACAAACACAATGTATAAAAATAAATAATTCTACATTAAAGTTATAATGTATTTGTCCATCTACAGAGTTACTCTCCGTGAAAGGAGTAACGATTGATAAATATTTCACTCAGACCTGAAGTGCTTGTTATACTGTAGGTCCTAATATGTCACTCAGACCTGATGTGTGTGTTGTAGGTCCTAATATCTCACTCAGACCTGATGTGTGTGTTGTAGGTCCTAAAATCTCACTCAGACCTGATGTGTGTGTTGTAGGTCCTAATATCTCACTCAGACCTGATGTGTGTGTTGTAGGTCCTAATATATCACTCAGACCTGATGTGTGTGTTGTAGGTCCTAATATCTCACTCAGACCTGATGTGTGTGTTATAGGTCCTGATATCTCACTCAGACCTAATGTGTGTGTTGTAGGTCCTGATATCTCACTCAGACCTGATGTGTGTGTTGTAGGTCCTGATATCTCACTCAGACCTGATGTGTGTGTTGTAGGTCCTCATATTTCACTCAGACCTGATGTGTGTGTTGTAGGTCCTAATATTTCACTCAGACCTGATGTGTGTGTTGTAGGTCCTAATATCTCACTCAGACCTGATGTGTGTGTTGTAGGTCCTAATATCTCACTCAGACCTGATGTGTGTGTTGTAGGTCCTAATATCTCACTCAGACCTGATGTGTGTGTTGTAGGTCCTCATATCTCACTCAGACCTGATGTGTGTGTTGTAGGTCCTAATATCTCACTCAGACCTGATGTGTGTGTTGTAGGTCCTAATATCTCACTCAGACCTGATGTGTGTGATGTCGGTCCTAATATCTGATTATCTTGCGTCACATTACAGGTCTTCCTGTGACACGCATTTTCACACACGTCTCTCCTGCACTTTCTTATATTCTCCGCTTCTGTTAAACCTTTCATATAAGCCCCAGACCGAGGGGCACAGGGAGTGTGTGGCTGCAAGGCCAAAGAAAAGCGTTTCCTACGAGTATAACTCCCTCTGTCCTGACCCTGCTCTCAGTGGTGCTATCGCAGTAACACTTCAGACATTAAAGAATCAGTCTTTATTTAATCACCAGAACACACACACACACACTTGTAACTTCCCTGCCTCCGATCGCTTTGCTCCACACTTTCATTCTCATTCATTCATTTCTCATTGCTCGTACGCTCGTTGCTGAAGTGTGTGTGTGCACTCGTGTCCGCGGCGCGCACACACACACGTGCACACATGTTACTATCTGCCCTGACCCTCGCTCTCAGTGTGGTGCTATTGCAATAACACTTCAGACATTCAAGAATCAGTCTCTATTCGCCAGAACACACACACACAAACACACACATTCCCGCAAACACTAGTGAGGTCGTAGTTAAAAACATGAAAACTGAGGACTTGCCTTTCCCAATGTTTTAGGAGGAATAAAAAACACTTTCTAGACACTTGATGGCGCTGCGGAGCTATACACTCCATTGAAAAAATGTTGGAACCAAGATTTAAGAAAAAGTTTTGAACCATCAGAGTGGGGGCAATAAGTGAAATTTGCAAAAAAAATCATGAATAGACCTTTTTTTTAACTCTTTGAAGGTATATTTAGAATTATATAGTTGGTCACATGTGCAAATGGACACAGATTATTATGTGGGATCACAGCAATTTTAATAAAACAAAGCAAAACATTTGAAAGACAGGTTTATTTGCATCTTTGTATTTTGACTTGTCCCAACAGGACAATTACAAAGGACCTAATACAAAGTGCTCTTGAACGGGACTTTAAAACATAACTGCACTTAACATTAAAGCAGGGCAGTCAAACTCATTCCTAAAGCGCCGCAGTGGCTGCAGGTTTTCCATCAGACCAAGCAGGAGCAGAGCAGACTCCTCCCATTTCCTCAAACCTTCAGGTTAAGACTGAACTCACTGAGGAAATGGGAGGAGTCTGCTCTGCTCCTGCTTGGTCTGATGGAAAACCTGCAGCCACTGCGGCGCTTTGGGAAGGAGTTTGACACAAATACCAGCTACACAAGCTGCCTCTTGAGTCGGATAATAGTATTATACACAAAGTACTTGAGGTCCTTCCAGGTTCTGTTGATGAGGGCTGCAGACTCCTGTGTGAGGCACAGCACACAGAGCCAGGTACTTCTCCATCCTCTTCTCCACGGCTCTCCTCCTCACTCCAGGGTTTCTTTGGGTTTCTAGAAGCTTCTGATGGAGACAATAAGACACATAAAGACATGTTTATCCTGATGACCAGGTCTGGACCAGGTCTAAACCAGGACTGAACCAGGACTAAACCAGGACTAAACCAGGACTAAACCAGGACTAAACCAGGACTGAACCAGGTCTACCCTAGGTCTAAACACCAGGACTGAACCAGGTCAACACCAGGACTGAACCAGGTCTAAACCAGGACTGAACCAGGTCTAAACCAGGACTGAACCAGGTCTAAACCAGGACTGAACCAGGACTGAACCAGGTCTAAACCAGGACTAAACCAGGTCTAAACCAGGACTGAACCAGGTCTAAACCAGGACTGAACCAGGACTGAACCAGGTCTAGACCAGGCTAAACCAGGTCTAAACCAGGACTGAACCAGGACTAAACCGAACCAGGACTAAACCAGGCCTAAACCAGGTCTGAACCAGGTCTGAACCAGGACTAAACCAGGACTAAACCAGTACTAAACCAGTACTAAACCAGGACTAAACCGAACTAGGACTGAACCAGGTCTAAACCAGGTCTAAAAAAGGACTGAACCAGGTCTAAACAAGGACTGAACCAGGACTGAACCAGGTCTAAACAAGGACTGAACCAGGACTGAACCAGGACTGAACCAGGCCTAAACCAGGTCTAAACCAGGTCTAAACCAGGACTAAACCAGGATCAGTTGTACTCACCATCTGTCCTCTTGGTCCGTTTGTTTTTCTGGGCCTTTGTGGAGGTCGGCTCTAGCTCCTCTTCATCAGACACTTCAGCACACGCTAAGAACACACAGAAGGGTCAGCAAGGACTAAACCAGGTCTGAACCAGGACTGAACCAGGACTAAACCAGGACTGAACCAGGACTAAACCAGATCTACCCTAGGTCTAAACCAGGTCTAGCCTAGGTCTAAACCAGGACTAAACCAGGACTAAACCAGGACTAAACCAGGACTAAACCAGGACTAAACCAGGACTAAACCAGGACTGAACCAGGACTGAACCAGGACTGAACCAGGCCTAAACCAGGCCTAAACCACGTCTAAACCAGGACTAAACCAGGTCTAAACCAGGACTGAACCAGGTCTACCCTAGGTCTAAACACCAGGACTACCCCAGGACTGAAACAGGTCTAAACCAGGACTAAACCAGGACTAAACCAGGACTAAACCAGGACTAAACCAGGTCTGAACCAGGTCTGAACCAGGTCTGAACCAGGTCTGAACCAGGTCTGAACCAGGTCTGAACCAGGTCTGAACCAGGTCTGAACCAGATCTGAACCAGGTCTGAACTAGGTCTAAACCAGGTCTAAACCAGGTCTAAACCAGGTCTAAACCAGGACTAAACCAGGACTGAACCAGGACTACCCTGTTCTAGGTCTATATCGTGCATTTCACAGACCAAGGGGAAAAAATAAATAAATAATAGCTTGCTTAATACAATTTTCATAATTCAGCCAATGATTTTAGAAGGCTCCATCTTTTTCGAAGTTTCAGAGATCAGACACAGACCCACGCCAGAACGACCCAACGAACAACGAGCAGAACCGCGCACAGACACAGAAACATGGTCTAAACCAGGACTGAACCAGGATCCCAGACCCTCGCCAGACACAGACCCACGCACAGGACCCACAGACCCCACCAGACCACAGAACACGCACAGAACCACGGCACAGACCCTCAGGACACGCACAGAACAACAGAACCACGCACAGACCACAGAACCACGCACAGAACCACGCACAGACCCGCGCACAGACCCAAGAACCCACGCACAGACCCCAGAACACGCACAGACCCACAGAACAACGCACAGACCCACAGAAACCACGCACAGACCCACAGACCACGCACAGAACACGCACAGACACTTAGAAACACGCACAGAACCACAGAAACCACGCACAGGACCCACAGAACCACGCATGACCACGCCAGACCCACAGAACCACGCACAGGACCCACAGACCACGCAAGAACCACAGAAACCACGCACAGAACACTGAACACGCACAGAACCACAAGATACCGCACTGACACAGAACCTCGCACAGAACCCGCACAGACCCGCGCACAGACCCACGCACAGACCCACAGAACCACGCACTGACCCAAAGAACCACGCACAGACACGCTAAGACCCACTGAACCACGCACAGACCCAGACCACGCACAGACACAGAACCCAAGCACCAGACCCACGCACAGACACAGACCCCACAGACAGACACAGAACCCACGCACAGACCCACAGAACCAGCACAGACCACGCACAGGGACCCACGCACAACCCAACAGAACCACCACAACGCACAGACCCTCGCACAGACACCGAACCACCGCACAGACCCAGACCCACGCCACAGAACAGACCAACGCACAGACCAGACCCACGAACAGCCACAGAACCACGCACAGACCCCACGCACAGACACAGAACCCACGCACAGACACCACGCACCGACCCACGCACAGCCAGGACCCACGCCACAGACACGACCCCGCACAGTCCCCGCTACAGAACCCAGAACCCACGCACAGACACAGACCCACGCACAGACCCTCGCAAAGGACCCAGACCCACGCACAGACACAGACACAGAACAGAACCAGACCCACGCCACAGACACAGACCAGCACAGACCCACGCACGAACCAGACCACGCCCAGGACACAGAAACCACGCACGACCACAGAACCACGCAACAGACCACGCACAGACCACGCACAGGACCCACAGAACAGCACAGACCCTCGCACTGACACAGAACCACGACAGACCCACAGAACCACGCACAGACCCTCGCACAGCCACAGAACCACGCACAGAAACCAGACCAGCGCATAGACCCAGATCCCATGCGCAGACCCACGCCGCCATAAACGAACTTACGCTGAGCTACCAACGTTTTGTATTTATAAACACCGGATTTTATACGGGTAGTTTCTTTGCCGGGTATACAATGATAAGCCACTCACTTTTCCACAGAATAAGACAGAGGTATTACCGCAGCGGGCTCTGCTCTAACGCGACCATCTCTCCGGTTCGTCGCCGTGTGCTCCTCGCGTGGTCCTCGTGTGCACGTGAAACTCAGACTGAACGAGCATTCGTTTCACGATTGGCTCATTGTGCGCTCTCATTGGTTAAGATACCAGTGTTGTTGATTGGTTAAATCCACCTGCAAGCTGTTTCTTTCTCCCTCAAAAAATATAGTTTTTTACTTATTCATTTTACAATTACAACATTTAAAAAGTTTTCAAATGAAAAAATTGTTCATGGTGAATCTGTGTTTAAGCCCTTTCCTGTCTAATGTGTGTGTTTAAACACACATTTAACATGTTAGTTTTAGGCTGTGATACTAAGTGCACAGGGGCGGGTCCGTAGGCTATCTGATTGGCTGATCCAGGTGGGCATCAAAGAGAAACTATGTTTCATCTGCAGCTGAAGATCCAAGGCCTGGATGAGACCTGAACTGAGTCCTGGACTGATTTAATTTGAACGTATGTTCAGGGCTGCAGGAGACACGTGCGCACAGTCTAAATAATATAGTCATACCAATCAAAAACAAAAATACAACACAGTAAAAAAGGCTTTTGGTGGTATCTTAGAAGTATTTTGGTGAATTAAATTTGATGAAAAAAAATCATCTCAAGCTTCAGTTTGTTACATCAAGGTATGAAATTCGAAATAATGGAAAAAGAGACTATATCGGAAAATTATTATATATATTATTAATATTTTTTAAATAAAATTGTCCACTCACCTTTACCACGGGCACTATTGTCACCTTTACCCTCCAGGCCTCTCCAGCTCCTCTCTGAGACCTTGGTATTTCTCACAAGCTTTTCATGTTCTTTTCTTCCTGATGTTTACCACGCTAGGAATTTCCACGTCCAACACCACGGCTGTCCTCTGCCCTTTGTCCACTACACCACTGCGGTACTCGTCCACACCTTCGGCTGTGCTTGCCCTTAGCCCACCACCACGGGCTGTCCTCTGCCCTTTGCCACCACCACGGCGGTCCTCTGCCCTTTGTCCACCACAACGGGATGTCCTCTGCCCTGTTGTCCACCACAACGGCTGTCCTCTGCCTTTGTCCACCACCCCGGGCTGTCCTCTGCTTTGCACCACCTACCCCGACTGTCCTCTGCCTTTGTCCACCACACGGGCTGACCTCTGCCTTGGTCACCACCACGGCTTTCCTCTGCCCTTTGTCCACCACCACGGGACCGGATGACCCACTCTGCCCCATTTGTCCACCCCACGGCTGTCCTTGCCCTTTGACACCACCACGGCTGTCCTCGCCATTGTCTCACCACCACGATGTCAGGTTGGTTCATTACGTTCGGGGCGGTCTGTTCTGGAAGTCCCACAGGATCTTTATCATGCTCATTCTCCACCACCTTTGGAGGAGTTTCCCACTTAGACCTTGGGGTTTCCTGCCATACTCTGACACAGATGTTTCTGTACACTATGCAGCACTTGGTTTGGTGATCCAATGTAGGCCTTCCCTGCCAAGCATCTTGCAACCCTGCAGTTTATTGTGTTGGATCGTCTCAAGTGCCTCTTGGCAAACCGACACCTTGGGTTTGTCTGGTGTGGTATATCTGGGCCTCACTTGGTGTCAGGGCATGTTCCTGTGCCGCCATGAGACTGTAGGCCAGCCATTTAGCCATGTTGGACTTCTGGAGATCAGCCACTTCTGCTATGTCCGGTGGTACATGCCGTGGTGAGGGGGGGCTTGTTCTCCATGATGGGCTCTTCCTCCAGCACCTCTCTCTCCCGCCATGCTGAGACATTTCATGGAGTACGTCATCCGTTTAGGCCTTCTCCTTGACTGTAGTTATGGAGTTTGGTTGTTTCGTCCTGGACAGGGGCTCTCACATACTCACTAGTCTCTGCCTCCTTCTTTTCGGCTTACGGTACAGTTCTCAGGGTGTTTATGGTTTGGGTGGAACCCGCCATGCATGGTAAGGAGCTTTCGAGTTTTTAAATCCGTGGTCCTGAAATCTCTTCTTTTGGCCACATGATTATTTCCTGCAGGGATCTGATCACTGCAGGGCGTAGCTGTTAATAGGAGCTGTTAACAGCTCTGATTTGGAGCTGTTAATATATATATAAATAAATATTATATATAAATATATATATAGGAGCTGGAGAGGGGCCTGGGTGGGTAAAGGTGACAGTAGTGACCGTGGTGATCGGTTGGCAACTTTTTTTTCTTTTTCTTTTTATTTTTTTTTTTTTTCTATTTTTTTTTTTCCCCCCCCCCCCCCCCCCCCCCCCCCATTTTTTTTTTTTATTTTTTTTTTTTCCAAACTTTTTTAATATTTTTTATTATTTTTTTTTTTTCTTTTTTACTTTTTTTTTTCTTTTTTCACCCCCTTTTTCTTTTTTTTTTTTTTTCTTTTTTTTCCTTTTCTTTTTGTTTTTTTTTTTTTTTCTTTTTTTTTTCTTTTTGTTTTCTCTTTCTCTTTTTTTTTTTTTTTAGGGGCAGTGACCCCGAGCTAGAAGAGGTTACAGCGGCTCCCCGGAACAACCTCGGACATCTGGGTCCAGAAATGTGCAGTGACTAGGAACAGCAAAGATACTGCGGCAGAACCTCAAGCTCCCAGCCTCTGGTTGAGGATCCCAAGCTTAGTGGGGATAACCGCCCACGGAGGGCAGGTGAGTGGACAATTATTGTTTATATATTTATAAATTAATATATATATTTATTTAATATATTCCTAAATAAAAACAGCTAGTAATGTATTAATTTTATATTATTGATATATCTGATATTGACACAGCCCTAAATTACCCGCCCTGACTCAAAACTGCAGACGAATCACCACAGATTCAGTCTAGTCAATCAAGGAGCCTCCTCCTCTTCAACACAAAACATGGATCATATGAAGTTATCTGACGTGTTTCATAATTAAATTAGTGAGTGACACAGTTCCTCAGCTGAGACACAGTCCATCCAGCTGAGAGACACTGTCATCCAGATGGAGACAGTCCATCCCGCTGAGACACAGTCCACCAGCTGAGACACAGGTCCTCCAGCTGAGGCACAGTCCACCAGTGAGAGACACAGGTCCATCCAAGCTGGACACAGTCCATCCAGGCTGAGACACAGTCCATCCAGCTGTGAGACCACAGTCCATCCCAGCTGTGGACACAGTCCATCCAGGTGAGAGACACAGTCATCCAGCTGAGAGACACAGTCCATCCAGCTGAGACACAGTCCATCCAGGTGAGAGACACAGTCATCCAGTTGAGAGACAACAGTCCATCCAGCTGAGACACAGTCATCCAGCTGAGACACGTCATCCCGCTGAGAGACACAGTCCATCCAGTTGAGGGACACAGTCCATACTGTGAGAGACAGTTCCTACCAAGCTGAGGGACCACAGTCCATCCCGCTGTGACACCAGTCCATCCAGCTAAGACACAGTATCCAGCTGAGACACAGTCCATCCAGCATGAGAGGGGACAGTCATCCAGCTGGGACACAGTCATCAGCTGAGGACAGGTCCATTCCAGCTGAGACCCAGTCCATCAGCTGAGACAAGTCATCCAGCTGTTGAGACAGTCCAATCAGTGAGAGACACGTCCCCTTCCAGCTGAGAGACAGTTCTCCAGCTGAGAACAGTCCATCCCAGCTGAGAGACACAGTCCCTCAAGCTGAGACACAGTCTCAGCCAAAATCACACTCTTCTGCAATTCGTCCCAGAGCTCAGGTGCTGGTTGATGGACGCAACGGACAACATCATCCGCAAACAGGCAGAAGACGATATCTTGGTCCCCAAACCGGACCCCTCTGGCCCCTGCTATGTTCCAATACCGGTCCGTGACTCTGGTTCCAAACCGGCCCCCTCCGGCCGTGGTCCCCAAACGGACTTCTCCAACCCCGCTGTGCCTAGAAATTCTTGTCTAATGAAAAAAGTGAACTGAACTGGGACAAAGGCAGCATGGGGGACCCAAACATGGGGAAACATATCTGACTTACTGCGGACACAGCTTGGCTCAAGGTCATACTCTGGACCGGAAAGCCCTGAGATAAGGACCACTGGACACCCGTACTCTGGGAGAATCCCCAAAGGTCACCCGGGGAATATACTGTCGAATACCTTCTCCAAATCCACAAAAAAAACCACATGTGACTGAGGCCAAAACTCCATGAACCCTCGTAGTTTCCGGATGAGAGTATAGAGCTGGGCCAGTGTTCCGGCGGACCAAGTGCGTCTAGGTCCTCGGCTCGGTACATGTCCCGCACCACTTGCTGAGCTGTCGAAGCGCCACAGGGTTTCTCCCGGGGCAGAACGAAGGATGTTATTGCTCAGACCCAGGGAGGAGCGCCACCTATTTGAGATGGACTGGTCAAGGTGAATGTACGCAAAAGCGCTTACAAACTAAGTGATGTCACGCATGCGACCTGCGTACACTTATGTGCACCTGCCTATAGTCCTATTTTTGTACAGGCATGTAGCAAAGTTGTGTGCAAATTTGCTAGTGTAATCAGTGAAGAGGAAGGGTGCAGAATGATACCCTGTGGTGCTCCATTATGGCTCACAAAAGTCCAGACAGCTCTTCCCCTAACCTGACATACTGTGTGACACACACAAGTCAGGTAAGATTAGTGCTGTCCATCGTATTAAATATTTAATCGCGGATTATCGCAGGAATTTCATAGTTACGCGCGATAATCGCAAATTAGTCTCACATTGCGTGCTTGTGCTAGTGCTTTATTTATGAAAACAATGTGTAGTGTTCTATTACACATAACATTTGATGCAAAATCATCAATATATGGATGGACAAATAAATAATTGGTATCAAAAAGCCCTTCAATGTGGGTGTGTGTGTGTGTATGTGTGGGGTATAGTCCTTAGGATCTGTATAGAAATCATGGGTCAATATGATGATGGATATAAACCAATCTGTAAATTTTTTGTAAATTTGTTCATGTAAATACTCTCTGCTGTGTTCTCTGTTTACTTTCGGTTATATCTATGTCTGTCTACCCTTTGTTTTTTTTGGCTTGTATTGCCCTTTTTATTAACCCCCTCCCCCCAGCTCCATTCTTTTTTTTTTTTTTTTTTTTTATCGCGCGATAAAAAAAATGACGGCGTTAATTTTGAGTTGCGTGTAACGCCGTTTTAAACGCGATATTTTGGACAGCCCTAGTAATTATATATCCAGTTGAAAAGATGGGATCAACTCTGTTTCTTCTGTTTCTCCTTCAGTAAGAGAGGTTGGCTGGTGTTAAATGCAGACAATATTCTCTTCTCAATATATTCGGGTAGCCCACTCATTTTTGGCCAATGGAAGCTAAGTAGCTAACGAGTGCACCGAACAGGTTGAAACGTTGGATTCTGGTTCGTCTGTATTAGAGGGGTGGTGTGTCTGAGTTTTAAGACATTTCGAATAAAATTTGACCCTTTATTGAGCTTATATTTTCGTAAGAAATCGTCCCCGTGTGAATAAATGAATGGTTGGCTGATGGAGGAGTAATGTATTATTGGCGTGCATGTGTGCGTGGGCGTGCAAAAGTGCAGTGTGTGTGTGTGTGTGGAGCGGCGGTTAGGAGAGAGCGCCTCGGAGGTAGACAGGGACAGAGCAAGAAACTAAAAGAGCGAGGTGTATGTAAAGTTTAGCGTATTAACATTGCGCGAAAAGTAAATGGTAGATTTACGATCAGGAAACAATTATTTCAGTTTAATACATGAAACAAAATGACACACATTTTGTTTCATTGTCATTAACAAACAGTTATAACCAAGGACTACAGGCACTTATATCAATACATGTTAAATAATGTAGTGAAATATACTTTTTCCATTGTATTTTAAATGAAAAACGGTAGCGACACGAGTCGACGGACGGGGTAATAATTGTTTTGATTTCGTCCGTACCGCGTCCGTTGCACCCTCGTTGACGGAATGACGCATGTTGGCAGGGCCGTGAGCCACTTCCATTCACCCTCATGGAGATAAAGGAAACGGGATGAAACGGACGCGTTTGGACGGATACGTCGTCGTTTTATGCGCCCGGTGGAGTCGGGGCGCCGTGTATGTATATAGTAATTTGTTGTGCATGCGTTCCTGCGTATCACTGGCTGTTTCCTCGGGCCGACTCTACTCGCCATCAAACTCGACTCGGCAACGAACTAGACTCGGTTTGATGAGCGTCGTCCATCGGCCCTGTGTATAGCTATGGCAACGTGTTACCTAAGGGGGTAGTGATGCGCGGGTCAGCCCGAAAGCCGCGGTCAACCCGCAGTTTCGGGCGGGTTGGATGCCTCAAAAATATGAGTCATGTCGGATGCGGGTAGGTCGGGTCATAAAGCTCCTGATCCCTATATATAATTATATATATAATTAAGTTTAACAGGGAGGCTGTTAAACCAAAAAATCACAAACACCCGTAAGATCGCCACCTTCCTGACTCCTGCTTAAAAAACCCTCAAAATGCTCCAGCCATAGCTCCAGCCCGAAGAGAGATGTGTGATCCACACAGAGGCGCGTAGACTGATGACGCTGTGGGCATCCCAGGCCTTCTAAGCCGGCCGCGGCGCCAGGTATAGGCCTGGGTAGTTTTTACCAGTTTTTATCTTGGCCTACTCAAATTTGTTCCTCGCCTCTCAAGTCATTTGCCTTTTGTATTAAAAGACATAATTTAAATATTGTTATTTCTATACACACACTATTGCGAAAATGTTGCGTTCTAAGGTTTTTAGAAAATGTAACCGCCTGAGCGTCATCAGGTTCGTTGCTTCAAATATAGTTCTGTTTATTGGCTGAACAATTTTGTCCAATAAGCTGCATGATCATATCAAACATCCCGAATGTCTCACTCAGACCTGATTTGTGTGTATAGGTCCTAATATCTCACTCAGACCTGATGTGTGTGTTGTAGGTCCTAATATCTCACTCAGACCTGATGTGTGTGTTGTAGGTCCTAATATCTCACTCAGACCTGATGTGTGTGTTGTAGGTTCTAATATCTCACTCAGACCTGATGTGTGTGTTATAGGTCCTAATATCTCACTCTGACCTGATGTGTGTGTTATAGGTCCTAATATCTCACTCAGACCTGATGTGTGTGTTGTAGGTCCTATATCTCACTCAGACTGATGTGTGTGATATCTCACTCAGACCTGATGTGTGTGTGTTGTAGGTCCTAATATCTCACTCTGACCTGATGTGTGTGTTGTAGGTCCTAATATCTCACTCAGACCTGATGTGTTGTGTTAATATCTCACTCAGACTATGGTGTTGAGGTCCTAATATATCTCACTCAGACCTGACTGTGTGTGTTGTAGGTCCTAATATCTCACTCAGACCTGATGTGTGTGTTGTAGGTCCTAATATCTCACTCAGACCTGATGTGTGTGTTAGTAGGTCCTAATATCTCACTCAGACCTGATGTGTGTGTTGTAGGTCCTAATATCTCACTCAGACCTGATGTGTGTGTTGTAGGTCCTAATATCTCTCAGACTGATGTGTGTGTTGTAGGTCCTAATATCTCACTCAGACCTGATGTGTGTGTTGTAGGTCCTAATATCTCACTCAGACCTGATGTGTGTGTTGTAGGTCCTAATATCTCACTCAGACCTGATGTGTGTGTTAGGTCCTAATATCTCACTCAGACCTGATGTGTGTGTTGTAGGTCCTAATATCTCACTCAGACCTGATGTGTGTGTTGTAGGTCCTAATATCTCACTCAGACCTGATGTGTGTGTTGTAGGTCCTAATATCTCACTCTCTGAGACCTGATGTGTGTGTTGTAGGTCCTAATATCTCACTCAGACCTGATGTGTGTGTTGTAGGTCCTAATATCTCACTCAGACCTGATGTGTGTGTTGTAGGTCCTAATATCTCACTCAGACCTGATGTGTGTGTTGTAGGTCCTAATATCTCACTCTGACCTGATGTGTGTGTTGTAGGTCCTATATGTCACTCAGACCTGATGTGTGTGTTGTAGGTCCTAATATCTCACTCAGACCTGACCTGATGTGTGTTGTAGGTCCTAATATCTCACTCAGACCTGATGTGTGTTGTCTATGTGTGTGTTGTAGGTCCTAATATCTCACTCAGACCTGATGTGTGTGTTGTAGGTCCTAATATCTCACTCAGACCTGATGTGTGTGTTATAGGTCCTAATATCTCACTCAGACCTGATGTGTGTGTTGTAGGTCCTAATATCTCACTCAGACCTGATGTGTGTGTTGTAGGTCCTAATATCTCACTCAGACCTGATGTGTGTTTATAGGTCCTAATATCTCACTCAGACCTGATGTGTGTGTTATAGGTCCTAATATCTCACTCAGACCTGATGTGTGTGTTGTAGGTCCTAATATCTCACTCAGACCTGATGTGTGTGTTGTAGGTCCTAATATCTCACTCAGACCTGATGTGTGTGTTGTAGGTCCTAATATCTCACTCGACCTGATGTGTGTGTTGTAGGTCCTAATATCTCACTCAGACCTGATGGTGTGTATAGGGTTTATAGGTCCAATAGCTCACTCTGACTGATGTGTGTGTTATAGGTCCTAATATCTCACTCAGACCTGATGTGTGTGTTGTAGGTCCTAATATCTCACTCAGACCGTATGTGTGTGTTGTAGGTCCTAATATCTCACTCAGACCTGATGTGTTTGCTGAAGGTCCTAATATCTCACTCAAACCTGATGTTTTTGCTGAAGATCCTAATAACTCACTCAGACCTGATGCATGTGTTATAGGTCCTAGTATCTCACTCAGACCTGATGTGTGTGTTGTAGGTCCTAATATCTCACTCAGACCTGATGTTTGTTAGAGGTCCTAATATCTCACTCAGACCTGATGTGTGTGTTGTAGGTCCTAATATCTCACTCAGACCTGATGTGTGTGTTGTAGGTCCTTATATCTCACTCAGACCTGATGTGTGTGTTGTAGGTCCTAATATGTCACTCAGACCGGATGTGTTTGTTGTAGGTCCTAATATGTCACTCAGACCTGTCAAGGTCCTCATATGTGGCAATAAAATCATGCGGGAAAAAAGTTTCTTTTAACCAAAATATCAACAGCTAGCTGTGTTACTGATCACACCCTGCTCCCCCCTATGTGATCCTCAGGTCTCTGGGACCTTCAGAAAGGCACGTCTTGATATGTCACAGTGCAGACATAGGTCCTCATTTGTCAAGCAAACGCGTATGTGTGTGTGTGTCTGTGTGTGTGTGTGTGTGTGTGTGTGTGTCTGTGTGTGTCACCTCTCAGTGGGAGTGTTGGGGGCGTAGTCCCAGACTTCTTCTTCTGCTGCGATAAACATTTCTCGTGTTTCTCCGACTGGGCGGGGCTTATGCACGTTTGGGAAACACTTCTTGATCTCAAAAAAAGCCTGCATCCCGGCTGCAACACAAACATGAGTCACAGAAAAAACACACACACGGGTCACACAAGAGACACACACACATACACAACTCCACAGACATACACCACTTGCTGTGTGAAACCAAGGAAGTGCACAGTCAGCATGCTAACTGACTTTAGCTTTATGTCTTCTGTTCTTCTACAGGTATCAATAAAGTGTCTGTCTGACCATGTTCATTGAGCTAGCAGGTTAGCATTGTTTGTTGATGTTTGTTCGGACGGATGTGTTTCTACTGCTGGAGAAACACATCCGTCCTGATCAATACATAATCAATTCATCCATCAATGTATCTATCCATCTATCCATCCATCCATCCATCTATCTATGTCTATCTTCATTGAGCTAGCTTGTTAGCATTGTCCGTTGTTGACAGGTTATATGTTCTGTACCCATGAGGTGGTCGTTGACGTCGCAGGACAGAAGCCAGTGGCCCACATTGTCCGCCATCATCTCTGCCGCTGCGGTGGAACCAGGAAACAGACTGATGGTGTCTGTGTGGTGCTGCTGCGAGGTCAGGACCTGTCCGTGGAAGTGGACCGAGTGCATGTCCCCCTGAGACCACAGAGCAGTTCAGAGATGAAGAGTTTGTTGTAAGAAAGAAGTTTAAGAAAGCAAGAAAATGTAAGAAAGTAGTTTAACAGGCACCAAAAAGTAAGAACACACAACTCCAGTGTTAAAATTACTCACTGGCTTCCTGTGGCATATAGAATCACACTTAAGGAAGTCAGAAAGTATGTACGTTTAACAGGCACCAAAAGGAAAGAGCATGGAACTCCAGAGACCAGAGAGAGAGACCTGAGAGAGACTCGAGACTCAAGAGAGTAGAGCGAGACCAGAGAGACTAGAGAAAGACCAGAGAGAGACCTGAGAGAGACCACAGAAATACCTGGAAGAGAGACCAGAGAGAGAGACTGGAGAAAGAGACTCGAGAGAGACCTGAGAGAGACCAGAGAGAGGCCATAGAGAGAGACTCGAGAGACCAGAGAGAGACCAGAGAGAGGCCAGAGAGAGAGACTCGAGAGACCAGAGAGAGACCAGAGAATGACTTGAGAGAGACCAGACAGAGACCAAACAGAGACCAGAGAGAGACCGGAATAAGCTTATTTAAAGATCTAACAGAGGCCAAAAACACATGCATGTGAGGCCTCATGTTGGTCTTGAGAGTTGTAGAATACAGTATCAGATGATTATGATGGTGAATATTGGATGGTGATACACAGACTGGCTGGTCATTGGTGGACGCTGCTATGTTGCTGTTCTCTTCACCTCGTTGCCAAGTGTCATCAGATGCCAGAAGATCTTGTTTCCTTGGCACATGCTCAGTCCAGGCAGGTTCCCAAACACAAAACCGTTGATTGCTGCAAAACACAGACTATAGAATCAGTGGAGTCACACTTTGTACGACTGAGACTGTTCTGCAGAGGTCTCCCCTTCACCTCACACTTACTATGCTCAAAAATATACAATCTGTTAAACTATGATTTGTATAATGGTTTTAATACAGATTTTTACATCAGTCCCGTGGCTCAAACAAGGTATTCAGTCGCCCCCTAGTGGACATCAAACTGTAATGTTAGTGTAAGGGTCTGGGCCAATAAAAAGTTTACCCATCTTACAATTAATAAAGTAACTGTGCTTTGGGACTTAACTGGGAGAGTCCCAGAATACAAACCAGTCTGGAATCTGGGGTCTCTATCGATCTATCTATCAATGGATAATCAATGGAAGCAACGATGTTTTATCCCATTTGGAAGGCAGTATTCCATGATATCTCTGATAAAAGTCACAGTTTGAATTAATTAAGTCTTACGCATTTACTGCCTCAGAAAGAGAGACCAGAAAGAGAGACCAGAGATAGACCAGAGAGAGACTAGAGAGAGAGGACAGAAAGAGTAACCAGAGAGAGGCCAGAGAGAATGGCCAGAGTGAGGCCAGAGTGAGGCCAGAGAGAGGCCAGAGAGAGACCAGAGTAAGGCCAGAGAGAGACCAGAGAGAGACCAGAGAGAGACCAGAGAGAGACCAGAGAGAGACCAGAGAGAGGCCAGAGAGAGACCAGAGAGAGACCAGAGAGAGATCAGAGAGAGACCAGAGAGAGGCCAGAGAGAGACCAGAGAGAGACCAGAGAGAGAGACCAGAGAGTGACCAGAGAGAGACAAGAGAGAGATCAATCGTTTACTTATCTACTGTTAATGCTAAAGAATAAGAAGATCCACAGTGAAATAGCGTTTACAGTTTTAGTGGTTCTATCTCTTTGTGTGAATATGTGTGTAAACAAAGCATCTTGCACTTGTATTTAAACTGTTTTTGATTGATTTCACAGTGACAAATGTTCCTGCACATTGTTCTGCTCCTGTATTTAGCTAGTTTTGTACATTTTACCTTATTTTATGTATGTACCCCCAGGTGCACACTGGGGACTTCTGCAAATGTATTCTAATGTGCTTTTACTGCAAATGGGGAATAAAATTAATCTGAATAGATCAGTTTGCTCCAAGGTTGATTCATTCTGCACACATACAAACATGTAATAAATATACATAAAACAATGTGTCCCAGCCTCACCCAAGACTCGACCTGACGTGGCCACCAGATAAGTTGAGTTTGAGAGTCCTGGTTAAGTCCTGGTCGGTCTTGCTCACCGTGCATCTTGTTGCTCTCCATGAAGTCCTCGTCCTCCTTCAGAGACTTGATGGGAGCCGTGATGTAGGAGCGAATGTTGTCGTCCAGATACCAGCTCATGTTCTCATCCAGCACCATGAAGAGCAAAGAGTAGATGTAGTCTCCAGAGCTGTCTCCATGGAGATCCAAGGTCCCTACAGAGAGAGGGAGGGAGGAAGGGAAGAAGGGAGAGACAGACAGAGGGGGGAGTGTGGTAGAGAGAGAGAGGAAGGGAGAGCGGGAGGGAGGGAGAGAGAGACAAAGGAAGAGAGAAACACAGACAAATGCGCAAAAAGTTGATTTTGCAGAATACTATAGTCTATTTTCAGTTAGAACAACAAAAATGCATTTAAGAAACAAAATAAAGTGATGTATTGCAGAAGTAAACGACAAAAACAGAGTGATAAATAAACTCTCTCTGACTCTCTCTCACACTCTTCGAATCTCTCTCTCTCTCTCTCTGACTCTTTCTCTCTCTCTCTTTGACTCACTCTGACTCACTCTCTTTACTCACTCTCGCTCTCTGACGCTCTTTCTCCCTGACTCTCTCTCTCTCTCACACTCTCTCTCTCTCTCACTCTCTCTCTCTCTCTCTGACGCACTTTCTCCCTGACTCTCTCTCTGACTCTCTCTCTGACTCAGACCTCTCTTGCAGATGAGCAGGGGCCCGATGAGTCCTGAGGCGATGTCTTTGATGGCGTAGGTGTGTGAGTGGTAGAAGCGCGTGAGGCAGTTTGGGTCATCATTTGTTGGACTATGAGATTCAGGGAGAGTCCACTCATACACCACAGTGCCACCAGGGGGCACTGCGTCGTCCTGCTTCAGGTTGGTGCCGTCAGGGTAGAAGGCTCCTGAGACAGATACAGGCACACAGCACAGATTGCCTTAAACATGTTAAGTAACATAAAAATATAGTCACAATATTCCCGCTGTGGAGAAACTATGTTCTCTTCCTCTCCTCCATGAGTGAGCAGCGTCTGCAGACCGAGCTCCTTTTCCCCTTCCTCACCTATTGGAATTAGCTTTTAGTAATGACAGAAAGTGACCGAAATGAAAATAAGATAAAATAATCTTTAAGGAAAATGAACAAAAGAGTGGCTGGGATCTCCCTTAGGGGGATAAACTCAGTGGGAGGAACTCGGAGTGGAGTCGCTGCTCCTCCACATGGAGAGGAGCAAGTGGAGGTGGCTTATCTGTTTAGGATGCCTCCTGGACGCCACTTTGTTCTGGGCATGTCCCACTAGGAAGAGACCAGGGGAAGACCCAGGGGCTGTGTCTGTCAGCTGGGATTCCCCCCATGAGCTGGAAGAGGTGTGTGTGAAGAGAGAAGTCTGTGTGTTTGGTTGTCCCTTCAACCCGGCAACGGGTAAAGCGGAAGAAAATTGATGGATGGATGTATGGATGAAGAATGTATAATTTTGTTATGCTTAATTCTACTAAAAAGCCTTGTATGTTTTTAATGCACTATGTAAGACACGCACAAAACACAAAATAAAAAATAATGAAAACTTGCAAATAAACATATGCACATATGCACATACACACTTTACACAGTACTTTGTTTTTACATACTTTATCTTATTTTTTCTTTGGTCATTGCTTTGGATGTTAAAAAATTCCCTCCCCCCTCCCTAACCCTCCACCAACATATTCTGCACTACTATGTTGCACATAGTAATTTATGTTTTGGAATTTGTATCACATGGCGTTAGATAAAGAAATGAAAAAAATAACAATTTTGTTCTGTACTTTGAGTTCTCTCGTGTATAAACTGTGCCACATAAATAAAGCTGCCTCTGGACTCACCCTCATTGCCCTTGCTGTAGTTGAGGCCATGGGGGTGGATGCTGTAGGGGCGGGAGGCAGCATTTCGGAGCTGGACCTTGATGGTGTCGCCCTCCTCGGCCATGAGCAGAGGGCCCAGCAGACCCAGCCACTGCGGCTTCGTGATCTCAGTCCTGTACAGAGCGTCCGTGTACTGTTTGTAAACCGCCTTTTTGTACACGGAGCCGATCCTCTGAGGGCCGCGCTTCAGGAATACCGAGGCATCTCTGAAAATAAGTAATACCTTCAGCCAGGTTTATATAGCACAGTTCATACACAAGGAAACTCACAGTACATCAACAAGAGTGAAAGATGGAATCCTTCAGTTGTTGCAGAAACAGAACTGTTTTTAACCTGGATCTGAACATTGTCAGAGAAGAAGCATGTCTCACATTTTTAGGAAGACTGTTCCAGATTGTAGCTGCATAAATCTGAAACACTACACAATCCTTGATCTGCATACAGCCTCAGTCCTGGATCTGATCTCCACTGTGAGATCAATAAACGATAAAGTTTATATAATCTTATCTTTCTCTCAGATGCAGGAGGGTCTGAGGACAGTGCTCATGTCTCTTTGTGTTTGTTATTTTTTTGTTTGCCATTTTACCTTCAAATCTATGCTTTAACATAAACCGCAAACAAACATGACAGAGAGGACAGAGAGGACAGAGATAGGACAGAGAGGACAGAGATAGAACAGAGAGGACAGAGATAGAACAGAGAGGACAGAGATGACAGAGAGAGGACAGAGAGGACAGAGAGAGGATAGAGAGGACAGAGAGGACAGAGATAGAACAGAGAGGACAGAGATAGGACAGAGAGAGGATAGAGAGGACAGAGAGGACAGAGATAGAACAGAGAGGACAGAGATAGGACAGAGAGAGGATAGAGAGGACAGAGAGGACAGAGATAGAACAGAGAGGACAGAGATAGAACAGAGAGGACAGAGATAGGACAGAGAGAGGATAGAGAGGACAGAGAGGACAGAGATAGAACAGAGAGGACAGAGATAGGACAGAGAGGGCAGAGACAGGACAGAGAGGACAGAGAGAGGACAGAGAGGACAGAGAAAGGACAGAGAGAACAGAGAGAGGACAGAGAGGACAGAGATAGAACAGAGAGGACAGAGATAGAACAGAGAGGACAGAGATAGAACAGAGAGGACAGAGATGACAGAGAGAGGACAGAGAGGACAGAGAGAGGATAGAGAGGACAGAGAGGACAGAGATAGAACAGAGAGGACAGAGATAGGACAGAGAGAGGATAGAGAGGACAGAGAGGACAGAGATAGAACAGAGAGGACAGAGATAGAACAGAGAGGACAGAGATAGGACAGAGAGAGGATAGAGGAGGACAGAGATAGAACAGAGAGGACAGAGATAGGACAGAGAGGGCAGAGACATGACAGAGAGGACAGAGACAGGACAGAGAGAACAGAGATAGAACAGAGAGGACAGAGAGGACAGAGATAGAACAGAGAGGACAGAGATAGGACATAGAGGACAGAGAGGACAGAGATATGACAGAGAGGACAGAGACAGGACAGAGACAGGACAGAGAGGACAGAGAGGACAGAAATAGGACAGAGAGGACAGAGATAGAACAGAGGGGACAGAGATAGAACAGAGAGGACAGAGATAGAACAGAGAGGACAGAGAGGACAGAGAGGACGGAGAGGACAGAGATATGACAGAGAGGACAGAGAGGACAGAGATAGGACAGAGAGAGGACAGAGAGGACAGAGAGGACAGAGAGGACAGAGATAGGACAGAGAGGACAGAGAGGACAGAGATATGACAGAGAGGACAGAGACAGGACAGAGAGGACAGAGATAGGACAGAGAGAACAGAGAGAGGACAGAGATAGAACAGAGAGGACAGAGAGGACAGAGATATGACAGAGAGGACAGAGACAGGACAGAGAGGACAGAGATAGGACAGAGAGAACAGAGAGAGGACAGAGAGGACAGAGATAGGACAGAGAGGACAGAGATATGACAGAGAGGACAGAGACAGGACAGAGATAGGACAGAGATAGAACAGAGAGGACAGAGAGAGGACAGAGAGGACGGAGAGGACAGAGAGGACAGAGATAGAACAGAGTGGACAGAGAGGACAGAGATAGGACAGAGTGGACAGAGATGACAGAGATAGGACAGAGATAGGACAGAGTGGACAGAGATGACAGAGAGGACAGAGAGAGGACAGAGAGGACGGAGAGGACAGAGATAGGACAGAGATGACAGAGAGGACGGAGAGGACAGAGATAGGACAGAGTGGACAGAGATGACAGAGATAGGACAGAGAGGACAGAGAGACGACAGAGTGGACAGAGAGGACAGAGAGAGGACAGAGGTCTCACTCACTCGTCTTCCGCCAGCGTCCGGTTATGGACCATGTTCATGTCGCTCGGGGCATAGTTCCAGTTTGTTTCCTCGATTCTGATAAAGTATGTCCTGGTCACAGCCGCCGCCTGCAGCAGCACCGAGCAGAACACCACGCACTGCAGCAGCCGCATCAGCAAACCAGACATCCCCAACACACAACAACACAGAGGATTCAAGCGGATGTAGATACAGAGACGTCGATCCTCTTTTCTGTGACTCTGTGGTTTTATCTCTGTCCCTCTGTCTTCACAGGAGACCAGGGTCAGTGACCGGACTACAGCTGACGAACCAATCAGGAGCAAGACCCAGAGATGAGGGTCCAATCACAACCAAGAACACACACAGTTACATAAACCCTCCACATGTCTCACCCAGGTCTGAATTAAAAGTCAAATGAAGTTTTCCAGTTCAATAACATCCATCAGACCGTTGTGTTGTTGCAGATGTGTAAATCCAGGGTCGGGACAAATAAAGGATCTCGTCATCTTCATCTTAAAGTTTCCACTTGGTGACTGCTCCTCGTGAGTCCTTGGGCAAGACACTTAAGCCACCTCACACCAGTGTGTGTACGTATGTCTGTGTCTCTGTATGTTTGTGTGATTATGTGTGTGTGTTTGACTGCCTTGAAAAAGTGTTAAGAACAATATACATGTGAACATTTTCCATTTATTTTGTCTCACTCCTCACAGTGATTGAGAGGAGGGGGGAAGGAGGAGAGAGGGGTCACACAGGGTCAGAATCCCACTTTCCACAAACGGCAGGAGGTGGGCCATGTGAGGACACTGCAACAGTTCATTTGTAAAAACAGAAAAGTTACACTAGGATCTATGTTAGTGCTACACAAATAAAGTTCAACACCTTCAGAAAATCCTTTCAAATTTACAACCAAAAACAAAATATGTTGAAGATTGTAGCTGGACACCATGAGACCAGAGAGAGAGACCAGAGAGAGGCCATGAGACCAGAAAGCTAAACCAGAGACAAAAAATATGTACGATAATTCAGAGTCAATGAGTGTGTGGTTGTGAGTGCGACTGTGGGACGACGGATGGAAATTAGTCCAAGGCTACAATCCGGAGAGATGTGTTCATTAACATGTACTGTTCCAACCAAATAAACAATACACTTAAACTTTGAGAGACCAGAGAGACCATGAATCCAGAGAGCGACCACAGAGAGACTATAAAGAGACCAGAGAGAGACCAGAGAGAGAGGCCAGCGAGAGAGACCATAGAGATAGACCAGAGAGAGAGACCAGAGAGAGACAAGAGAGAGACAAGAAAGAGACCAGAGCCTGTAGAGGTAGATCCAGGACTGAAGGGGTTACTGATCCCAGGGTCAGGTTCAGGGTCCCATCACCACCAATATAGATTTCTAAATACTTTTAGGGTGAAGCCAAGACTCAAGGGACAAACAAACTGTATATTGTAACTGATCTACAGGAGGATTCTCACATGGTCCGATCTGTGAAAAGACTTAAAGTTTTTAATGTGGAATATTTTCTGTGAGGCTCATTTCCAGTTTATGGCTCAGACGAAACTTTCCAAGTTCGAAGTTCAGTCGCCTCTTGAGTAAATATGACACAGATTGTGAGTCCGGGAAAGTATTACATCACACTGACTGTAAAGAACTGTGAGCTGGTTTGATCACTGCAGAAAGTGATGGCAATTAGAGAGAGAGAGAGAGACCAGAGAGAGACCAGAGACCAGACAGAGAGAGAGAGACCAGAGAGAGACCAGAGACCAGACAGAGAGAGAGAGAGACCTGAGAGAGACAAGAGACCAGACAGAAAGAGAGAGACCAGAGACCAGACAGAGAGAGAGACCAGACAGAGAGAGAGACCAGACAGAGAGAGAGACCAGAGAGAGACGAGAGACCAGACAGAGAGAGAGAGACCAGGGAGAGAGATATACCAGAGAGGGTCATAAATTGCTCGAATTTGGCAAAATGTATCTTGCCAATGGGGAAAGCAAAATTATCTTGTTTTTGAAAAAGCAATGAGATTTGAACCACCAACCTCCAAGACATTTGGTGGTTTATGGGGTCCTCCTTCCTGTTTATAGACAGACAGAGCAAGAGCGAGAGAGAAAAGTAGACATATAGTACTTTTGGTCACAGCAGCAGAGGTGGTGTGGCCGCTGGTGATGAGCTGCTTCCTCTGGTTGATGTTTGCACTGTCTGCTTGAATTGGACCTTTTTCTCTGCTCGGGTTCAGAGCGAAATTCTGAAAGCTTTATTAGTATTTAAACATTCTTCCAGTGTATCTCTGCTTCATCTGCTTTTTTGGGACCATCCTTTCTACTCTGCTCTGGATAAGTATAAAACATGAGCACTGTTCTGCATTTACAAAAAAAGTAAGAAAAATAGCGACTGAAAAATACAAAACAACCACCGTTTCAGAGCGACTCAGGACTCGCTGCCGTTTCCAGAACATTCAAAATGGCCGACAATTTGAAGTCATCTCCAAAGATACTGAGAGATTTTGAATTATACACAAAAAGGATTCAACCAAAATGACGAAAACATCAGAAATATACACATTTTATTCACATCCAACACAAACATTATAAAAATACAGTATGTTCCTAAATACTGAAAACATCTATTTTTAAAAAGAATGTACAAAGACACGGAACAATGTGTAAAAGATAAAGTTTCAAAAGAAAAGTCAATTAAAATGCTATTGGCCAAAGAGACAACAACAAAAGCTTTTGACTAAAATCAGGCTGAGAACAAACTTTTTCACATTTAAATCCTTTGTATTTCATCTGTACATCTCTGTGAGCTCCAAGTATTCATGATTTCTCTGCAGCTGTTGTTGGTCGGTGTACAATTAAAGATAATAATAATAATAATAATAATAATAATAATAATAATACTGAGTTAGTTTTATACAGTGCTTTTTTGGACACCCGCCATTTTTCATTCACTCCACACTCTCTGGTGAGAAACTAAAAGCCACAGCTGCCCTGGGGCACACTGACAGAAGTGAGGCAACCAGTCTGTGCCATCAGCCCCTCCCACCACCACCAACCATTCACACACACACACACACACACACACACATACACACACACACATACATACACACACATACATATACACACATACAACTCATTCTACTGTGGGTGAAGTGTCTTGCCTAATAATTGTGTTGTATGTGCAGTATTTTTCCCGAAATGAACAAAGTGAATTATGTCGTCATTATATTTTAGGCGAAAGGTTTAAAGTTGCAAGACGAGATTCTTTACTTAGTGTCTTAAAAGATTGTCATATTCTGGATTTTTATTTTGCACTTCATTTAATTTATTTAGTATTTTTATTTTGTGACCTCATCTCTTATCTTTTTGAGGTCTCTTTCCTGTCCCAGAGAAAGACCAGAGAGACCAGTGCGAGAGAGCAGAGAGCAGAGAGGGAGACAAGACCAGAGCAGTAAACCAGAGAAGGCCAGGTTGGACAAGGATGAACCAAGGTGGACCATGGCAGACCCAGGTAGACCAGGGTAGACGAAGGTGGACCAGAGTAGACTAGGGTGGACCAGGGCAGGTCTATGCACTGAGGCTGTACTCCTGTTTGTAGCAACAGGGGCGGCACACGGCGTTCACCAAACCGTTTCCGATCTGACACAGACACACAACGACCTCCAGGACGGACAGACCCAGCAGCACACACTGCAGCGTCACCGTCCACTCCACAATGTTCTGAGGCTGAAGACACTGGGACCAGGACTCCGGCTCCAGCAGGTACCTGACACACACACACACACACAGAGAGAGAGTCAGAAACACCCACGCACACACATATACACTCACACACCCAGAGATATACACAGAGACACACACAAAGACTGAGACACACAGAGACAAACACTCACTCACACATGGAGACACACACACAGACACACACACACATATAGAGTCAGAAACACACACAGAGACAAACACTCTCTCACACAGACAGACACACATACGTACACACGCACACAGGCCAATGAGAACAGTCCCACACAGAGAAAAAGTACTCCTATACACAGACATAAAAATATAATTATAAAACATGAATTATCTGTGCTATTTTTGTAAAGCAGTATTCAAAGACCAAATATGGTAATGTAGCAATGTAGCATATTAGCTTCTCTGGGATCTCGGGTACATACATTAGTTAATCAATTTGACCAAAAAAGTCATACTTCTTTAGCCATAACCTTTGAACTTGAATATTTGTGACCCAGGGTGCAATGGGGTTAACTCCATTCAGTGTATTCGTGTTACCTGCCGCTCTGGTCCTCAAAGGCGTAGGTCCATCCCAGACTGGTGAAACACAGAGGACCTTGGACCAAAGCAAAACCAGCGACGACGAAGGAGTAACCAGCTCCAAGGAGACCGAGGACTGCAGCCAGGACCGAGCCACACATCTACACACACACACACACACACACAACCACACGCAAACACAATAATTAGCTGTAACGTAAGTACATTTTTGTCTACTCTAAACCTTTCCTTCAATTTGTATGTATTTGTGTCTTCCACTAAGAAGAAGATGAAGGTCCGTTATTCGTCTCACAATGAGGAAATTTCACAACAGCTGTCATCTCGAAGCTGTGGATTCCCCAACAACAGATCAGAGAAACAGTTCGAAACACAAGATACTGTATGCAGTAATAACAAACACATAAGAGCCATCAGTCCATAGGGAGCGGGATGTCCACAAATGCTAACAATCAGAGAGGAATACTCAGAGTGGGAGAAAGAGGTTCTTGGATTTTGGTCCGAACAATGAACAAACACAGAGGTCCTGAACCAGAGCAGGACTTCATGAAGTACTTGTTGTGCGTGTGTTGAGTCTGCGGCAGGGACAGACGCACACAGTCTCCGCAGCTGGACTTTGGGAGTGTGAGCAAACAAAGAGACGTCTGTGTGAAAAGAGGATTATCATTCAGCTCCAAACGCTGCAGCTAATGAGGAGAGGCTCAAGGGGGAAGTCTGAGGGACTGTGGAACAACAACCAGCATTTAGAGGTCCAGAGGGAAACATACGCTCACGATTTACTGTTTGGATGCATTATTATATATTACAACTTCTGTTTACTTCAAACAATTACCATTTGTCATTTGTTGTTTACTATGGAGGGATACTAAGGCCCTGTCCACGCACATTCAAATTCACAAAACACAAAATACTTTATCCATCCAGTATAGAGAGACAAGAGAGTGACCAGAGAGAGTCCAAAGAGAGACTGGAGAGAGAGACAAGCGAAAGAGGCAAGAGAGAGAGAGAAGAGAGAGAGACCAGAGGAAGAGACACGCGAGAGAGACTAGAGGGAGAGCCAAGAGAGAGAAACTTGAGGGAGAGACAAGAGAGAGAGCCATGAGAGAGATGCTATAGGGAGTGAGAAGAGAGAGAGACTAGAGGGAGAGCCAAGAGAGAGATACTAGAGGGAGATAAAAGAGAGAGGGGCCAGAGAGAGGGACCAGGGGGAGAGACAAAAGAAAGAGGCCAGAAAGAGAGAGAGAAGAAAGAGATACTAGAGGGAGAGCCAAGAGAGAGACTAGACGGAGAGACAAGAGAGAGACTAGACAGAGAGACAAGAGAAAGAGGCCAGACAGAGAGAGAAGAGAGACCCAGGGGAAGAGACAAGCGAGAGAGGCTAGAGGGAGAGACAAGAGAGAGATACTCGAGGGAGAGACAAGAGAGAGAGACTAGAGGAGAGAAAAGAGAGAGAGACCAGATAAAGAGAAAAGAGAGAGAGACCAGATAAAGAGAAAAGAGAGAGAGGCCAGAGAGAGGGACCAGAGCATGAACATTGTGTGTATTTGCATGTTTCTCACCATGAGGCCCTCGTTCCAGCAGCAGTCACACTTCCCCAAAGTGATGAAGACCACAGCAGGAATCAGCATCTGCAACAACCACAGGGTCTCACCATCCAGACTTATAGAACAGATAGACAGGTACCTCATTGTCTACCTCGATACCTCATTATAAAGCTAATGTCAAGAATATAGCCATGTCCTTTAATTCCTCCACAGAGCATTAGTTATATACAACTATGAACACGTTTTTCCTATCAGTCTAACTTCCTCTATTACCAGATTATAATGTCCAAAGTCCTGCTAAATAAAACATAAATCATAACAAAGCACAGCCATAAATTTAAAACACAGATGCAAAGTAGATCAGAGAGACCAAAGTGAGGTCAGAGAGTGAGACCAGGGGAAGACAGACCAGAGAGATCAGAGAGAGGGACCAGAAAGAGGCAATCTTTCCACTAACAAAGCTGTGGATTCTAGGGTGTATTATAGAAGTGCGTTCATCGTCCAATCACAATCCTGGATCTACGGGATCAGTCCTGGGTCTACAGCCTCAGTCCTGGGTTTACAGCCGCAGTCCTGGGTCTACAGCCTTAGTCCTGGATCTACAGCCATAGTCCTGGGCTTCTGAGCGGTTCCTCTCTGAAAATGGAGGGTCTGAGGAGAGCAATGATCCTGGACATTTATGAACATTTCTGGGCAGTTGTCTTCCCGCTCCCTATGGACCAAAGGCTCTGATGTATTTGTTGTTACTGCATTTCCTGTTTGATTCTCTGATCTGTTAGTTAGGAATCCACAACTTTGTAATTGATTTAGGGTAATACACATTTCTGTCTTTTTTGTTCAAAACAAAACTGGTGATCACTTGTGCTTTTAAGTGGACAAGAGGAAGTGAGGAGGGGAAGATGGAGGGAGGAAGGGGGGAGGACAGAGGGGAGAGGAAGTTGCTCTAAAGATAGACTTCTTGGAGACATCTGTTTGAACTGTGACCATAAAACAATTACACAGTGACAGTAAATTGTGTGTTTCTCAGATTCCGTTGAAAACAAACAAACTTTTCCACAGATAGTTTTCCAGTCTGTTCCAAACACCTGCGTTTCAGTTTCACTGGTTTCCGGGGATCAACACTTCTGAAGCTTCTGGTTTGGACATTTCCTGGTTCCCAAGTCTGTTTCACACACAACTGTATTCCATAAATGAACTAAACAGGACTAGCTTCTTTACACTTTTGTCTTATTGAAAGCTCTGTCAGAGTTGTACAAGAGAGACCCAATGTTAAAAAGTAGAATTGGAATCGTGCAGGCAAAAATTACTGACAAAAGGCAATTCGCTCATGGCTTAGAATGACCTGTGGACATTACTGCCCACCTCTGTTACTTGCAGCGCATTCTACCAGGAGTGTAGAGAACTATGTTTTCACTGACATCACAGCCGGATATGTCAGTATCATAACATCTGCTTCATGCTGCTTCTACCGGAAACTACTCACCAAGCCCCGGTGATCCAAGATGGCGGTGTGTTTAAATCATTGGCTTGTGCTCAGTGGCGCATGGGACCACCATGGGCACTGAAAGATTAGCGGAGCCCACCCATATTTGGTCATTTCTCTGGTCCTCCTGGTTCTGCACGGTGGACGAGCTCCCGTGATGCTTGGCGCCAAGTACGTGTGTGTGGCTCTCTCATGCACGTGCACAGAGGGGCACGGCTGTGCTCTGACCAATCAGTGTTGCTGATCAGTGCGGAGTCAGAGCCGGAGCCAAACAATCAGAGTTTGTCTTATTTAGTATGCATTACCACGGGAATTCTTGCTGAAGTAAATGCTCCTTAATTCTAAATGATCTGAATGCTACCGAATGCTAAATGATCTGAATACTACCGAATGCTAAATGATCTGAATGCTACCGAATGCTAAATGATCTGAATACTACCGAATGCTAACTGAAATAAATGCTACTGACTGGTGACTGCTAGCAAGTAATTCTACAATCAAATGAATGGAGTTAAAGGTATAGGAGTCCCAGGAGGAGGCCAGTTTCTGTTCTGAGCCGATAGTCACTGTGCTTGTCTTCCAGGGTTTACTGGACACTCCGCTCTCTGGTCTTTCTCCTCTGTCTTTAGGTCGTTAGAGCTGTGGAGGCGAGCGATTACACACCCACTCCTGTATAGGAGGATCTTGGAGTGACATTGTTGTTTATAGTTCTGCCGCGCCGGTCACGTGACCAGTTGGCAAAACAGCATAGAAAGCCACCTGGATGCTATAGAGTTAGCCAGTTTTAGACGTTTGGAGAGAGGTTTTACTAAATCAAATGGTCCATTCTTGTTTTGTGGTCGGTTGTACGGCCCGCTGGGGACAGATTAAGTTTTTTATCAAACTCCTTTGGAAAAGAACTGTGAAAAACGGCCACGGTAAAGTGGTCGGCACATTAAAATAGGGATGGGCTTTTATGTTGTTACCTACGGTAAACGTAGACAGGGAAGCCGGTGGATTAGGGGATAAACAATCGTTTTAAAAAACTAAGTTTTGCAAGTACTTTCACTGTGAAGATGAATTTTGTTTTGGTATTTTGGTTGCTTCCTTTTTCCACATTTACAGTAAGTAACAGCATAAAAGGGCAATTTTAATGTGCGGACCACTTTACCACGATGGCAAAAAAGTCCGGCAACTTTACTGCGGTGGAAAACGCGGGAAATGGTTTTCACTACGGACCCTTCTTGCGTGAAGGGTCCCGGATTTTCTATGAGGTAAGAATAAATGTTTCGCAGCAGAGGCGAGTCTGACCAATGTTTTTTCTCATCATCCCAAGTCTCAGATGGGATTTGGATTTGTTCAGTTCGGTCTCATATAATTATTCTTAGCTTGTCTTTATATCTTCTCTGATCTTCTTGCGTTAAAGTGCTTATTTACAGTGCTCTTCGCCCACTGATACTCGTCGTATCCATGCTTCAGTATGTGCCGCTCTGTCTCCTTGCCACTCCGCATGTGGCGCACACGGACGTAAACAAAGATCCTCCCATTGTTCACAAACAACAAGCAGCATCTGCCAGTGAAGTTGCGAAGTCTGAGACCAGAGAGACCACAGAGACCAGGAAGAGCCCAGAGAGAGGTCAGAGACACCAGGGAGAGACCAGAAAGAATGTAGAATTCTATGTCCCCTTTTTGGCTGCCCTCCACCACATTAAAATTAAGATTAAAAGATCCTTCATTTGCCCCACAGAGGGGCAAAACTATTGGCTCTTTGGAGAATTGTGATGTCACAAGACATAATGATAAAAGGTATCACTTCAGTCCCTACAGTTGTTACAATCCGCTTTTCTGAATGTTTTGTCAAAAGGGAAGTTCCCGGTCTCCACGTGAGCTCTGCCCTGTTTCCTCAATGACCTCATACTTGGGAGGTGTCCATCTCAGCGGGTCGTAACATTGTTCTGCTGAAAAATCCCAAAACAGCAAGAATTATGATAAAATAATATGTGTTTTTTATTCATATATTGATAATGATAATCTATAATGTTTGATCAAGTTGCTGGCGTTATACGTGTTTGTTTTGGACCCACCTCGTGACAGTTTTGTGTTACACAACGTGCAGTCTGCTTTATTCTTGTCACTGGTTTACTTTAAAAACTGCTATACGGCCGACAGCTTAGCGGCAAGCGGGCTATGGTAGTGGATTTCTTGCTGCAGACTTTGGGAGATCACCATAACAACACAGCTGTCTGCTGTCGTTACGATAATGTAAATTTAAAAATGTGGGTATCGGCTGCGGGTATCAGGTCCTATGGTATTGACCCAATACCAGTATCGGTATCGGTGCATCCTGTATCGTGACCGTACGCCCCTCGCCTCAGTCCTTCATGTGTCATCTCTGACCCAGTGGAAAAGCAGCACTTCCTCCTCACCAGCTGGAGTTGGGCTTGTTTCCTCCCATTCATTTGGAGGTTTCTTTGTGTCACGTATTCGAACGTTGAGTAGAAATCTAATGAAAGCTCTCCAGGATCCAACAGGAAGTGAGGTTACTACTGGATCCAACAGGAAGTGGGGTCATGTGTGTGGATAGAAGAATGTACAACAACACCACCCAGTTTTCTGTAGAACCCTCCAACCTTTTGACTCCAAAGAGATACTTGGTGTATTTGTGCTATACGCAGCAACCATTATATGTATATAGACCAGAGAAAGACCAGATAGCCCAGGGAGAGACAAGGGGGAGATTAGAGAGATCACGGAGAGACCAGGGAGACCAGGCAGAGAAAAAGGCAGGGACCAGAGAGACCATAGAGACAAGGGAGACTTGAGAGAGAGACCAGAGAGAGAGAGCAAAGAGAGACCAGAGAGAGAACATATAGAGACCAGAGAGAGAGAGCAAAGAGAGACCAGAGAGAGGGACTAGAGAGAGAGAGCAAAGAGAGACCAGAGAGAGAACATATAGAGACCAGAGAGAGAGAGCAAAGAGAGACCAGGGAGAGACAAGAGAGACCAGAGAGAGAGACCAGAGAGAGAACATGTAGAGACCAGAGAGAGAACAGAGAGAAGTTACCAGGGAGAGACCGGGAAGAGCTGGAGGAAGTGTGTGTGGAGAGGGGAGTCGGGGCGTCTCTGCTCAGACTGCTGCCCCTGTGACCCGGCAACGGATAAAGCGAAAGGAAATGGATGGATGGCAATTTCTGACTTTTTTTTTTGTCTTTTAATGCTGTATAATTGTTGCATCATGAAACACAAAGCAGGTATTTACAATAGTACAATAATAGTATTGTGGTTAATCCTTTGGGGCGCTACTTCATGGTTGGGGAGCCCTGTTTTAGATTAATTAAACTTGTTTTTATTGCCATTGGAAAAAACAGGAAGCCACACACCAAGAGTTTGCTTTGGCTCACATTGCAAACAAGTTATAGAAAAGTGAAAAAGTAGACTAAAGGCATGCTACAAATGCTAATAAATACATAAATACATAAACCACTCTTGCCAGGGCAATCCTCTCTCACTCATAGAGAGACCAAAGACTGCTGTGAAAAACATATGATAGCTCTTATGTCGCCAAAGTCACAGCCTCATTCCTGAGGACACTTTCTATACAGAGACCTGACTTCACACAAACATTTCCGAACATAAATTTCTTGTATCAAGTTCCAGCGCTCCTCCTTGAGAAAAACCCTGGTGCCCCTCCTTAAACGTCTTCAAACCAGTGAAAAAAATATTCTACTAAATTGTACAATGTATTTATTAGAGATGCACCGATACCACTTTTTTCAAAACCGATACGAGTACTGCATTGTGTGGGAATTCTTAAAATTAATTGAAAAATGCTTTAGTAATTAAACATTATAGCGAATGTTTTAAGAGTCAACAATAAGAGCCACTGTCATATTCCACTCCGATAGAACAATTATATTGATCCGGTGCTAGCAAAGGTGGTGTAGCGCGTGTTGGTGAGTTTTCCGATGTTCGATCAAGTTGCTGGTGTTATACATGTTTGTTTTGGACCCACCTCATGACAGTTTTGCCTTACACACTGTACATTCTGATTTACACATGACACTCTCATTTATCTTGTTGGCTTGTTCGCTTGCCGCTAAGC
Organism: Knipowitschia caucasica; assembly: GCA_964034765.1. Taxonomy (NCBI): domain Eukaryota; kingdom Metazoa; phylum Chordata; class Actinopteri; order Gobiiformes; family Gobiidae; genus Knipowitschia; species Knipowitschia caucasica. Next base: position 41,583,240 of record OZ035824.1, on the reverse strand, counting down.
TAAGCCAGCGGCAAGCACTTTCTCGCTGTCTGCTGTCGTGAGGCAAATGTAAATGAACAATGTGGGAATCGGTTGGCCGCATCGGGTTCTATGGTAAGAGTTTGTGGTATCAGTGCATCTCTAGTATATATAGTTTTATGCCTCAGTTAAAGTGTATGTATAAAAATTGCTCCATAAAGATAGTTCCTGTTGTTTCTTCTGTTTGGTTCTGTGCGCTGCAACACTGACATTTCTCTCCAGTGCTGAATCAAGTGTTCCCTTGTTGTTTCACAGCGCCAACCTTCTACAGTTTGTTTACAGATGGTTTTCTATCATAAATAAAAAACATTGTGATTTGTGAAAGATTCAGACCAATATGTTCTGTCTGTATCTTATCAGAAACAACCAAAAAGCCCTGTTTCCACCACCCAGATAAGTATGTGACATTAAGTACACACACACACTGCAAAAAGTGATGAAAAATAAGTATTAAAAAAATACTCAAATATTGCTAACTGTATCCTGGGTTAGTTGAGCACATTTTGATTGGCTTAAAACAAGATTTGCCAATGGGACAAAGCAAAATGTTCTTGTTTTAAAGAAGATACAATAACTGAGCCTCTTGGAATGACACAGTCTGAGATATATAAAATAAATGCTAATATAAACTTATGTGAAAGTTGCCTTACAATTAACAAAAACACATCTATAGGGTCTTTCAGCTTTACTGCTGCTATAGAAACAGACTTTGACATGTTTGCAATGGATGTGTTCACTCACCAGCACTCCTCCACCTCCCAGTCCTCCAAAGTACCAGACGTACTGGGCGAGCCGGTCCTCCTGCAGGTACTGGGTCTCCCCCATGGGAAACAGCAGCAGGAGGTTAGCCACGATGGAGCACACGGCCAGAGGCACCAGAGCCAGGCCCAGCGAGCGAGCGAACCCCACAGAGCAGCACATGTCTGGGGCTTAGAGTCCAAGCGAGTGGTGGGAGAAGGACCAGAGCGAGTGGAGAGGGTGGAGAGAGAGAGGGTAGAGGAGGAAGTGGAGGGAGGGTGGAGAGAGCAAAAGAGAGTGGATAGGGGGGAAAGCAGAGAGAGAGAGAGAGAGAGAGCAAGGAAAGCTGAGAGAGTGGAGAGGGAGAGAGTTGAGAGAGAGAGAGAGAGCAAGGAAAGCTGAGAGGGAGAGAGTTGAGAGAGAGAGAGAGCGAGCAAGGAAAGCTGAGAGAGTGGAGAGAGAGAGAGTTGAGAGAGAGAGAGAGAGCAAAGAAAGCTGAGAGAGTGGAGAGGGAGAGAGTTGAGAGAGAGAGCGAGAGAGAGAGCAAGGAAAGCTGAGAGAGTGGAGAGGGAGAGAGTTGAGAGAGAGAGAGAGAGCAAGGAAAGCTGAGAGGGAGAGAGTTGAGAGAGAGAGAGAGCGAGCAAGGAAAGCTGAGAGAGTGGAGAGGGAGAGAGTTGAGAGAGAGATAGAGAGAGAGAGAGCAAAGAAAGCTGAGAGAGTGGAGAGAAAGAGAGTTGAGAGAGAGAGAGAGCAAAGAAAGCTGAGAGAGTGGAGAGGGAGAGAGTTGAGAGAGAGAGCGAGAGAGAGAGAGCAAGGAAAGCTGAGAGAGTGGAGAGGGAGAGAGTTGAGAGAGAGAGAGAGAGCAAGGAAAGCTGAGAGGGAGAGAGTTGAGAGAGAAAGAGAGAGAGAGAGCAAAGAAAGCTGAGAGCGGAGAGAGAGACAACAGAGAGAGAGGAGGAAGGGGGAGGGAGGGTGGAGAGAGCAAGAGAGAGGGGAGAGTGGAGAGAAGGGAAGGGAAAAAGCAGAGAGAGGGAGAGAGAGCGAAGAAAGCTGAGAGAGTGGAGAGGGAGAGAGCAAAGACAGCTGAGAGAGAGAGAGCAAGGAAAGCTCTGAGAGAGAGCAAAGAAAGCAGAGAGAGTGGAGAGGGAGAGAGCAAAGAAAGCTGAGAGAGTGAAGAGATAGACAACCGAAAGAGTGGAGAGAGAGAAAGCAGGGAGAGAGAGCAGAGAGACCAAAGTCAAAGAGGGAACAGAAAGACCAGAGAGATAGAGAGACCAGAGACAGCAGAGAGAGAGAGAGAGAGAGAGCGCAGACCCCCCTTCTCTGTGCAGAGGAAGAGGAAAGAGGGAGCAGTGGAATATTGCGCCTGTGGGAGTGAGTTCCCACAGCTGCTTATCCAGGTCCCTCCCACCAACACAATGTTTTCTCCTGCTTCATCAGATGAAAACAGAGGACTTCTAAATGACAGTCCTGCATCACTATCTCATCTCCTGAAGTCAATCTGAAGTTGCTTTTGACTCATTCCTTGCCGATACTAATGTCCAAGAACAGTGATGATCCGGACATTTATGAACATTTCTCCTCATATGGACCAATGACTCTATGTGTTTGATATTATTGCATTTCCTGTGTTCGAATCCACAACTTTGTAAAATCCTCCAAGACGACACTGTAGTGATTTAGGACGATATACAAATACATTGAATTGAACTGACTTAAAATAAAAGAATAACAGTAAAAGTCCTGTCAAATACATGATCAAATCTGGTATTCTCCTAGCCTGGCCTTAGCCATCCGTCAATTAACATTTCCCACATGTGCGTCTGGGTCTGATCCTAGTGTCTGTGGTTACCTCGGTTGAATCCCCTCCGACCATTCAGCGAGTGCGGGAGGCGGGTGTTGTAGGTAGGTGTCGGTGACGTCAAGAGTTTAGACGAATTTGCTGGTTGTAGTTTGGCAATGGCGACGAATGCGATAGTAAAGTCATCCGTTCTGGTTCAGCTCCAAATATCAAGAAATTGAAGCCGGAGCAAGAGGAATGTTTTGTAAAATTCAATGCCGGCAAAGATGTTGTAGGTCTACTCCACACAGGCCCTGTTATTAGAGGATGAGGATGAGGGCTCTAATGCAGTGCATCCTGGGTAACTACAGACATCCTCTGCGTGACACTACGGTCGCTCAGAGGAGTAATCGAAGCAACAGGCTCCTATCACTACGCTGCCGAACGGAACGTTTCAAGAGATCCTTTGTTCCTTCGGCTGTCAGACTGTAACACAAACCTGGATGTCTTCTGCTGCTGGACACCTGAATTTCTACTACTCTCGAGTAGTGGGAGAGAGGTGTGGGGTCGGAGAGTGTTTGGGCATGTGTGTTGTCAGAGTGTGTGTGTTTCGTTTTGTTTGTCTTGTACCATATGTGGTAATGTCATGTACTGTACTGTACAGTTGTGTGTTTTGGAATTTCTACTCCATGATGTTATTATAGCAGTGTGTGTGTGTGTGTGTGTGTGCAAGTGTCTTTGGGTATCTCTGTTTGCATGTGTGTCTATCTGTGTCTCTTTATCAGTGTGTGTGTGTGTGTGTATGACAGAGTTTGAAATCAAATTAGAATCCACTCCCTTTTTGAATCATGTACTTATTTGTCTGTTAGATTGATCTATGTATGTAAGAAAAATGTGTAGGTAAAAAATATAATATATTTAAAAAATGTATAATATAAAAGTAGTAACAGCATATGTGACCACAGTCTGTTGGCAAAATGACAAATGTATTTTAGCGTCACATTTACCTCCATTTTGTGCCAAACAACCAGAGTGGCAGTGGGATTAGAAGATTATAAAACAATCTCTGGTGAAACACTGCTCTGTTCCAGGATTAAGCAGATCACCTGAAAGCTCATTTAATGTAAATACTATTTTCCCAATGAATGAGAACGATATTTGCAGAATCCAAACTTCTGAGAACATGTTTATGACCAGAACATGTGAGAAATGTTTCAAGACCAGAGATTGTATTAAACTTTGAACAAAAATGTGTAACCATTTCTCATACGCTAACAACCAGAGAGTGTATATAAGAAGAAGACTAGGACCAGAGAGCTGCTGTGTTTATTGTTTAAAAGTTTAGACCAGAGAGAGACCAGAGATAGCAAGGCACTGTACCAAAATATGGTCTGAATATTGTCACAACAAACATTTGTGATCATGTAGAGGAGTATGAAGACATACAGACACAAAGAAGTGCCAGTCCGTCCTCTCGCGCTAGTACTCACTGCAAAAGCTGAATTTGACGAGTGAAGGCTCCTAATTGGTCAGTTGAGTTACAGAGACAGTATCACAGAGAGCTTTAAACCACAGATTTAAGCCCAAAATGGTGAGTGTGGCACAAACGGTTACTGAGCTAGAGGAGTTTACTTTTACATGTGAGTCAATAGGAGCCAGAGAGATGAAGCCAAACTTCACCATGAGCACTTCCCTATGGGGCTGCATTGAGAGTGCGCTAGCATTGTCCATCGGTGTACTGTTTATGGTTTCACACCCAATTTGAGAAAAAACTCAATAAAACATTCATGTAATCTACAGATTGCCAATTGGAGTGAATCATGTATTTAAAAAGGCAAAGAAGATCTTCAGTCGAAGCTGCGACAGACGGATTCTACCCAGAGTGCCATGAGAGGGGGAGGGTCTCCCACATGAACTGTATAAAACCACGTTGATTCTAAAACCCCTGAGCACACCCATCAGCGCGGGGGTCTGATCCCGCCCACAGCACTCTCCTGATTGGACGACTGCTTTGATTGGCAGACTGGTTCCACCAGTCGCCCACAGTGATGATCTGGCCACGCCCAAACTGAGACCTCTTGTGACCTGAGAGCAAAGAGAAGAGCGTATAAACACAGGATCTATAATAACTGTGAGAGTGGTAAAAGTTAGTGATTTATAAGGTTTTACATACAATCCCTTTCACTAAGAGCTAAGGCCCCGTTTATACCGAGGCGCTGCAGAAACGCCCTAAAGCAATTAGCAAAAACGACACAGTACCCGCTGCCATTGTTGTTTATGTTTGTTCTCGGCTTCCAAATGTCCAAATGTACGTGCAGGGAAGTGGGGAGGTCATAGCTGGCAGAGATTTCACATCTTTTTCTTCATGCCGCTATGAAACAGCCGCCGCTGAGCAGCGTATGGGTTTTGTTCCACTCTGGAGGCTGGTTCTAAACACTGTGGTTTCACCTGAAACAACGTCTCAATGTAAACTGGAGACCAAACCGATACCCAACGCAAACGTTTTACAGTCGCAGCATCTCTGTATAAACGGGGCCTGACACTGGTGAAAATCCCTGAAATATAGCAACAAAAGTTTGGTGAATGGCTAATGCTGATAGTGAACAGTGTGTTGCTATGGTAACTATCACTGGTTCTGCCCTAGTGGAAAACAAAACTGAACTAGGACGAGGACCAGACCCGGACCAGGACCTTATTTGCCATAGAATGTTTGTTACCAGGCGAACGAGAATGGTCACATTTGAAATTTAGTTAAAGGTAGAACTATTCACCTTTCAAAACACAAAAGATCTTTTCATACAAAAATTATATTAATATGACAGAGATAAATTACATAGAAACAGAGAAAGTCACAAACTAATGAAGACCACATGTAAATAAGCAGTGATTTAGACACCTCCAACATGAGAATATTAACTTTTGTAAAGTCCTGGACCTCTCTGTGTGTGTATGTGTGTGTGTGTGTGTGTGTGTGTGTGTGTGTATCACCAGTCACTGGGTGGATGACCGTGTGGCCCTTCCCCCGCAGTTTCTCTGCGACCTCTGCATCGATGCCTTCTTCCAAACTCACTGTCCACTGATCCTCTGCAACAACAACAACAACAAAACTAATTTAAAGAAGAAATATCACACATTATTTACTTTGTCATTTTATAATTTAGAATGTGAAAGAGTGTGGAATATCCCTGTAACTCCCTGGGCTGCCACCAGAGGGAGCAGCATCTGCAGTCAGAGCTCCCTGTAACTCCATGTGCTGCCACCACTGCCACAGTGGGACGGCAAACTGTTGTTGTGTTCTAAAATATGCATGCCTGGCTCCCATCGGCTTTGTAAATTTGAAATTTGATATAGAGACACATGCGTCGGACAATTTTTAAACGTTCATTTTATGCAATTTTTTGCCCAAAAGGTTGCATTAGACCCCCCCATGTGCCAACACTCGTGCATGTCTTCAGGGTCAAAAATCAAATCCTTTCGCCGGAAAGAAAATAATAAATAATAATGAAACCATGTGAAGCGCCTTGGGGATTCCAAGAAAGCGCTGTATACAATCATTGCATTCTTAATCAAACTCCCCCAATCTAGGGACTTAAGTGGAGAAGGACATTCTACTGCTACAGACAGACTCTGATGACCACAAGGGAGCGCTGTTGTCCTGCTCTGCCTCCTCTCCCATGTTTGACAGTCCTCTTCAGCTCATTCAGCTCAATTTAGTTTGATTTTAGTCCCTATGAAAGCCTTGTTTACAATATTATACAACAATATTGCTTAACTCACAGAGAGAGACTAGAGAGAGTCCAGAGAGAGACCAGGGAGAGACCAGAGAGAGACTAGAGAGAGAGACCAGAGAGAGACTAGAGAGAGAGACCAGAGAGAGACTAGAGAGAGAGACCAGAGAGAGACTAGAGAGAGAGACCAGGGAGAGAGACCAGAGAGAGACCAGAGATAAACCAGACAGAGAGAGCAGGTTTCATACAGATATAACGTATTACATACATAAACGCTGAAATGCAGGTGAGTGTTCTGTTAGAGGAACTTGTGGCTGTGTGATAAGACACAGTCAACACAATGTGGTTCAATCATTAATCCAGGTATAAATGGATTTTATGGCAGAGTATGTGTTATAAAGTCTTATTTCCTGCTGCTAGCATGTGTGTGTGCGTGCCTCACTCGTTTGGTCGTTGTGGGCATAGAATCGAGGAGCATCGAGAGCCTGCTGCGGATTCATCCCAAACTCCAACATGTTCAACAAAACCTGGACACAAAAGACTGAGAGTTCACTGAATACAAGTGGGAGGGCATTTTGAAAAACACTGTTTTCTATCTGGTATCTCTGGTCTCTCTTTCTGCCCTCTCCATGGTCTCTCTCTGGTTTCTCTCCTCTCTAGTCTCTCTCTAGTCTCTCTCTAGTCTCTCTCTAGTCTCTCTCTAGTCTCTCTCTAGTCTCTCTCTAGTCTCTAGTCTCTCTCTGGTTTCTCTCCTCTCTACCCTCTCTCTAGTCTCTCTATAGTCTCTCTCTAGTTTCTCTCCTCTCTAGTTTCTCTCCTCTCTAGTCTCTCTCTCTCTCTCTCTCTCTCTCTAGTCTCTCTCTCTCTCTCTCTCTCTTCGCTGTAGATACAGGACTGAGGATCCATGACTTTTACTTGCCTTGTGCATGTGTTTATTGGTATTCTATACAAATAAACTTGCCTCATCATATTTTTGTATCCTCTGAATTGTTTATTGTCAATCGTACATAAGTTTCCAATACCTGCACATGTCCCTGAGGCTGCATGAAGCCCCCCATGACTCCCAGGGCCCCCAGGAGCTGGTGGGAGCTGGACTCGGAGCTGGACTCGGAGCTGGACTCGGTCACCAGAGCAGAGAGGATGGTGTGGAAGGGACGCTTTCCCCCCGCGATACAGTTTGGATGCCCGCGACGAAGAGAGAAGTTAGCGCCGCGATTCTAGAAACAGGAAGACACCAGGAGACTGATGTGTTGTGATTAAAACTGGGGGACCCGAGTTTTAAATCATGAAGAATTAAACAAAGTCCAAAACAAAACATAAGTGTCACTATTTTCTGGGTTTCTGGATCTACAACAGTTTGATTTAGCCACTAGTTTTCATATGCATGTCTCTCTGCTCTCTCTTTGGTCTCTCTTTGGTTTCTCTCCAAATTCTCTGGTTTTTCTTTTTGGTCTCACTGCTCTCTCTCGCCAGCCTCTCTCTCTGTCCCTCTCTAGTTTCTCTCTCTGGTCTCTCTCTCTCTCTGGTTTCTCTCTGGTCTCTCTCTCCAGTCGCTCTCTGGTCTCTTTCTCTAGTCTCTGTCTCTCGTCTCTTTCTCGTCTTTCTCTGGTCTCTTTCTGGTCTCTCTCTTTGGTCTCTCTCTCACTGTGTATCTGTTCTTCTGTTCTGATTGGTTGACTGACATGTTGCTAAAGATGTAATGACGTCACATTTGTTTGTGGATGAGACTCTGAGACAGCAGCGACATCATCAGGGGTCGGATGTGTCGGAAGTGTCTGACCTGCAGAGAGAAGCCGCACCCTGGAGGTACGAGTCCGGAGCCGAAGCCCATGTAGTTACTGTTGACAAAAGAGCAGGCGTTTCCCTCTGCGTCCACCACGCAGAAGAAAACCGTGTCACTGCCGCTCTGCACGCCAGGCGCCACACCCGGCATCGCCCTGGAAACCGAGACACACACACGGGGGTCGTGTGGTTCTCTTCATGTACAAAACTTCAACCATACACTTTACTTTACATGTCTAGGTTTGTAAGTGCTTTCCTAAAGGATTATCCGGGAAGCTGAATTTGCTTTTAGCTGTAAAACTAGAGGGACAAGAGAGAGAGAGACCAGAGAGAAACCAGAGAGAGATTTACCAAATAAATTAGACCAGAGAGATCAGAGAGAGAACAGAGAGAGAGGCCAGACAGAGAAGCCAGAAAGAGAGAGAGATAGATCAAAGAAACAAAACCAGAGAGAGACCAGAGTGAGAGAAACCAGAGAGAAGCCAGAGAGAGAGAGGCCAGAGAGAGAAGCCAAAGAGAGACCAGAAAGAGAGAGATAGATCAAAGAAACAGAACCAGAGAGAGACCAGAGTGAGAGAAACTAGAGAGAGATACCAGAGAGATGCCAGAGAGAGACCAGAGAGAGAACAGAGAGAGAGAGAGCAGAGAGACCAGAGAGAGACCAATCTAAGTCCAGTCCAAGTCTCATAGTTTTATACAGATAACAAATGTGGCACAATACAATTTAAAAACGCTGACTGATGATTTTTAGTCTAAATATCAGCTCTGACTCCGAGTCGAGTTTCTCCTCTGACATGATCCTGTTTGAGATCTGTCTATAAATCTGTTATAAACACAGTCTAAATCTGTTGTAAAATCCCTATAAAGAGAAAAAAGCTTGTAAAAGTTGAGTTTGAAGTGAGTGTTGTGATTGTGATTGTCACGGTTTAAAGCCTGCTCCTGTCTCTGTTTGTTTAAGAGCAGATAAAGATGGAGTCCAAAGTCCCATAGAGAGCAAACAACACAGAGAACCCAGAGAACAGACACCACAGAGAACCCAGAGAACAGACACCACAGAGAACACAGAGAACAGACACCACAGAGAACACAGAGAGCAACCACCACCGAAAAGTAGGAGCAACGACTGAGGGAACTCTGTCATCACTGTCAACATGAAGTCTACAGTACTCTACACTCTCTGGTCTCTGTCTCTGGTCTCTGGTCTCTGGTCTCTGTCTCTGGTCTCTGTCTCTGCTGTCTCTGGTCTCACTCTGGTCTCTCTCTGGTCTCTTTCTGGTTTCTCTCTGCTCTCTTTCTAATCCCTCTTTCTGGTCCCTCACTCTGGGCCCTGTCTCAGGTCCCTGTCTCAGGTCTCTGTCTCAAGTCTCTGTCTCAGGTCTCTGTCTCAGGTCTCTGTCTCAGGTCTCTGTCTCAGGTCTCTGTCTCAGGTCTCTGTCTCAGGTCTCTGTCTCAGGTCTCTGTCTCAGGTCTCTGTCTCAGGTCTCTGTCTCAGGTCTCTGTCTCAGGTCTCTGTCTCAAGTCTCTGTCTCAGGTCTCTCTTTGGTCTCTCTCCCTCTGGACTCTCCCTCTGGACACTCTGTGGTCTCTCTCTCACTAGTCTCTCTGGGCTCTCTCACTGGTCTCTCTCTGGTCTCTCTCTGGTCTCTCTCTGGTCTCTCTCTGGTCTCTCTCTGGTCTCTCTCTGGTCTCTCTCTGGTCTCTCTCTGGTCTCTCTCTGGTCTCTCTCTGGTCTATCTCTACTCTCACCTGTGCATGTTGATGTTCTGTGCTCTCTTGTGCCCATAGCTCGGCTTAAGCAGGGCCTCCACAGGAACCTGCACATGGTCCGGGTCTCCCAGGACCGTCAAGACGTCGGCCTGGGCCAGACGCACCGCCTCAGTCAGAACATGGAGGTACTCTGGGCTGTTGTGACCCAGATCTGAGACAGGGAGGTATCTGTTATGTAGTGATGTGGTACCATACCTCTAACAATACAAAACTACTTTATCTCGAGTATATACACAGCGTATACGTTTAATGAGTCTTTCTGAAAATGGTCTTCCTGAAAATGTGAGACAGACTTCTACCAAAAAAAACGTTTCTCAACAACAGACGGATAGTATCTTCTCTCTTTTTGATGCACTGTGATTATTCATGATTTTAATGCCTTGTGTGATCTTGTTTTCTTCAGCACTTTGAGGTGCCTTGTGTATGAGAGAAAGACACAGGAAAGAGAGCAGAGACATCAGTGGGAGAGCAAGAATAGAGATCAGAGAGAGAACAAGGAGAGAGACCAGAGATAGATCAGAGAGAGAGGGACAAGAGAGAGAGATAAGAGAGAGAACAAGGAGAGAGAAACCTGAGAGAGACCACAAATAGAGACCAGAGAGAGAGATAAGAGAGAGACCAGAGAGAGACCAGAGAGAGAGAAACTGGAGTGGGACCAGTGGGGGCGGGTTCCGGCTCGAAAGTGGCCACGATGACGTGCGCTGACATGCTTGCAATACCCGCCCCGGACCGATGGGGGTGGACCCGGAATGAGAATTAGCTAATGCTAATTTCTGGTCTTAATATAGCATCTTCTTACCTCTTGAAAATGTCTTTACAGGATGGTCCAAACGTTGGCTCTTGGCCCAAAGCTCCGTTCCACATGTGTATCAATGCTGAGGGGAGGGAATATTTTTGGACCACTCTGGTTTAGTCGCTGTGAATTTTTGAAGGCATTCGTCTAAATGAATGGAGCTCGCGCCGGCTGACGCATGCGCAGATGCGTTTTTTCACAATTTTCTTGTGGTCGGGACCACTCGCAGCCATTTTGGATAGCTCCAGTAGAGCACAATTTTTGGCCCATTAGTTTGAACGGACCTCCTGTGGACTCACCACCTGCAGAGGATCAGTGAGGGGCAGGTGCTCTGTGACTTGGGTGGCAGCTCTGACTGCCACCACCCCGACCCGGAAATGGATTAAGGGGTAGAAAATGGATGGATGGATGGATGGATAGTTTGAACGGCGAGATAGGCGTAACTACGTCCGTTAATATTTACAGTCTATGAGTGGGACCAGGGACAGACCAGAGTGAGCAAAGAGAGACTAGAGAGACAGTGGTGACCTTCTGACCTCTGAGTGGGAAGTTGAGCAGGATGTTGAGCAGCAGCAGAGCGGTCAGGCCCTGCCCGTTCGGAGGCGGCTCCCACAGAGTCACGCCCTGGACACACATCACATCATCATTCACTCATTCACTGCTCCATGTTCCAACAATACACTTATTTATCAAAGGTTTGCATGGCGAAGTGATTAGCATTAGTCACAAACCTTAGATTCAGAAAATGTAGATGAATCATAGACTTTATATACAGTACATGGACGATGCTAGGTTATGTTGTTATTGTATGTGGCATGTATTGCCAACGTCCAATCAGTTGTTTTGCTCCAAAAGAAGGCTGTCAGAATAGTTAATTATGCAGATTTTTATGCTCCTACAAACGCCCTCTTCATCAAATTAAAAACATTAAAATTTCATGACCTTGTTGACCTAAACACTGCGATTTTCATGTACAAAGCCCATAACCACCTGCTCCCTCAGCGCATACAGGAGAGGTTCAAACCTAGAGAGAGTCCTTATGAATTAAGAGGTGTGTATGTCTTTAAGAAACCAAATGTGAGAACCAGTTTAAAAAGTAGATGCATCTCTGTCAGAGGGGTTCATCTTTGGAATGGCCTGGATGAGCCACTCAAATGTTCCACCTCAATTCACACATTTAAAAAGCGCTTTAAGGCTATTGTTGAAGAAAAGTATAAATCACTAGAATAATAATAATAATAACAATGATGATGGTGGTAGTAATGGTGGTGATAATGATAATAATAATGGTAATGATGATAAATATAATAACACATATATTGTACATGTAAAATATTATCAATATTAAAAAATATATATATATATATATATATATAAAAATAAATTAATAAATTATAATAATAATAAACATATCTGTGTATATTGTGTATATGTATAGATATGTGTGCACTGCATATGTGAATGTGTGTATGCAGGTACAGGTATAGGTGTATGTTTGTATGTGTGTGTATGTATATATATATATATATATGTATATGTATGAATGTGTGTATGTGTATGTAAATGCATGTATACAGTGCCTTGCGAAAGTATTCGGCCCACTTAAACCTTTCAACATTTCGCCACATTTCAGGCTTCAAACATAAAGATATAAAATTTACATTTTTTGTAAAGAATCAACAACAAGTGGGACACAATCGTGAAGTGGAACGACATTTATTGGATAATTTAAACTTTTTTGACAAATAAAAAACTGAAAAGTGGGGCGTGCAATATTATTCGGCCCCCTTGCGCTAATACTTTGTAGCGCCACCTTTTGCTGATATTACAGCTGCAAGTCGCTTGGGGTATGTCTCTATCAGTTTTGCACATCGAGAGACTGGAATTCTTGCCCATTCTTCCTTGCAAAACAGCTCGAGCTCAGTGAGGTTGGATGGAGAGCGTTTGTGAACAGCAGTCTTCAGCTCTTTCCACAGATTCTCGATTGGATTCAGGTCTGGACTTTGACTTGGCCATTCTAACACCTGGATACGTCTATTTGTGAACCATTCCATTGTAGATTTGGCTTTATGTTTTGGATCATTGTCCTGTTGGAAGATAAATCTCCGTCCCAGTCTCAGGTCTTTTGCAGACTCCAACAGGTTTTCTTCCAGAATGGTCCTGTATTTGGCTCCATCCATCTTCCCATCAATTTTAGCCATCTTCCCTGTCCCTGCTGAAGAAAAGCAGGCCCAAAGCATGATGCTGCCACCACCATGTTTGACAGTGGGGATGGTGTGTTCAGGGTGATGAGCTGTGTTGCTTTCACACCAAACATATAGTTTTGCATTGTGGCCAAAAAGTTTGATTTTGGTTTCATCTGACCAGAGCACCTTCTTCCACATGTTTGGTGTGTCTCCCAGGTGGCTTGTGGCAAACTTTAAACAAGACTTTTTATGGATATCTTTGAGAAATGGCTTTCTTCTTGCCACTCTTCCATAAAGGCCAGATTTGTGCAGTGCACGACTGATTGTTGTCCTATGGACAGACTCTCCCACCTCAGCTGTAGTTATCTGCAGTTCATCCAGCGTGATCATGGGCCTCTTGGCTGCAGCTCTGATCAGTCTTCTCCTTGTTTGAGATGAAAGTTTGGAGGGACGGCCGGGTCTTGGTAGATTTGCAGTGGTCTGATACTCCTTCCATTTCAATATAATTGCTTGCACAGTGCTCCTTGAGATGTTTAAAGCTTGGGAAATCTTTTTGTATCCAAATCCGGCTTTAAACTTCTCCACAACAGTATCTCGGACCTGCCTGGTGTGTTCCTTTGTCTTCATGGTTCTCTCTGCACTTTAAAAAAGAACCCTGAGACTATCAAAGAGCAGGTGCATTTATACGGAGACTTGATTACACACAGGTGCATTCTATTTATCATCATCAGTCATTTAGGACGCCATTGGATCATTCAAAGATCCTCACTGAACTTCTGGAGTGAGTTTGCTGCACTGAAAGTAAAGGGGCCGAATAATATTGCACGCCCCACTTTTTAGTTTTTTATTTGTTAAAGAAGTTTAAATTATCCAATAAATTTCGTTCCACTTCACGATTGTGTCCCACTTGTTGTTGATTCATGACAAAAAATTACATTTTTATATCTTTATGTTTGAAGCCTTTAATGTGGCGAAATGTTGAAAGGTTCAAGGGGGCCGAATACTTTCGCAAGGCACTGTAGATATATGTATATTATATACATAAAAGGAAGAAAATTAAAATAAATAAATAATAATAATACAATAAAATAAAAATTATATATATATATATATATATATATATATATATGTATATATATGTCATATTCTGTGTTTATGTATATAATGTGATTACAAGGAATATTTATTTGAATTAGTACGAACTATTTATTTTCTTACAATGAAAATTGTATTTGGAAATACTGTAAGCTCTGTGGACCCGCTACATTGTATATAATTTTGTTACATTTGTATAAGTAAGAAATGTAATTTTGTTATTTGTTAATATGGGTTAGGCGAAATAAGAGTTAAACTTCAACCCTTTCGGTCAGTATATAATTTATAATTTGTGAATGTCAAATGTTGTCTTATTTTCTGCTGATGGCCGAAGAATAAACGAATATATATATATATATATATATATATATTAGTGCTGTCCAACGATTAAAATATTTAATCGCGATTAATCGCATGAATTTCATAGTTAACTCGCAATTAATCGCAAATTAGTCACACATTTGTATCTATTCTTTATGTCCCTTGAATTATCATTTTAATACTACTAAAAAGTGAAAAGGCGTGCTGTGTGCAATTGCTTTTTTTAATATTTTGTAAATTTGTTCATGTAAATACTCTATGCTGTTTCTCTGTTTACTTTCGGTATATCTATGACTGTATACTGTTTGCTTGTTTTGCCTTTTTTATTAACCCCTCCCCCCCATCTCCCACTTCATGTCCCCCCCCCCCCCCTCCTATGTGCCCTTCTGGGTTTCCTTTGGCCCCCTGTATCTCCAACTACATATTGTTTGTAATCTCTGTCTACAATGTATCTGAACTAGTCCTTTTCTTTGTTTCTATTTTTTTTTCTGTATATGTGTTTGTCTGCAATAAAAAGTTAAAAAGTAAAAGTATTTATTATTATTATTTTTTTTTTAATTGCGCGATAAAAAAAATGACGCCGTTAATATTGATTTGCGTTAACGCGTTAATAACGCAATATTTTGGACAGCACTAATATATATATATATATGTCATCAAAGGCACAGACTCAGACCTTGTACTGGAAGCCGATTGGCCGGATGACTTGGCTGTAAGTAAGTAAGTAAGTAAGTTTTTATTTATATACCGCCTTTTCACTGCAGATCTGAGTCTCAAAGCGGTTTACAATTGTTAATTTTGGGCATTTGTCTCTCACTCCACACAGAGATGGGAGCGGGGCCGGTACAGGAGGCGCATGCCAGAACTATTGGACATATTTTTAGTGGTAGGGGAAACCGGAGTACCCGGAGGAAACCTACGCAGACACGGGGAGAACATGCAAACTCCACTCAGAAAGGCCCTGGTCCGACCGGGATTTGAACCCAGGACCTTCTTGCTGAGAGGCGAGAGTGCTATCCACTCAGCCACCGTGCCGCTGTGGTGGCGCCTCAGGTCCTGCTCCGTCAGGACTCCGCCGTTCTCCTCTATCACCTTCAAAATGGCGCCGGCGACTCTGCCCTCGTAGAATGCAGCTTTACCTCCCTCTCCCAGCTCCTGCCAAACACACACAGAGGAATGATGAGGATCTGGTGGCTGTGAGGGAGGGGGATAAGCTAAGACTTAACAACTATTGTTCCATCTCAAATCTGCAATTTATGGGGAAAGTCCTTGAAAAGTATTCTTCCAATAGCTTACCAAACGTCTTATTATCAACAATTAATGTGATAAGTTTCAGTCTGCAGCTTTTGACACTGTCACCATGAGATCTTCAAAGGGGTGATCCTCTTACAGAGACTAGAGGACTGTTGGTTAATGACTTACCTAATAGAAGACAGGAAGTACTTTGTGGAGATTGTAAACTGTGTCTCAGATCATATGGCCCTGACCTATGGAGTACCACAGGGGTCGATCCTGGGACCTCTTCTGTTCAGTCTCTACATGCTGCCGTTAGGTCAGTTAAAACACAGTAACACTGTGTCCTATCACAATTATGCAGACGACACTCAGATTTACAGTATGTCTCCCTGACTGCAGGAGAACATGGACCAGTGGACTCGCTCCATCTAACCGATCAGTGAGTAGATGCAAAACAACTGCCTTGAGCTAAACATTGACAAAACAGAAATGATTGTCTTTGGTCCCAGAACCATAGAGAGTGTTATCTGTCACCTCCAGTGTCTTTCCCTGAAACCTTCAAATGAGGTCAGATATCTAGAGGTAATACTGGACTCAGACTTACATTTTAACCATCTAAAAACATTTCCAGGATCAAAAACATAGTGTCTAAAGCAGACTTGGAGATTGGTGTCCTGCTTTTGTCTCCAGCCGTTTAGACTACTGTAACAGGTCTCTCCAAACAAGTTGTAAAACAGCTGCAGGATTTTCAAAACGCTGCAGCTCTAGTCCTGACTAGAACCAGGAAGTAACATCAAATTAGTCCTGTTCTCAGATCTCTGCTTTCTGTGGCTCAGAGAATAGACTTTAAAGCAGCTCTGTTTGTTACAAGTCTCTCCATGGCCTCGCACCAAAGTACACCTGTGACATGTTAGTGCCATATGAACCAACTCTGAGGAGCACCGGGACTGGCCTCCTGCTGGTGTCAGGACTAAACATGGGAGGCTACATTTCAGATTCATGCAGCTAAAATCTGGAGCAGTCTTCCTGAAAATGTGAGAGAGGCTTCTTATCTGACAATGTTCAAATCCAAGTTAAAAACAGTTCTGTTTCGCTGCAACAACTGAAGGAAAGTCTTTTTAATGCTCTGTGATTAGTTATGACTTTAATGCTTTGTGTGATTGTTTCATTCATCACTTTGAGCTGCATTGTGAATGAACTGTACTATACAAATAAACTTTCTTATTAGCTCATATTGTGGACTGAAGGAAAGACAAAAAGATGCCACTTTGACTCATCAATCAATGGTTAAAATATGGCAAATACGTGGGAGGCAGCTCTCAGCGAGTAACAGATCCAGTGCAAACAGAGGATTGATAAATAACCTTGTAGTATATAAGGAGTGGACTGACAGAGTGTGACATCACCACAGTGTGACATCACCACAGTGTGACATCACCACCATGTGACATCAACGTGTCCTCAGGCAAGACACTTCAGCCACATTAAAATAAGTCTGGTGTGTGTGTGTATGTGTGTGTGTAGTAGTAGTTTATCACCACTGTGTATGGAGTGAATGACTAATGACAAAGCGTCTTTGAGTGTCTAGAAAAGTGCCATATAAAACCAATGCATTATTATTATTATTATTATTATTATTATTATCACATTAATAACAGACCATGTGACGCCTATTACCCTGAATTCACCTTTTGCACGGATCAGCCTCGCTCCTAGTAGGTTCTGGTTGCTATGAGGTTGCTATGTAGGATTGTGACTATAACTTTCCACATGGATCCTGTCAGAGCAGTTAGAATCATCTTCTTGGGCTAAAAAGTAAACTATCGGGGTTACGTCATACTAATATAGTCCACTGCTACTATAAATTAACTTAAAGAGAGGGACCAGAAAGAGAGAGACCAGCAAGAGATACCAGAGAGAGAGAGAAGAGAGAGACCAGAGAGAAACTAGAGAGAGGCCAGCAAGAGAGACCAGAAAGAGAAACTAGAGAGACCAGAGAGAGAGAGGCCAGCAAGAGAGAGACCAGCAAGAGCAACCAGAGACGGACTAGAGAGAAACCAGTGAGAGACTAGAAAGAGAGAGGCCGGCAAGAGAGACCAGGGAGAGACAAGAGAGATACCATAGCTTTAAACATCAGTATTCCACACTCACACATTACCCTGAGTGTGTTTGCAAGCTCTGGATTGGTGAACACTTCCCCGGCCTTGGGCGCTTCCCCCTGGAGCAGCAGGTCTGGGTGCAGGTTCCTCCCGGCCTGTTGCAGCTCAGAGACCCAGTGGGACCAGTGGTGTGCCGTTACCTCGGCCACGGGAAACCCAGCCTCAGCCAGACGCACTGCCCCCTCCAGCACCGCCGGCAGGGTCAGCTGGAGAGGGACAATGTGGGGTGAGACCAGGGGAGACTGAGAGACACACAGAAACTGGGAGAGGAACCATGTGGGGTGAGACCAGGGGAGACGAAGAGACACACAGAAACTGGGAGAGGAACCAAGTGGGTGAGACCAGGGGAGACAAAGAGACACACAGAAACTGAGGGAGGAACCATGTGGGGTGAGACAGAAAGACAAGACAGACAGCGAGACCAGAGAGAGAAACCAGAGAGAGGAGGATTCATGAGAGAAATATACAGTTGTAGGTTTAAAGGAGAAGTATGATGCATGTATTTTTGTCCTTTACATATGGTGTTTTTATTTTGTGAAATAATATCTAGAACTCCCTGTGCTGCCACCGGAGAGGAAGAGGAGAGTGTGTGTGTGTGTGTGTGTGTGTGTGTGTGTGTGTGTGTGTGTGCATGTGTGTGCGTGCGTCATGCGTGCGTGCGTGCGTTCTAACCCGCTGACTGCCGAACAGCTTCAGTGTGTCACACCAGCATGCCGCGGCGCCTGGGACCGTCACGTTCAGAGCATCAAAGGCAGTGGGCGGAGTCTCCGCACTGAAGCCACGCCCCTCCATGAAATCCAAGGACTGGGCCTCAGCGGCACGACCACTGTGGGAGACCTGTCTGTTTATATGGAGCAGTCCCCAGGTGCTATGTCCTCATTATATTGTTAAAGTGCTGTGTCCCCATGGTACGGTTAAAGTGCTGTGTCCCAATGGTACTGTTAAAGTGCTGTATCCCCATGGTACTGGTAAAGTGAAGTGTCCTCATGACATTGCTAAGGTGCTATGCCCTCATGGTATTGTTAAAGTGCTGTGTCCCCATGGTATTGTTAAAGTGATTGTCTGGAGTATGTCAGAAAGAGAGACAAAGAGGTACTTGATTTGAAAAAAACAACCAAAGCTCCCTCCCTCTTCCTTTCTGATTGGTCTACACCTACGTTTCCGTAACACATTTAAATGTTAATCAGAGAACACATTATACATATACATTATTAATACACATGCACGGAGGTTTTCAGAATTATTTGTTAAAGTTTTAATGAAAAAAATAATGTTTTTATGAACAAAAAAAGCGATCGCGGCGAACCAGGAACAAGCTATTATCATGAACTGCACATTATAGGACCCATCTGCAGAGGATCTGATTATGGATATACTGTAGGTTCAGTATATAAATGAGTAACTCAGCACAAATGTCCAGAATTCTTTGTTCAGATTTCATGTAGTTCCAGAGCCAGAGAGGCTTGATTCGGAGGCTCCATGAAAACAAACAACTGAGCATGAGCAGCTACGAGCATCAGCGCAGATGATTGACAGCCCTTGGCATGACTCGATTGGTTAACCTCGACAGCACCGTGGATTCTGAACTATAGCAAAGAGAAGGGAAGGCGGGACTTACCCGTAATATTAGAATAAATAAAATGACTTATTTTATATCAACATTTAAGGCCAGGAGGTCAATTCAACACATTTCCTAAAATGTTTAATTCATTTAGAGTTACAGACTATCACTTTAAAGTGCTGTTTCCCCATGGTATTGTTAAAGTGCTGTGTCCCCATGGTATTTTTACAGTGTTTTGTCCTTGGGGTATTCTTAAAGTGCTAGGTCCTCAAGGTTTTGTTAAAGTGTTATTTTTCATGGTATTGTTAAAGTGCTGTGTCCCCATGGTATTGTTAAAGTGCTATGTACTCATTGTATAGTTATACTGATATGTCCTTATGGTTTTGTGAAAGTGCTGTGTCCTTGTGGTATTGTTAAAGTGCTATGTCTTCAAGTTATTGTTAAAGTGCTAGGTCCTCATGGTATTGGTAAAGTGCTATGTCCTCATGGTATTGCTAGAGTGATACGTCCTCATAGTCCTACCTGCCATTTAGACCCTGGATCTCCCCGGTCTCTGCGCAGTAGTAGAGGCAGAAGGCGTCTCCTCCTAGTCCAGTGCTGCAGGGTTCAGTCACGGCCAGAGTGGCAGCTACGGCTACGGCTGCGTCTGCCGCATTGCCCCCACGCCTCAGCACCTCTGCAACAGCAGCTCATCAGGGAAAGTTTATTTGTATAGCGCAAACACAGAGATCACAAGGCAAAGGCTCCACAGAGACAATTTAAAATCACACATGAATCTAATACACTATAACGTGCAGTGTAGAATACAGAGATAAAAGCTGGTGAGAGGAAGAGACTCAAGAATAAAATCAATTAAATGCAAAACTAAGTGATTAAAAGTAGGGGATCTGGAAGACAGTTCTGAAACGCTGCCTCTCCATGTTTAATTCTGCTTTTGACCGGCTTTAGTCCTGCTTTACACTTGCTCTTGTCCTGCTTTAGTCCTGTTTTAGTACTAGCACTGCTTTAGACCTGTTTAAGACCTGCTTTAGTCCTACTTAAGACCTGGTTAAATCCTGCTCTAGACCTCCTCTAGTCCTGCTTTAGTCCTGCTATAGACCTGCTTTAGACCAGCTTTAGTCCTTCTTTACACCTGCTTTAGTACTGTTTTAGTCCCGATTTCGACCTGCAATATCCTGCTTTAGTCCTACTTTACACTGGCTTTAGTACAGCTTTAGACCTGCTTTAATCCTGTTTTAGACCTGCTATAGTCCTGCTCTAGACCTGCTTTATTCCTACTTTACTCCTGCTTTAGACCTGTTTTAGTTCCGCTTTAGACCTGCTTTGATCCTACTTAACACTTGCTTTAGCGCTGCTTTAGACCTGCTATAGTTCCGCTTTAGACCTGCTTCAGTCCTGCTTTACTCCTGCTTTAGATTTTACTTTCACACAGACTTTTGTTCCTGTTTTGTATCCGCCTTTTCTGCACAGATGCATCACCGTATCTCCATGGAAACCGTAGCTGTCACTCACCGAGTCCAGCTCCAGTGGCGAGAGTCTGACTCGAAGCGACGGATGCGCTCAGAGAGATCACCGGAGAGCGGCGAGAGCTGAACCGGAGGGAATCCTGCGACATGTCCGGCTTTAGGACACCGTGTGGCAGCAGGCAGAGCGGAGTGGGAGTGCAGCCGCATGACCCGGGCCCTAGGGGTAAAGGCGGTCTAAATGTGGACTTCAGACGGAGCTGGATGTGATCTGAGACGATTCCTCAGGTCTGAAGTCTGAGGTCTGAGTTCTGAGCAGGGTGCAGGGACGAGCACAGAGCAAATACTCTAAGAGCGGAATAAAATACTTTTTAAATACGTGATTAAAAGTATAGACAAGAAATTTAAAATGCATTGAGCTAATGCTGTTACTTGAATAAATGTAAACATACTTTATTTTAAGTGAAGCCTAAAAACCTGAATATTCTCTCACTAAAAGACTTTATGATTTGGTAAAAAACAATACTATTGTGGACGGAAAATGGCAATAGCACATTTAGCAACACAACACAGGTGTTTATTTATTTATATATTCTAGACGCAGCTTAAGCGTAGATTCAGACAAGAAGACCAAAAGAGACGCCCTCTCTTCCCACCTGCACCTGAGCTCATCATCAGCCTCAGCTGCATTTGAACAGGCTCTGTTTAAAAGCAGTTATCTGGCGCTTTAGGCTGCTGTTTGTGCAGCAACCCACCTCTTCAGTGATCGTCATCTTGTCAGCTCAGTTTCCTTCTCCGTCAGCGTCTAGGCTCCAGGGTTCACAAGATCATCATTTCATTAAACTCATGCTTCGACACTAAAAACAGTTAAACCTAAGTTGGCAGTGCAAAAACAAATGCATCATGTAAATGTATTCATATAGCACAATTGTGTCATAATGTTTTGTTTTTCATCCTTACAATAGAGACATAATAAACTCATAATTTGTTAAACTAGAGAATGAAATCAATTTAAATCAGTGGTATGCATAGCTGTAGACCAACATGATTTAGCCCCAACATAGTCCGACACTCATCTGCAAACTTCACACTCTCTCCCTCCATTTAAATGAATGAGTGCTACATTCTGCTACAAAGTGATAGTTTCAAAAAAACTCATGAAAAAACTTGTATCTGTCCACAACATTCTTCAGGTTTTCTTCTCTGAACAGAAGTAGGTGACACTCGAATATGTTAAATGTGAAATGGTAACAACAAAATAACCATGGACTGTGGCCCCAGGAGAGATAATTTACACACCCCTGCTTTAAACTGTATTTGAGGGACAGTAGTTTTAAATAGAAAGAGACACACTGTAACATACTGTACACATACTGTAAGCATGGGATCCGAGCTATTTGCATGCTCTGCTTTTGCTTCACGTCCGGTCCCTATTTCAGGGCTGAAAGTTATCCGCCTTCTGCCAACAAGAGGTGGTGCAGTGGTTAGAGTTTGTGCTTCACAGCAAGAAGGTCTCCTCCAGGTCTTTCTGTGTGGAGTTTGCATATTCTACTTGTGTCTGCGTAGGTTTCCTCCGGGTGCTCCGTATTCCTCCAGGTGCTTCGGTTTCCTCTAGGTGCTCTGGTTTCCCCTACAACTAAAAACATAGACATCCCCAAATTGGCTGCTATGAGCAACAAGGTCATAGCAGACGGATTTATCCGGTTTTGACAAACTCCAAACTCAGATTTTGGATCAAACCTGATTTTGTTCATTAAATCTGGGGCACCTTTTTGGATTCATCAACTTTAACAGAACTGAATTTGTTCTGTAACAAACTCACAAACTTGGGTGAGAACTCTGTCACTTCCTTTGAGCCCAAGGATTTTCCATTTCCCTTAAACGTCACAGACCTGTGCCTCAGCTTCTTGCAAACATTTTGTCATGTTTATACTCACTTTGTAAAAAGTACTCACTTTGTAAAAGATCCTATCAGATCTCCACTGGGACGTGTCGAGCAAAACCTTTCTCCACAACTTGAGGATTCTGGATCTAAGTATGACAGACTTTACTCTTGAAACATATACGTTGATTTTTAAGTGACAAAACAGTTGATAATCATATTCTCGCGGTATCTGAGCTGGAGCCGAAGCCACGGGGCCTCTTCTGGGAGAGGGTCAGACAGGCCCTGGAGCCTGCCATTGGCTACTCCTTCCACTACCAACCATTCACACACACACCGGACTCCTAATGTGGGTGAAGTGTCTTGCCTAATGACACAATCACAGTTTGGCACTTGGTAGCCGCCTCACTGAGGCCCCTGGTGTTCCCAGAGGTCTCTCATCACAGTACTAACTAGACCATGCCCTGCTTAGCTTTAAAGGTCTGACAGGATCTGGCTTTCAAGTGCATGTATGGCCACAATAACCTGTCAAATGACCCAAATATGACTAAATTATATTGTATTATTATAACACATTAGTCCTGGTCTCAGGTCTCTGTCCTGAAGTTTCTCACAGGGGTTTGTATCTTCTAATGTGTGGTATTAATTAAAAACATGTTCAAATGTATTTCAGTGCATAGCTGTGTTTTCCACCTTGTGAAACCTTATATGAAACACATAACCTTTATTACCGCATCTGAAAGTGTAAAATTGATGAACTGGTCAGACCTTAAATGGTTCATATCTGGATTTTAAAGACACCATAAACACCAGGATCCCAGAGAGCGATAAACCACAGATTTAAGCTCAAAATGGTGAGTGTGACTCAAACCGTCACTGAGTTAGAGGAGTTTACTTTTACAAATGTAAGACAATAGAAGCCAGTGAGAATGAGAACAAAACTTCACCATGAGCACTTTTCTATCGGGCGTCATTGGGCAAAAATGTCATCATTATCCATCTGTTTACACAGTACCTGTATATGTTTCTGATAGGGTGCAAACAGTTTGAGGTTTGCTTTGTTCAAAATACTTGACTTGACAAGGCTTTCAGTCGTGCACTATCAATGTAAGAAAAGGGGCGAGGCAAGTTTATTTGTATAGCACAGTTCACAGTTAGTCCAAGTACTGAACATACTGAACAAAACAAGATAGAAACAGTCACAGAAGAATGTTTTTAACCTGGATTTGAACATTGTCAGAGAAGAAGCCTGTCTCACATTTTCAGGAAGACCGTCCCAGATTTTAGCAGCATAAATCTGAAATCAGTAAAGTCCTCCAGCTTCAAACTAGGTGTCGTTCCAACAGTAATAGTCCAAAATGATCCGTATACACCATGAAGAGGAAGCTGGTGAAGGGGCAGGGCTGGGGGTATAAAGGCCACACCTGCTGCTGCATCCACAGACAGACACAGCCTTCTCACTCCTGCTTCTACATAGTGTTTCTCTGTATTACTGGTGGATTTCTGGTTGGAACCATGTGTTGTGGTGGTTTTGCCAAGTGCCTGGGCATCAGCCTCATCCCACTGGCCATCGTCTGCATCCTGTGCAATATTTTACTGTTTTTTCCTGGAGGAAAGACTCAAGAGACGGACCACATCACAGTCGAGGTCTTCTACCTGGGAGGCATCGTCGGCTCCGGAGTTCTGGTCAGTGGAAGAAAAAGGGGAGAGACCAGAGATAGATCAGAGAGAGAGACCAGAGGGACCAGAAAGAGACCAGAGAGAGACTGGAGAGGGACCAGAGATAGACCAGAGAGAGACCAGAGAGAGACTAGAGAGTGAGACCAGAGATAGACCAGAGAGAGACCAGAGAGGCCAGAGAGAGACTAGAGCGTTAGTCCAAAGAGAGAGACTAGAGAGCGACCAGAGCGATAGACCAAAGAGAGACTAGAAAGAGACCAGAGAGAGACCAGAAAGACACCAGAGAGATAGTGTAAAGAGAGACCAGAGAGAGACTAGAGAGAGGCCACAATGACTGAAACATAGATTTTATGGTTTATAAATGCTGCAGCACTTTGAATAAATTACATAAAAAGAAGGGCATCCAACCTTTTTGTGTTTTTTAAAGTTTGCCACATGAGAACTTTTGGAGATGATCTTGATCAATATCTGGATCCAGGAAGTTTTCAAAGAATGGGATTGCATCTTTTGTTTAGGTCTAAGCTCTACAAGTTGTAATTAGAATATAAGAACAAAAATCATACTCAACAGGGAAGTGCTCATGATGAAGTTTGGTTCCCTCTCTCTGGCTCCAATTGGTACAATTGGTTTTCATGTAAAAGTAAACTCCTCCAGCTCAGTAGCCGTTTGTGTCACACTGTGTTTATCGCTCTCTGTGATCCTGGTGATATTAGCTTAAATAAATCCAGATATGAGCCATTTAAGGATCGCCCAATCAGAGGCCTTCATTCAAGGGGAATCTGCATTTTGAGTGTGACATAAACGATTACTGAGCTAGAGGAGTTTGCTTTAACATGGAAGTCAATAGGAATCAGAGCGAGAGGATCCAAACTTCACCATGAGCACTTCATAGGACTTAATTGAACTATCGGGTTAGCATTAGCGGGTTAGCATTGTCCATCTGTATGCAGTCTATGATGAAATGCAGGGAAATCTAAAAAGTTGGATGTGTGAGGACAGAGGATACAGGGTAGAAGATGGAGGATGCTGCTGCCTTTATGGTTTTATAGTTTTATGGTCCCATGTTTGCCGCAGATGATCTTTCCCGCTCTCGTCTTCCTCGGATTGAAGAACAATGACTGCTGTGGTTGCTGCGGAAACGAAAGCTGTGGGCGGAGGTTTGCGGTGAGTTAATATTTGTTTTTTCTCCTGTGTTTATCAAAGTTCCTCATGGACCTCACCATGTTGAATGTTCTTAAAAATAGACCTTACAACAATGTTATTCAGTTAGGTGAGCTGTCTGGTACACACACACACACACACACACACACAAACACACACAGAGAGGCTAGTAGAGCAGGTCCTGAGATGAATGGAGAGAGACTGATGAAGGGAGAGATGAATAGTTGAATGGGGGGTAGTAGATCGAGAGGTGGGCCAAGGTCTGGATGTGAGAGATATGACAGAGGATGACTTGAGATTTTGTGTGCAGAGGAGAGGGGAGCATGGAGAGAGACAAGGCAATTTTATTTTTATAGCACAGTTCACACACAAGGCAAATCGAAGCGCTGAATAAAACAAGATAGAAACAATCACACAAGGCTTTAAAATCATAATCACAGTACATTAAAAAGAGTGAAAATATAAATGCAAGATTTGAAGATTGTCAGAGAAAAAAGTCTGTCTCACATTTTCAGGAAGACTGTTCCAGATTGGCATGTATCTGAAACACTGCCTTAGAGGTTAGAGGTGTGAATGTGAGTGATCAGAACTTCTTCCTCCGAGGAGATTATTCATATTTTTTCTGTGTTCTCAATGAATCTGGAAAACTCAACAAACTTTTCCTTCAGATTCATTGTTGACGTTCGTACTGTCTCTAAAACATACGATAATATTCAGATGTGCTGTAGGTGCTCTGAGGTGCTGAACAAGAATGGGGCATTCCAAAGCAGGTGATTGGTCGGTTCAAACACATGTCAAAATTGCTAAAAGTTTTAATACAGTGTAGAGACCCTGGACCTAGACATCTGTTAGAATTTATGATGTTCACCAAAATAACGCCAATTGGTTTGGTGAACATCTCTCTCCTCTTTCCCCTGTATGTCCTCTCTCTCCCCTCTCCTCTCTCTCTCCCTCTCCTCTAACCTCTCTCTCCTCTGTCTCCACTCTCTCCTCTCTCTCCACTCTCTCCTCTCTCTCTTCTCTATCCTTTCTATCGGCAAGTACTCAAATTAAGGTACTCAAAACGGTTTTGAAAAAATAGTATCGGTGCATCTCTAATTCTTACTATTGTTATGATCCTCAGGTAACGCAGTGTTATTGAAAACAAACAGTGACTTTGCCAACAGTCCTATAAACCCAGATTATGACCCAGACTATATGACATGTGTGTTCAGAGTTTATGAGCGATAACGACTTGTCAGTAATTAGAGTCTTGTCCATACATCAGCAAACACTCAAAGGTTTGCACCCTCTGCCAACCACCTCTTGACTGTTTTACTTTTTTTTTATCTCGTCTTTTTTTTAAACCTTTATCCATTTTTTAACCTCCATCCATCCATTTTCTTCCCCTTAATCCATTTCTCGGTCGGGGGGGTGGCAGTCAGAGCTGCACCCAGTTCACATAGCCCGCCAGCCCCTCACCGATCCTCCTGCGGGTGGTGAGTCCACAGGAGCTTTGATTATTCAGCAGGGGCTTCAGGCAAAGTGGGTTACGTGTCTTGCCCAAGGACACAACGACAGCAGACGTCAGTGGGAGTTGTGAAGTGGGTCTTGTGGTGGGCTCGAACCCACAACCTTCAGGCTCTGAGGCCAATGCTCTACCAACTGAGCCACTGTCGCCCCACATACGTTTTTTAACCTGTCCCTTTGTAACGTGTCTTTGAGTGCCCAAAAAGCGCCATACAAGTACAGTGTATGTATGAAACTAAGACAAAGTTAGGTGTCCAGCTTGAGGCGACACGGTGGAATCCCCCCATTGTTTTCAAATCAATCAATATCACGATTAATCATTAACTCTTTCAAACAACTTTGTGTCTTTGATTTTTCCATTAACATCACAACGCTTCACACAGAGATCCCTTTGTCCTCTCAGGGCCGATAGTCTGGGAATGTGGAGGTGTGTGTGTGTGTGTGTGTGTGTGTGTGTGTGCGTGCGTGCGTGCGTGCGTGCGTATGAATGTATGTGTTGATATTGTGATGTATTGCAAATTATTATATCACTTGGATCGTACGGGAGCTCTGATTGGCTGATTTACGGTCTGATATTTTCCCATCTCGGACCGTTACCATGACAAGTGATCCGCAGCGCGTATCAGATTTGATATCTTTCCTCTGTAAAAAAGAAATTATGAGCGACGACTGGGAGCATTCTCCCAGTGGATTCTTTTATCCGGACGAGTCCGAAGAGCCAGAGGAAGTAATAACAGCAAATAACGACGAAAACACAACTCCTAACTGTCAAGAAGAGATTGACAACTCCGTTACAGATCAGAAAGCTAAAAACACGATTAGGAAAACCAAGTCGGACATGAACATACTTCACAAATATCTAAAAAGCATTGGTAAAGACACACAAGAGATTGAGAACTTACCAGCGGCGACCTCAATCATCTGATAAGCAAATTCTCCATGTCACGATTTGACAGTTTGGTTGTGTTTTTGCTAGCTGAAACAATCGATATTTGCATGAATTAAAAAGTCATATAATAAAACATTTATTAACCTCGCTTGTTCGGTCTGTACAAAAATGCTGCGGTCTGATATTTCTCTGTACAGACCTTGCGCTCGTTTAAGCCGTTACTATTGCCGTCTGTGTGTGTGTGTATCTTTGTGTGTGTGTATCTTTGTCTGTGTGTATCTTTGTCTGTGTGTGTGTGTATTGTAAAATCTCATGTCTCACACAGATGCTGAGCTCCATCCTGTTCGCCGCATTGGGGGTGGCGGGCGCCGGTTACTCCATCATCGTCTCCTCTGTCGCCATCAACCACGGCCCCAAGTGTATGACCGACTCCGTCAACAAGAACTGGACCACGCCCTTCAACGACGGGTGAGACCAGGACTCACTGTCGCACACCTGACCTCTGTGATCTAATGTTTTTGTGTCGCCCTAAATCTCAGCAGCAGACGCCTCTGAGTATTTTACAAAGTTGTGGATTCATAAACAACAGATCAGAGAATCAAACAGTTCAAACAAAGGAAATGCAATAATAACAAACACAGGGAGCGGGAGTGATGCTGTAGTGGACCCAAGACTAAGTGATTGTATTTGAAGAAATATTAAGGGCTGCACAACTCCAGACCACAGAGAGATTTGAGAGAGAGACCAGAGAAAGAGACCAGGGAGAGAGACCAGAGAGCGACCAGAGAGAGATCAGAGAGAGAGAGACCAGAGAGAGATCGGAGAGAGAGACCAGGGAGAGAGACCAGAGAGCGACCAGAGAGAGATCAGAGAGAGAGAGACCAGAGAGAGATCGGAGAGAGAGAGACCAGAGAGAGATCGGAGAGAGAGACCAGCGAGAGAGACCAGAGAGAGACCAGAGAGAGATCAGAGAGAGAGAGACCAGAGAGAGAGACTAGAGAGAGAGAGAGATCAGAAAGAGACCAGAGAGAGACCAGATAGACCAGAGAGATAACCGAGAGAGAGAGAACAGAGAGAGACCAGAGGGATATAATTTCCATAGAACCTTGATTGCCAAGCAACCAAAACTGGACACACTTGAAATGTACATTCAATTTAAATGTAAAATTCCTCACATGTAAAACACAAAAGTTAAATTCATTAAAAAAATTAAATAAACGTCACAAAGTCATAAAGACCGGAAATGTAACCTTCTTCCCCCTTTCCTCCCTTTCCCCTCTTTCCCCGCTGCAGGGACTACCTCACGAACCATACCCTGTGGGCGCAGTGCAAAGGTCCTCCAAACGTGGTCCACTGGCACCTGTCCCTGTTCTTGGTGCTGCTGGTGGTGGGGCTGGTGCAGGTGGCTCTGTGTGCGGTGCAGGTGGTCAACGGCCTCCTGGGGGCCCTGTGCGGGGACTGCTGCGGCTGCTGCGGCGAGGTGAGACACACAAGGACTGAGGATTGAGGAGAGAGGACTGAGGAGAGAGGACTGAGGAGAGAGGAGAGAGGACTGAGGAGAGAGGAGAGAGGACTGAGGAGAGAGGAGAGAGGACAGAGGAGAGAGGACTGAGGAGAGAGGAGAGAGGACTGAGGAGAGAGGAGAGAGGACTGAGGAGAGAGGACTGAGGAGAGAGGAGAGAGGACTGAGGAGAGAGGAGAGAGGACTGAGGAGAGAGGAGAAAGGACAGAGGAGTGAGGACTGAGGAGAGAGGAGAGAGGACCGTAATTACATTGATTTTCAACTTTCAAAAGTAAGGTTTTACCTCAAATTACTATGACACATGTTGACTAAAGAGAAAGAGTGGGAATCGTCAAAAATGTGATGACTTGATTGTATTGTAATATTTGGGCCACAATTCAATATTATTGCAATTTTTAACAAGCTTCAGCAAGTATTGTGATTTGATTCTATGATATATCGTGATTCATGTTCCTCATAGACATTACACAAATAAGACTCAACTCAAATGTCACATATATTATGGTCTGTTAATTAAATTACTGAACAGAAAATATTTTTTCCCACCTAAAGAAGCTGGTGAATCCCGCAGGTTTAAGCACAAAGACATATACCACAGAATTATGAAACTGTAGAGAGAAATCACCAGTGTTTATTGGTCTGTTGTTTGTGTTCCAGAGCAACGGTGCTGTTTGAGGAGGTCTCCATCCCTGTATCATATTTATTCAGTCTCCCACAGACGACCAGGACACGTCTCTGTTTGTGCTAAACTCTAAGGAGCGAATGATCCATGTGTTGCTCAAGTGACACCGGAAATGACACCGTTCCAAGGGCTCATATCAAATCAAATCAATGCTTATTTGTGTTTTGGTTCTATGTGCTCACACACAATATCAATAAAGGATGTTTTTGCTGAAGAGATGATAGATATAAATCTCACTTATTAATGAAGTCATATTTGATTAATTTATTAAAGCGTAAACATGTGTGTTTTTACATTACTAATCTCAATTAGATTCAATGTATTTATGCATGGCACTAAATCACAGCAGCAGTCGTCTTGGAGGACTTCACAAAGTTGTGGATTCACCAACAACAGATCAGAGAATCCAACAGTTTGAACACAGGAAATGCAATAATAATAACAACAGGACTGAGGCTGTAAATCCGCAAAAAAAAAAAAAACGTCTGCAAAAAACCGTGGATTGTAAAATGACCTGTAATAAAGCCCCATAAAATCATTGTTAACTGTTTCGCATTTTTTGACACTATTTAATTAATGAGTTTGGAATTCAAAACGGTTCAGATTCATCCCAGAATGTTTGACTGGAAATAAAGACATTTCCAGAAGAAAAGTGGAAAAGAGTCAAACAGTGACAAGTTAATAATCACTTTTCTAAAAAAAAATATGTGGTTCTATTTATAACCCCTTACAGCTAAGGTCACATTCTCATGAGTACACTGACCTCTAGTGGATATAAGAAAATTATAATAGAGGAATTGAATCGAAGAACCTAGCTGTCTGTTTACTAATGTGTGTCTGTTGCTGGACTGGGTGCGCTGTCATCATTGAAAAGCGGAACCATAGTTTTGGAATCAACACGGAATGAAAACAGAGAAGCACAACATGGACGCGGACGGCGGATCTTTCCTGACCTCCGAAAGAAAGTGATTTAAAAACATCATAATCCACTGTTTATAACAAAGTGAGTATGTTGCACATGTGGATCTACTTTTATTGCTTGTTATCGATGTGTTGCGTGTTTTAATGGGTTGGTTTTATAAGCCAAAACTCAGATTTATTCTTGTGCTTTTCGTAATGCTGATGGACGAGTGTTACAGAAATGCATTTTGATGAAAGACTTGAAGTGAAATGAAAAGGCAATATTCAGTCTTAATTGTAACTTGTGGTTTGACAAAAACATTGAAAATAAAAATGGCATTCATTGTGTATTTTATTCTAATATGGCAATAAGTTTTGCTCCAACTCTCTGGCAAAAGTAATTTTCTCTAGCTCAGTAATGTCACTCTTTTGGGCTTAAAGTCCTGTTATAGTTTGAACAGAAAATGTACAGATAATAAATAATATAAATCTATCTTAAGCCTGTTTAGTCATTTATAATTTTCCGTTTGTATAGATATGTAAGTGTTTTAATTTGATTTGACTTTTGCATTTGTCTGGTATGTATGTTTTCCATGTTTGTGATATATTGTTGTATTAATCAAATGTGTTTCTTGCAGATGTTGTCTTTATCTTTGAGAAGAGGGGCCTTCATGTCCCACAAGGTAAAGTTGATGGTCTCTTTGCTCTAACCCCCAAAACGCTGTCTGTGTATAGATGATACACTGGTCTCTCCCTGGTCCCTCTCTTCCTGGTCTCTCCCTGGTCTCTTCCTGGTCTCTCCCTGGTCTCTCCCTGGTCCCTCTCTCCCTGGTCTCTCCCTGGTCTCTCCCTGGTCTCTCCCTGGTCTCTCCCTGGTCTCTCCCTGGTCTCTCCCTGGTCTCTCCCTGGTCTCTCTCTGATCTCTCTCTGGTCCCTCTCTCTCGTCCCTCTCTCTGGTCTCTCTCTGATCTCTGGTCTTCACACATTGACAGCCCACAGAATTTCTAAACTCTCATCTCTTTCCCTTTACAGTTCCTCCTCTGCGTCAGCTCCTCTCAAACACACTGGGCCTCTCCCTGTCTCTCCTCCTCCTTTCTCTCCCCAACACAGACTCTCCTCCCCCTCAAACCCTCTCCCGTTCCCCCAGCACACCCTCGCCTCACCCACTCCTCCCCCGCGTGCCTCACCAAGCGCCCGCAGCCTGAACCCGCCCCCCGCGAGCTGGACCTGCTCCGTTATGACATGAAGGAGCTGTTCCATGGCCCCAAACCAGCTCTGTACCTGGGCTTCTCTGGGCTCCTGCCGTTCGTCTGCCCCTCCCTCTTCATGGCGGCGACCGAAATCTACATCCCAGAGGTCGCCTTTGCCCAAGTCGCTTACGGAGCCTCCATCTTGTCGTTTCTTGGTGGCGTGCGCTGGGGTTTGTTACGGACAACTTTATTCTGATACTGAGGCTTCATTAACACGAGAACTCCCAAAACTAAAAGCTGTCAAATTGACTGCTCAGGAAGTGTAGTTACTCATCTCTGGTCTCTCTCTGGTGTCTCTCTCTGGTTTCTCTCTCTGATCTCTCTCTCTCTGGTCCCTCTCTGGTCCCTCTGTGGTTCCTCTGTGGTTCCTCTGTGGTTCCTCTGTGGTTCCTCTGTGGTTCCTCTGTGGTTCCTCTGTGGTCCCCCTCTGGTCCCTCTCTGGTCCCTCTCTGGTCCCTCTCTGGTCCCTCTCTGGTCCCTCTCTGGTCCCTCTCTGGTCTCTGATTATTAATAGTATTTTTCCGCCCCAGGGTTTGCTCTCCCTCCCGGCAGCCCGGAGAAACCGGACTGGTTGAACCTGGGGAACAGTGTGGTGCCGTCGCTGCTGGCTTGGGTGTCTCTGCTGCTGGTCCAGACCATCGTCCCCGCAGCAATCATGGTGATCATGGGGCTGGGCGTGGCGCTGCACTACGACCTGGCGTTGTTGCCCACGTACCCTCGCTGGTTCAAAGCTATGCGCGCCGTGCTCACCATCGTCGCCACGGCGTCTCTGGGAGCAACTCTGCTGGTGTACGGGGCCTTCCCGGAGAAACGGCTCAATGATTTCTTTTTGAACAATTGAAACACACAGATACATGAAAGTGTATGTGTGTGTGTGGTGCTCGGCGTCTTTCTGGTCTCTCTCTGGTCTCTCTCTGTTCTCTTTCTGTTCTCTTTCTGTTCTCTTTCTGGTTTCTCTCTCTAGTCTCTCTGGTCTCTCTGATTTCTCTCTAGTCTCTCTGGTCTCTCTCTAGAACTATAATTGCACTTGGCTCAAGGATAAGTCGCTTAACACCTTCTCTCTGAACAGCTGAAATAAACATGTGTTCCTGTGTGGTGCTTGGCTACTCTGGACAATGAGAGATTTAAGATAACGTGTAATATATCTCTGTATGTGTGAGGCAAGGTGACTTTATTTTTATGGCCACACCTCCATGGTTGTGTCCTTAGGCAAGACACTTCACCCAAATTAGTGAGTCTGGTGTATGTGTGAATGGTTGGTGGTGGTAGGGGCTGTTGCTGATGATCTAGAGTCCGTCTAGACTTGTTCCAGTGCAGGAGGGTCTGACACAAGGACAGCGATGATCCAGAACACTCAACATTCAACAACACTTATGGACTTTGGTCTCTGCCCCTTCTGGACCAATGTGTTTATCATCTTGTGTTTGATTCTCTGATCTGTGTTTGCGAATTCAACGGTTGTGTAAAGTCTCATAACACTCACTCTCATGTTGTGATATTC
Source organism: Knipowitschia caucasica (assembly GCA_964034765.1). NCBI lineage: Eukaryota > Metazoa > Chordata > Actinopteri > Gobiiformes > Gobiidae > Knipowitschia > Knipowitschia caucasica. Next base: position 41,549,637 of record OZ035824.1, on the reverse strand, counting down.
GGCGATACAAGAATAAATTGAATTTAATTAGACTGGTTGCCTTGCTTATGTCAGTGTGCCCCAGGGCAGATGTGGCTACAGTAGAAGTTTATCACAGTGTATGGAGTGAAATAATGACACGTGAAGCGTCTGAGTGTCCAGAAAAGCTCTATATCCAACTGATGTATTGGTATAGCACGAGCCTGACACTACGCTCAATCGTCATTTGCTAAAATGTAATATGTACTATGGTGTGGTATGACCAGGCTAGTATAGCACCGTTCATACAAGGTGAACTGTGCTTTGACCTGGTTTGTGTCTCTGAAGTTAAGGAGGCTATTGAAATCGAGCAATGCAATGTGACAGTGTTTTTATTAAAGATAACATTATTTCTTACAAACCAAACATTGAAAATAAAGGCATTTTTATAGGACACAACCCTTGATAACAGCATTCAGATGGAAACAGTATTGCACATTCATTTTAAGGCTTTTTTTTATCAACAAACTGGTTCAAATGGAGAGAACACACTTTCTTTGACTTGATTTTAGAAGTGCTTTTTGGTAAACACGCACACACGCACACAGCGGATATGAGAGAGATTCTACTCTCTTTGCAATGACATCACCTATGAGTCCATACACCACTGGATTGGATTTTAAACAGGACACACAACATGGACCAGTGGCTGTGGTCTGGTCTGTAAGGTCTCCGTCTGGTCTTGCTCTGGTCTCTCTCTGTTCTCTCACTTCTGAATGCCCAGGCCAGAGCGCATGTACTCGTAGACCACGTAGCTGATGCTGACAGCAGGAATGACCTTCATGAAGTTTGGAAGGATCCCACGATAAAGACCGAAGAAACCCTCCTTCTCCAGGATCCTCTTCACCATTTGACCCATGGGCAGCTGCTCCGAGCCCTCCACCGAGGCTGCAACACAAAACACACATTATACCAAGTTTACATCTCTCTCTCTCTCTCTCTCTGGTCTCTCTGGGTGCTCTCTCAGGTCTCTCCCTCTGATCTCTTTTCAGATCGCTCTCTCTAGTCCCTCTCTCTGGCAGCTTCACTCCATATAAGGTGATATTTAAAGACTGGAGGTTGGTTGTATTCATTATCATTAAAATGAAGAGATCCTTTTTTACGTCGCACAGTGGGAAAATTTCAGTGTTGCATCACAAGTTATAGAACAGTAGGAATGAGGAGCACACAGCACAAGTGAACGATATCTATACTAATTAAAATGAAACAAAATCTAACTCCAGCATCAAAGAACAAGTATAAAATCTCTACCTTGAACATAATAATTATAAAGAAGTATAAAAAATAATAAACCGTTCTGATGCAGAGTGTCCATGACTGGTCAGTGGTCTGAGGTCAGAGGTCAGTACCTTGGGCCTGCATCCGGGTGCGGATCAGGGCCAGGGGGTAGCTGGCCAGCTGCCCACAGGTGCTGGAAATGGTGCCACAGCCCAACAGCACCAGGATCCCAGGGTTCGCTGAGTCTTTGGCATAACGAGACAACCACATATTCTTCAGGCTCTGGAACAAAACACAAATGCCCCATCAGTAAAGGTCAAAGGTCACACAGACACACATAGTAACACACAAAATATCCACGTCCGTAATCAGAGTCTGGACCATAGACTGTATATATTAACGGACAGAGTCACGCCTATCTCCGCCGTTCTAACTAATGGGCCAAAAATAATGCTCTACTGGAGCTATCCAAAATGGCCGCGAGTGGTCCCGAAAACAAGAAAATTGTGAAAAACGCATCTGTGCATGCGTCAGCCGGCGCAGCTCCATTCATTTGAACGAGAGACTTAAAAAATTCACAGCAAGTAAAATAGAGTGGACCAAAAAAATCCACCCCCCTCAGCATTGACACACATGTGGAACGGAGCTTTGGGCCAAGAGCCAACTTTTGGTCCATCCTGTAAATGTCAATGTCAATGTCAATGTCAACTTTATTTATATAGCACATTTACAACAACACCAGCTGCCCAAAGTGCTTCACAGGCACGAATGATAAAAATAAAAATAAAACAGTATAAAATACATACACAAAGTGGTAAAAACCTCAACTGGTGTTAAAAGCCAAGGTGTAAAAATGTGTCTTTAAACTAGACTTAAAAACTTCCAATGAAGGAGCTGCTCTGATGAACAGAGGTAGACTATTCCACAGTTTGGGGGCAGCAACAGAAAAGGCTCGGTCTCCTCGAGTTTTGAGACGAGACCGGGGCACGTTCAACAACATCTGGTTTTCAGACCGCACTGATCTGACCGGAGCATACAAAGATAACAGCTCCGACAGATCTACAGGGGCCAAACCATTCAAACATTTAAAAACAAGCATCAGAATCTTAAAATCAACCCTGAAAGTAACAGGGAGCCAGTGAAGTGAGGCCAGCACGGGGGTGATGTGCTCTCTCTTACGTGTCCCTGTGAGTAAGCGAGCAGCAGCATTCTGCACCTGCTGAAGGCGCTTTAAAGAGCCAAGGTCCAGACCACAATACAACGAGTTACAATAATCTAATCTTGAAGAAATAAAAAGGTGGATAACTCGCTCAAAGTCAGTCGGTGGGATGTAAGCCTTCACTTTGCTCAAGACCCGGAGCTGATAAAAGCTGGCTTTGATTACTGAATTAATTTGCTTGTCCATCCTAAAGGTGCTATCAAAAATAACTCCTAAGTTTCTGGCAGAGGAATGGACATGAGCAGAGAGTGCACCAAGTGCATCAGTGAGCTCCACAGAGAGGCTGGAGCTAAAAACAACAATTTCAGTTTTATTCTCGTTGAGAATTAAAAAATGTTGGGCCAGCCATGATCTCACTTCCTGGAGACAATCTAGCAGTGTTGCAATTGACACTGAGATGGGATTTAAAGGCAGGTAGATCTGCAGGTCATCAGCATACGCATGAAAGGAGACATTGTGTTTCTTTAGAATATCTCCAAGTGGCAGCATATAGAAAGAAAAAAGGGCGGGGCCTAAAATGGAGCCCTGTGGAACGCCACAATTAAGGGGTGCCAGGCCAGACTTGTAGGGCCCAAAGTAGACAGAAAAACACCTGTTACCAAGATAGGACCTGAACCAGTTTAATGCGGTGCCTTTAAAACCAGCGTAGTGCTCCAAACGCGAAATTAAAATGCTATGATCTACAGTGTCAAAAGCAGCTGTCAGATCTAAAAGAACTAAAATGGCAGGAGAACCAGAGTCAGCTGTTAAAAGCAGATCATTAAAAACTCTGAACAGTGCAGTCTCTGTGCTATGTAGAGCTTTAAAACCTGATTGAAACGTGTCAAAGATGCCATTTGTGTCCAGATGCTGTTGGAATTGATTAAGAACTGTTTTCTCCAATACTTTGGCTAAAAAAGGCAGCTTCGAAATAGGCCTGTAATTAGCAAGAACAGTGTTGTCCAAGGTGGGCTTCTTAAGAAGTGGCTGAACTACAGCTTGCTTAAAAACACCCGGAACACAGCCAGATAAAAGGGACGCATTGATAACATGCGTGACGTAAGGCCCAACAACACCAAAAACACTTTTTAAAAAATGTGCAGGAACAATATCCAGTGGACAATTGGACGGTTTAAGATGCTGGACAACTCTGGACAACTCAGTGAAAGATACAGGCGTGAACTCATCAAAGACATCAGACACAGTGTTCACAATGGGCTCAGAGACACTTGAGAAAACAGGTGAAATCCTAATGTGCAATATTTTGTTTACAAAAAATGACAGGAAATCATTGCACAAAGGTTCAGATGGGACAAGACCAGAGGAGGGCACAGGGTTAACCAAACCATTTAAAACATTAAAAAGAATCTGTGGTCTCTGGCTGTTCGTAGAGATAAAATTGGACATATACTGAGCTTTTGCAGTCTTTACAGCTCGCTGATACTTGGTAAAACAGTCTCTGTATATTCCAAGGGATACGTGCAACTTGTCCTTATCCCATTTACGCTCCGCGCGCCTGCACTGGCGTCTGAGCGCACGCGTGTCCTCGTTGAGCCAAGGCTCTGACGCAGGTTTTTGGCGCTTAGACACCAAAGGCGCAACTTTGTCCAGAATAACTGCACAGGTCGAGTTAAATGCCTCTGTAAGCTCCTCTGCATTCACTGTACTGGACGGAGCAGTGAGCGGGGAAGGTACAGACGACAGAAACGCTGCAGAGAAATCATCCACTGACAGTGGCGTGAACACGCGTCGTGTGCGCACGGGGATAACACTGCAGTCTTTGGCACCCGGCAGACTTATGTTAAAAATAACGGGGAGATGGTCCGAAATATGCATATCACAGATGCGCTCAATGTTCACTTCAATTCCCAGAGAAAGGACAAGATCAAGTGAATGTCCTTTTTCATGCGTGGGACCACAAACCCATTGCGTGAGGTTAAAAGAGTCAATAGTATTTAAAAAATCCTTCACAAGTGGCTTGGTGTCGCCGCAGCAAACGTGAATATTAAAATCACCCACGATTAAAAGCTGGTCTGTGTGAGTGACTATCTCCGCCAGGAAATCTGAGAATTCCTGAATAAAACTCTTATTAAATTTTGGAGGGCGGTAGATTATTGCGCAAAGTGTCAGTGGGTTCGTCTGGATTTTTAAAAGTTGTAGTTCGAAACTGGAGAACACATTGGAGGGAAATAGACAGCAGATAAAATCAGATTTAAAAACTGATGCAAGTCCTCCACCTCTTCCAGTGGTGCGCGGTGAATTTAAATATGAACAGCCAGGAGGAAGAAGTTCAGAGAAGGCTGAGCACTCACCCGCTTGAATCCACGTCTCCACGAGGAAAAAATAATCCAGGTTGCTCGTGACAAAGAAGTCATTAAGCAGAAAAGTTTTGTTTGAGATGGACCGGGTGTTCAGCAGCGCCATGCGGAGTGCAGTGTGCCCAGGGCGTGGGGCCTGAGCTCGGGCGAGTTTGCGGATGTTCCCCCAGTCCATGCCGCGCTTGGCTACTCTCCGCCTGGAACGGTACCAAAGAGCCGGGCAGACCGGGTCACCAGCTGCACTGCATCCATCCACTGCTGGCACGGGCGTAATCCATCTCGCTTTCTCAACTAGAGCTGTAGTTCTCCGAGACTTCAGGTGAGCTCTTACTCGGACAAGGACGCCGCCTCGCTTGCGCCTTTTCCTAGGGCGTTTCCTCTTCGGGATGGCACGGGGCAGCCTGCGCAGCTCCTCCGGGATGGCCCAGCGCAGAGGGGGAGGAATGTGTGCTGAGCCATGCTGGTCCAAACTGTGTTTAGTCAGTACCTCATAATATTTCCGAATGTTTAAAAGTGTATGGCGATCATAAACAAACAGAGCTGTGGCATTTTGGCACCAATCCAACAATAAAACAATTAAAAACAGGCCAAGCAGAGCAGAGAGACGGTGCGCCATGCACACTGCTGGCGCCATCATCCCATGTGTGTGTGTTTAAAGACGTTTTCATTCTTCTTCTGGGTCCACCCCCATCAGCCCCGGGGTGGTATTGCAAGCATGTCAGCGCACGTCATTTTGGCCACTTTTGAGCCGGGACACGCCCCCACTGGTCTGGACCCAGTGTATTAAGTTAAGGTAAGATAGCAGGACAGTGAGAGAGAGAGACCAGAGAGAGAGACAAGGGAGAGAAAAAGAGAGAGATTAACTACTATGACACTTTTCTACCTTTTAAATTTGCCCCATAAATTAGTTTTGACGTTAATTACAGTGGCATGTCTGTGTTTGCTGCTCCCTCTAGTGGCAGCAGAGGGAGCTACAAGCACAAAGCAATATTTATTAACCTTCAAACTTGTTTCACTATGAATTTTCTACTCAAGTTTGTTTTACACATTCTAAAACATGACAGCAATTTTGTGATTTCTGATCCTGCCATTGCATAACACACATATAGTTCCCACTGTTCCCACTGCAGCAGACCCGGGAGTGTGAGAGTCCAGACCTCGTAGATGGCCAGGTCGATGCCGGCATAGGGGATGATGCCCAGGATGTTGGGGATGTAGCCTTTGTAGAACGCTTTGACGCCTTCTTTTTTCAGGATCTTCTTGGCACAGTCCATCATCCCAGAGTACTGACCCGTCTTCCTCAGGGTCAGGCGTGTTTTCATCACCTCAAAAACACAATCAGAGACAAAAGATGAAGTCGAGAGATGAAGAGGACGAAGACACAGTGATGTGGTCTCAACAGTCTATGGGATAAGAGACCAAAGAGAGAGACAAGAAAGAGACCAGAGACCAGAGAGAGAGACCAGAGAGAGAGAGACTAGAAAGAGACCAGAGAGACAGACCAGAGAGAGACCAGAGAGAGAATCCAGAGAGAGACCAGAGAGAGACCAGAGAGAGAGACCAGAGAGAGAATCCAGAGAGAGACCAGAGAGAGACCAGAGAGAGCAGAGAGAGAAACCAGAGAGAGACCAGAAAGGAAAAGGTCTGGAAGCCCTGGTGCTGGTGCCATATGGTCCCGGTCTCACCTCCATGGGATAAATGGCCGTTTGTGCCGTGGCTCCAGCCAGAGAGCCGGCCATGAACCTCTCGTGGGTCTTGACTTTGCCCGGTTCACTGGAGAGAAGCTTCTTGTACTGAGGAGTTAGAGAGGCAACATGATGATGTGTTGTGTACCAGTCTTATTCAGGGCACGGTCTATTTTTTTCAACCGTGCCAGACCAAAAGCGGTGTAGTATAACGCTCGATCCAGCTTGTGGCGCTAATACTAACTACAGCGAGAGCGTGTCTTGTAAATAAATGAATGAGAATGAAAAGTGTGGCGTACGAGCAGAGCGACTGGAGCCAGGCAGGATGTTGGTGTGAAAGATACTGTAGCACCTCACTGTGACAGAGGGTCAGAACAGAAGGGAGTTATCCCCGTAGGGAATCGGTTCCCTTTGGCTCTGGAGCGACAAATCTCTCCTGCGTACCTCAACCACGATTCGGGGGCTTCCATGAAAAGTTTAGAAGAGATCTCAATGATTCTCTAAGCGGGACCAGAAAGGGACCGCACTCAAAACTTTGTCTCTGCATGGTTTAAGTAAGTTTGATGTCGCTCTGTGGTTCAGTTATGGGACTCAAACCTGCCTCTGTGTGGGAGTCAGACCTGCGACTGTGTGGTTCTCTATGGTTCATGTGACATCACAGACCTGCTCGTAGGCCATGAACTTGATGGCAGTCTCTGGCGCAATCTTGAGGACGTTGATGCCGTTCCCTCGCCACAGAGACAAGACTCCTCCCTCCTTCAGCATCTGCTTGAATCCTCCGCTCAGACTGATCTTGTTGCTTTTGGAGGCGTGAACCTGGAGAAGGACAGGGTTGTAAGTTCTCCTCTACTACTTTTTATTTATTATTTATTTTTAAATTTGATACAGCACCAAGAGGGACAAAAGAAGGACCTGGTACTGGTTACACAGGACCAGATGAAACACTCCCATTTAGGCGAGAGTAGAGTAGAGTAGAGTAGAGTAGAGTAGAGTAGAGTAGAGTAGAGTAGAGTAGAGTAGAGTAGAGTAGAGTAGAGGGTAGGGTAGGGTAGGGTAGGGTAGGGTAGGGTAGGGTAGGGTAGAGTAGAGTAGAGTAGAGTAGAGTAGAGAGTAGGGTAGGGTAGGGTAGGGTAGAGTAGAGTAGAGTAGAGTAGGGTAGGGTAGGGTAGAGTAGACTAGAGTATGGTAGGGTAGGGTAGGGTAGAGTAGAGTAGGTTAGGGTAGGATAGAGTTTAGGGTAACGTTTTTAGCCCCCATAATAAATGCACTGCTGCCCCGCGACAATTTTGATTAAAAAATATATTATATTTTTGATCTGACTCTTCTCCAAACACAATTTAACAATTAGTTCTAATGAATCAAATCAAATGAAACAAAAATATCTGAGCTGTGAAAAGGTCATTATCCAAACCCAATAAGTTAAAGAACACTACTGGATTGAAGGTAGTCCTCAGGTCATACTCGCCATAGAGGGCAGATCCAGATCCAAATACTACAGAGGCTGGAGTGTGTCTGACCTGCATGACGGTGAAGACCCGTAGCACCTGGAGTGTCTCTCACCTGCATGAAGACCTTCATCCGGTCCAGGGGGGCGGTCCCGGTCCTGGACACAGCTCCTGCCATGGCTCCGGCCGACAGCTGCTTCCACCACAGTCCAGACGTCTTCTCCTCCTCCGTGAACTCGTCTGGGATCGTCAGACTGTCCCCGATGTCCAGCACCTGCAGAGGTCACACACCAGAGGTCACACACCAGAGGTCACACACCAGAGGACACACACCAGAGGTCAGGGACAGAGAGGACATAATCATACACACTCAGACACACGGCAAATGCCACTTAGGCTGCAGTTTGGGAAAAATATACAATCTCTCTCTGGTATCTCCTTTGTCTCTCTCTCTATTCTATCTTTGGTCTCTTTCTCTGGTCTCTCTCTGGTCCCTCTCTCTGGTCCCTTGCTCCCTGGTCCCTCTCTCTCTGGTCCCTCTCTCCGGTCCCTTGCTCCCTGGTCCCTCGCTCCCTGGTCCCTCTCTCTCTGGTCCGTCTCTCTGTGGTCCCTCGCTCCCTGGTCCCTCTCTCTCTGGTCCCTCTCTCTAGTCCCTCTCTCTGGTCCCTCTCTTTCTAGTCCCCCTCTCTGGTCTCTCTCTCTGGTCCATCTTTCCCATCTCTCTTTCTCAACTCTCTGTCTCTAGTCCCCCTCTCTGGTTTCTCTCTTTCTAGTCTCTCTCTCTATTTGAGAAGGGACAGATACTGACAACAGACAAACTTCCACAAAAACAAAAAGCACATTTCATTCAATACTTAGTAATCTGGTCTTTGCCTCCGATCCATATATTCATATATACAGTAGATGAATGATATGGTTAGCGTGATGTCACCTTTGTGAGAGAAGTCTGGACGTCTCTGCTCAGACTGCTGCCACTGCGACTCGGCAATGGATCAAGCGGAAGGACATACATGAATGAATGGACGTTTCTTCTCGAGGTCTGGGGTTTTTAAAGCTCGAGTGTGTATCCTCTGGTCGATTTCACAAACATAAAAGCCTGGTCTCACCTCCGCAGCATAAACCGTGATGAGCATCCGTGCTTTTAATCTACTCAAATCCAAACGTTTGTTACCGTAGAAACCGACACTTGCTTATCTCCATCCAACTCCAATATTTTGTTTTGAGTTTGTTATCACTGTGACTCCTCATTCACTAATGGATTAAAGTTTTTCTTCTTCTGGTTGTTATACATTTGGTACAAACTCCCTTTGTTTTTACTTTTTCTATCAATTACTTTGCGTCTGGGCCAAACATTTCATATTCATGAAATGTTTTCTACCCAATTTACCCTGATTCAATCCAAAACCTCGCTCTCTGGTCTCGCTCTCTGGTCTCGCTCTCTGGTCTCGCTCTCTGGTCTCGCTCTCTGGTCTCGCTCTCTGGTCTCGCTCTCTGGTCTCGCTCTCTGGTCTCGCTCTCTGGTCTCGCTCTCTGGTCTCGCTCTCTGGTCTCGCTCTCTGGTCTCGCTCTCTGGTCTCGCTCTCTGGTCTCGCTCTCTGGTCTCGCTCTCTGGTCTCGCTCTCTGGTCTCGCTCTCTGGTCTCGCTCTCTGGTCTCGCTCTCTGGTCTCGCTCTCTGGTCTCGCTCTCTGGTCTCGCTCTCTGGTCTCGCTCTCTGGTCTCATTCTCTGGTCTCTCTTACTCTGCTCTCTCTCACTCTGGTGTGATAATGACATCATACTACTGCAGTACTGAGACAGGGAAGGGTCTGAGGCCTCATAGAAGTGTGCCTTGGACCGCATGTGGCCCTCAGCCCACAGTTTGTCCTCTGCCTACAGTTTACCCAGCTCTTAAAGCACCCACCATCTCAACGTCCGTCTCGTTCAGAGGTCCGTCCTCCTCGAACTCCAGGAAAAGCCACATGCTGTGAGCTCTGAGCTGCTGCGGTTCAGCCATCTTCACATCCTCAGCTTCTGTGTGTCCTCGACCCCCAGTGCGATCTACTCACAGAACCTCAGCTCTGCCTCACACAATCCTCAACAGCTGACCCGCCATGAAGACAGTGCGTTTTGTCCAAAACGTGGAAAAGACTCCAAATATATTCCTTGAAACTGCCATAGATTTGAGAATGGGTGACTGTGGGAGATGTAGAAGCAGTCCCAGTCCTTGCAGAGTGGCTGTGAGACCGAGAGACAGTCCCAGTCCTGTCCCAGTCCTTGGTGTGTGGCCTCAGTTAATCCCAGGAGAAGCAGCGTCTGTAATTAGCTTATCTCAGTTAGCTCTCAGACGTCAGGGATTAAAGCCACTGGGCACAAGGTGAAGAAAGTCACGGCAAAGACTTTCACCAGAGAGCGGCGACCTACACTTCACCCTCATAGAAGGCAAGTTCATTTGTACAAAGATCAGAAGGCCCTACAAATATTAATAATAATCAAAATGATATTGGTTTTCTACAGCTCTCTCAGACTCTCAAAGGCTTCACATTTATGTCATTATTTTATTACTCCATACACAGTGGTGAAAACACTACTACTGTAGCTACAGCTGCCCTGGGGCACACTGAGAGAAGCGAGGCAACCAGTCTATGCCATTGGCCCCTCCCACCACCACCAACCATTCTCAAACACCAGACTCATTCTAGTGTGGGTGTGTCTAGCCTAAGGACACAGCACTTTACAGCCAAAGCCATCCCACTGTGTCACCTCGCGTCTCCTGAGGTCTCCCATTCTAGTACTAACCTAGCCTGGTTGTACATCACCTTAGTACAAATTTCATTTCATACTAAGGTCTGGATTTGCTCCATTGAGCTCTGTGAACAGGTGGGAGGGGTTAACTCCTTTTGCAGATTGAAACGATTGGATCTGAGTTTACCGTGACGTATGTAATGAGCCCGAGTGTGTTGTTAGCATTTAGCCTAGCCATCTCCTTTGTTGCTAACGGAGCCCGTGGGGAGTAGCGCCACAATCTTGACGAGCGATTACATTTGCGAAACATTCCTCTTGTTCCGGCTTCAATTTCTTGATAGAACCAGACCGGATTACTTTACTATCGCATTCTTCGCCATTGCCAAACTACAACCTGCCCGTTCGGCGCAAACTCTTGACGTCACCGGCACCGACCTACAACACCCGCCTTCCGCTCTCTCTGAGTAGCCGGTCGAAATACGACCGATTGCATTCGCTAATGCAGGGACCAGACCCAGACGTTACATGCAGTGAAAATGATGATTGAGCGGAGTGTGCGGATAGCTATGGCCAGGCTAGTACTAACCAGGCCCTTCCCTGCTTAGCTTCAGACATAGTCTGGCTTTTACCAGCAGGTGGCGCCACATTAGCTCATTCAGTGCTGGGCTGTTATCAGCAGCTTTGGCCTTAAGAGTCTCAGTAATCTACACCATTACTAACAATGTTTAGATATAAGTTAAAGGAAAGCCTGGATCTACAGCCTTAGTCCTGGATCTATAGTTTAGTTTAGTTTATTTATTTAAGATGACAGGGACAGTGTACAATAAACATTAACCTCAAATGGAAAGATGTATTGTACCATGTTATAGCTCAAAAGCTAATTTCCGCATCCGTAGTCCTTGGGCAGGCTGATGTTATGATAATACATAAAAAATAACAGACATTTATGGATGTTCGGTTTTCACGTGCACAATTTGTTAAAACCTCACATTTATATCGCTCATACTGTATATACTGGTCAAACACACTCACACACACACACACGCACACACACACACACACACACACACGAGTGCAAGTTTGGTTTGATAATAACCATTTCTTTAGTTATTATCCTCAGTCCAGTGTTTATCCTGCTCCTTATAGACCAATGACTCCTATGCATTTGTAATTTTAGCATTTGCTGTGTTTTAATTGTTTGATTCTCTGATCTGTTGTTGGCAAATCCACAACATTGTAAAGTCCTCTGAGCACTACACAAATACATTGAATTGGAAAGTTTATAGTTTCAGTTCTCTTCATCACAGACAGCTGAAGTCCTGATGTTATGTCTTAGTTTCACAGAGAGGTCAGAGGTCTCGTCTCTCACCGTGGAGTGCTTCCAGTAGCGGATGATCTCCTGTAGGTTTGAGGCCGTGTTAAACAGGAAGTGCTCTCTCCACTCGGACCAGTCCACGGTCATGGTGCCGTCCACGTCGATGCTGCAAGAAGAAGAAGAAGAAGAAAAATTTGTCATAACGAAACCACAGAGGCACAAACAAGAACACTGGCTTTTTAGGAGCAGGAAATGTGCAGAAGCCTCAAGACTGAGGCTGTAGATCCAGGACTGAGGCTGTAGATCCAGGACTGAGGCTGTAGATCTAGGACTGAGGCTGTAGATCCAGAACTGAGGCTGTAGATCCAGAACTGAGGCTGTAGATCTAGGACTGAGGCTGTAGATCCAGAACTGAGGCTGTAGATCCAGGACTGAGGCTGTAGATCCAGGACTGAGGCTGTAGATCTAGGACTGAGGCTGTAGATCCAGAACTGAGGCTGTAGATCCAGAACTGAGGCTGTAGATCTAGGACTGAGGCTGTAGATCCAGAACTGAGGCTGTAGATCCAGGACTGATGCTGTAGATCCAGGACTGAGGCTGTAGATCCAGGACTGAGGCTGTAGATCCAGAACTGAGGCTGTAGATCTAGGACTGAGGCTGTAGATCCAGGACTGATGCTGTAGATCCAGGACTGAGGCTGTAGATCCAGGACTGAGGCTGTAGATCCAGGACTGGGGCTGTAGATCCAGGACTGAGGCTGTAGATCCAGGACTGAGGCTGTAGATCCAGAACTGAGGCTGTAGATCTAGGACTGAGGCTGTAGATCCAGAACTGAGGCTGTAGATCTAGGACTGAGGCTGTAGATCTAGGACTGAGGCTGTAGATCCAGGACTGATGCTGTAGATCCAGGACTGAGGCTGTAGATCCAGGACTGAGGCTGTAGACCCTCGCCCAATCAGCACTCAACCCAAAGAGTCAAATAGTGTCTCACAGGGCTCTTTCTTACACAAAAGATAGAACATTTTCTAATTAGACAAATAACACCTCATGTGGGGAAACAAAGTTGACCATCCCAACCATATAGCAAGAAATAAATTAAAGCCGCAAGCGGCATAGAACGGCCTTCTGCTGCTAACCCCTTTCTAACCCTACTCCCAAACATAACAGATATTTAGACGACAATAAAACCAAACTGTTGTATAGCCTATTGCTAACATGTGGCTCAGGACCATAAGGTTATAAAGCAAACCCTAGTTTTGTTTTTTAGTGAAAGAGCAGAGACCAAAGCTACAGTCCTCCACAAACTCTCACCTCTGCAGAATCTTGGCTGCCTCCTCTTTGCTGACGTCCAAACCCAGATCTGCCAACGACTGCTTTATCTCCATCACATCGATCCGACCTGAGCAACAAACACACACACAACATTAGGGATATTCTGAAGAAACGCAGTGAAACAGAGCTCCACAACAATAACTAGAGACATACTAAGATAATCACTGACCTGTGTGGCTCTTTATTAAACGTATGGTTCATATGAAATGTTAGATTGAGCTAAAACAATGTTATACCAGAAACCAGTCACATAGCTCCAATGGCTCTGTGTGTTTTGTAATCATTGAATTTCTTGTATTTGAACTGTTTGAATCTATGAACTGTGTTGGCGAAACCAACGACAGCTTCGCAAAGTCCTCTGAGAGAACTTCTTCTTCTTCTTTGGTTGCTTAACGACGGTTGCGAACTAGTATAGCCACCCACCAGATAAATTGTGAATGAGTCACCTCTATGGCTTACAACTTCAGAAACAATTTCGTAGCCTGCAAGCTACAATAAATAAAACAGAATAGATGACTTATGCATACACATTTTAAATTCTACTAACGAGTCCAGTGCGTTTAAAAAAAATCAAACAAATATGTAATTACTCTATGATCTGATTCTGAGAGAACTACTGCTGTGATTTTGAGTTTTAACCCAAAGATTTGAGGAAATGGGTGGAGTCTGATGTGCTCCTACTCAGGTTGGGTCTAAAACCCAGCAGCCCTTTCTGGAATCGGTTGGACATCCCTTCTAGAGAACAAAAAGGTATTGTTTATCCTGGACAACGCCCCATAATCACAGCCCAATGGATTGGTTACAGACTGACCAGAATCGTCAGACAGAGTTGGGTTCATTTATTAACATGTCATGGTAGCACATGTTAAGTCACAAGCCTTCCCTGAGTTTTGACTTCGGTTTGAGTTTAACGACGAGGAAGTGTCCTGGGGCCATGTAGAAATGGGACTCGGGCCGGATGCAGCCCCCGGGCCGCACTTTGCCCAGGTCTGCTCTTGCGCCACAGAGCTCCGCCTCTTTTTTAGCTTCAGGGAAATGTACTCAAATGTATGTGTGCCGCTGCTCTGTCGACAAAATTATCTTTGCCTTTTTCCTTCGAGCAAAAATGCGTGAATTCTCCACATACCACAGGATTGGAAAGGAAAGATGGGTGAGGAAGGTCTGTGAAACCCGAGGCTAAAAGATAGAGGCTGGAGTCAGAGGACTGAGGGGAGAGCAATGGCGAATCAGGTATAAAAATATGTAAACCAGGGAGACCACAACGGGAAATCATCATATTGTGGGAGGACAAACTCTAAACTTAATTTCATGTGTTACTATTTAATTAAATTTGGCAAAACATATTCTGTGAATTTTACGTAGTTATATAACTATTTTATTGATGAAAAGAAATATTTAAAGGAGAAAAATGAAACATGGAGCCTAAATATCCAGTGTTTTCTTTGTGTCTGTTTATAGCCGTTTTTTTAGCATCTGTGGCTATTGTTTTATTTAAACCTTTATTTTGAACAAATCATTATTTTATTGATAATGGCTAAAGAGAAAGATCAGAGAGAGACCACAGAAAGAGAGGAGATAGAGACCAGAGAGAGTCCATAGAAAGAGACGAGAAAGAGACCAGAGAGAGACCATAGAAAGAGACGAGAAAGAGACTAGAGAGAGAGAGACACCAGAGAGAGAGCGAGAGACCAGCGCGAGGCCACAGAGAGACCAAAGAAAGAGACCAGAGAGATACCAGAGAGGGAGACCAGAGACCAGAGCGAGACCAGAGCGCAATCAGAGAGAAAATGCATTGCTATAATTTCAAGCATGTATGGATTATGCTAATAAAACAGCATTTTTGTGTAAATAACAGAGGGAAACTACTAAAAGTTGAGAAAAGTCATTTTTTTAGGTCATGACCCCTTTAAAGAGTGACATCACACCATCTTTGTTCTTGTCCAGACTCCGGAAGGTCAGCCGCAGCTTCTTCTCATGTTCTTTCAGATATTTTGAGAACTCCTCAAAGTCCAGACCCTGGTCCTTGTCCTTGTCTCCAGACGAAACGATCTTCTACACACACAACAAAAACAAGCCGGTTATGGATTTGAATGTAAAGTAATACCTCCTTATCGTAAATGTGTTGTTTGAGAGACCAGAGATAAACTAGAGGGAGAGACCAGAGAGAGCAGAGAGAAACCAGAGAGAGAGAGACCAGAGAGAGCAGAGAGAGAGACCAGAGAGAGACCAGAGAGAGGAGAGAGAGACCAGAGAGAGCAGAGAGAGAGAGACCAGAGAGAAACTAGACAGAGAGACCAAAGAGAGCAGAGAGAGAGCAGAGAGAGAGACCAGAGAGAGCAGAGAGAGAGAGACCAGAGAGAGAGCAGATAGAGCAGAGAAAGAGAGCAGAGAGAAACCAGAGAGAGAGACCAGAGAAACCAGAGAGACCAGAGAGAGCAGAGAAAGAGAGCAAAGAGAAACCAGAGAGAGAGAGCAGAGAGACCAGAGAGAGAGACCAGAAAGAGACAGAGCAGAAAGACCAGAGAAAGAGACAACCTCAGTCTTACATTTAATTTAATTGAGGAAACTACCCAGACACAGGAAGAACACACAAACTCCACTAAGAACTAGTTCTGACAAGGATTTCGAAACCAGGACCAGAAAGTGCTAACCACTCCTCCATTGTGCATTACATTAAGAAACATGGTATTTTTTATTATTTGTAAAATTTCTGTTTAACTGAACCCTGCGTTATTTTTGCATTATGATTTGAAGCCTCACTATCCGCGTTTGACCAGCAGAGGGCAGAGTGGAGCAGTGTGTCAAATTTTATCTCGTAACGACAGAGCAAAAAGCCACAGTCTGTTATCAGCCTCAAATATGTAAATGCTGCAGAGGTGCGACCAGAGCAGACTGGACTTTGAAACATGTTCAATAAAGAATTTCATTTACAACAAAAAACCCTACTTTACAGGATCTACAGTCTCTCTGACTGGTCTCTCTCTCTGCTCTCTCTCTCTTTCTCTCTCTGGTCTTTCTGACTGCTCTCTCTCTGCTCTCTCTCTCTGGGCTCTCTCTGACAGCGCTCTCTCTCACACACTCTGGTCTGTCACACACTCTCTAGCCTCTGTAGATCCAGGCCTGAGACTGTAGATCCAGGCCTGAGGCTGTAGATCCAGGCCTGAGACTGTAGATCCAGGCCTGAGGCTGTAGATCCAGGACTGAGGTTGTAGATCCAGGCCTGAGGCTGTAGATCCAGGCCTGAGGCTGTAGATCCAGGCCTGAGGCTGTAGATCCAGGCCTGAGGCTGTAGATCCAGGCCTGAGGCTGTAGATCCAGGCCTGAGGCTGTAGATCCAGCCTCCTGAATTACTAATTGACTCTAAACTAATCATTATTTACAGCCCTAATAATCCTGTCTTTACGATGTGGACGGTGCAGGTGCAGCAGTGACACATAGCTGCAGGGGGCGGGGCTTCCCTGAGGGCTATCCTGCTAGTGTCTTTGAAGTGGATACTATAATACAACTACTACTATTATGATTCCTGCTGACAGTAACAGCAGTAGTAGTAGTAGTAACAGCAGGAGCAGTAGTAGTAGTAACAGAAGCAGTAGTAGTAGTAGTAACAGAAGCAGTAGTATTAGTAACAGCAGGAGCAGTACTAGTAGTAACAGCAGAAGTAGTAGTAGTAGTAACAGCAGCAGTAGTAGTAGTAACAGAAGCAGTAGTAGTAGTAGTAACAGCAGGAGCAGTACTAGTAGTAACAGCAGAAGTAGTAGTAGTAACAGCAGTAGTAGTAGTAGTAATAACAGAAGCAGTAGTAGTAATAGCAACAGCAAGAAGGTCCTGGGTTCGAATCCCAGTCGGACCAGGGAGTGGAGTTTGCATGTTCTCCACGTGTCTGCGTAGGTTTCCTCCGGGTACTCCGGTTTCCCCTACCACTAAAAATATGTACAATAGGTCTGACATGCGCCTCCTGTACTGGCGACCCCGCTCCCATCTCTGTGTGGAGTGAGAGACAAATGTAAACCGCTTTGAGACTCAGATCTGCAGTGAAAAGGCGGTATACAAATAAAGATTACTTACTTACTTACTTAATAGTAGTATAATTAGTAGTAGTAGTAGTAGTAGTAACAGCAGCAGTAGTAGTAGTAGTAGTAACAGAAGCAGCAGTAGTAGTAGTAACAGCAGTAGTAGTAGTAATAGTAGTAGTAGTAGTAGTAGTAACAGAAGCAGCAGTAGTAGTAGCAGTAACAGCAGCAGTAGTAGTAGCAGTAACAGCAGCAGTAGTAGTAGTAACAGAAGCAGTAGTAGTAGTAGTAACAGCAGTAGTAGTAGTAGTAACAGAAGCAGTAGTAGTAGTAGTAACAGCAGTAGTAGTAGTAATAGTAGTAACAGAAGCAGCAGTAGTAGTAGTGGTAACAGCAGCAGCAGTAGTAGTAGTAGTAACAGCAGTAGTAGTAGTAATAGTAGTAACAGCAGCAGCAGAAGTAGTAGTAGTAGTAGTAGTAACAGCAGCAGCAGTAGTAGTAGTAGTAGAAGTAGTAGTAGCAGTATTAGCAGATATGATACCCGCTTCCTCCTCGACGTCTCTATATAACTGTAAAACATTTATATTGAATGGAGGCAGTGTTGTTGTTGTTTTGCATACTCTTCTAGTGCAGCTGTGGTCAAGGAAACGTAGGTCAGTCACCACTTCCTGTCTACTTTCAATCGTCAAAGTCGGAGATTTATGTGAAATCAGAGGTTGTTTCAGGACAACATGGCATCCACATACAGTCTAAAGTAAAGTACAAACATGTTTAAACCAGTGGGACATTTCTAAGATTCCTCGACTTTCACCAGAGAGAGAAATCACACACAAACTTCAATTATCAAATTAAATTCTAGATAAAAAAGGCCTATGGAAGAGGCCGTCTTTGATTTAACTAGTTGTCTGCTTCTATCACTCGATTGTTTTCATGCTTTGATCACATTTTTCCGAGAGAAGACCACAGTGACAGTCAGCCAATCAGGAAAAACACACAGACACAGGGAGAACATGCAAACTCTGGATTTGAACCCACAACCTGTTTGTGGCCAGGATTTCCAGAATATATCACTGATGCTATATATTACTTTTGTTCTCTCTCTCTGCTCTCTCCCTCTCTGGTCTCCCTCTCTGGTCTCCCTCTCTGGTCTCCCTTTCTGGTCTCCCTTTCTGGTCTCCCTCTCTGGTCTCCCTCTCTGGTCTCCCTCTCTGGTCTCCTCTCTGGTCTCCCTTTCTGGTCTCCCTCTCTGGTCTCCCTCTCTGGTCTCCCTCTCTGTGTCTCCCTCTCTGTGTCTCCCTCTCTGTGTCTCCCTCTCTGTGTCTCCCTCTCTGGTCTCCCTCTCTGGTCTCCCTCTCTGGTCTCCCTCTCTGGTCTCCCTCTCTGGTCTCCCTCTCTGGTCTTTCTTTCTTAGGTCCCTCTCTGGTCTCTTCCTCTCTGGTCTCCCTCTCTGGTCTCCCTCTCTGGTCTCTCCCTCTCTGGTCTCCCTCTCTGGTCTCCCTCTCTGGTCTCCTCTTTCTTTGGTCCCTCTCTGGCTCCCTCTCTGGTCTCCTCTCTGTTCTCCTCTCTGGTGTCCCTCTCTGGTCTCCCTCTTGGTCTCCCTCTCTGGTCTCCCTCTCTGGTCTCCCTCTGGTCTCCCTCTCTGGTCTCCCTCTCTGGTCTCCCTCTCTCGGTCTCTTCCTCTCTGGTCTCCCTCTCTGGTCTCCCTCTCTGGGTCTCCCTCTCTGGTCTCTCTTTCTTTGGTCCCTCTCTGGTCTCCCTCTCTGGTCTCCTCTCTGGTCTCCCTCTCTGGTGTCCTCTCTGGTCCTCTCCTCTGGTCTCCCTCTCTGGTCTCCCTCTCTGGTCTCCCTCTCTGGTCTCCCTCTCTGGTCTCCCTCTCTGGTCTCCCTCTCTGGTCTCCCTCTCTGGTCTCTTCCTCTCTGGTCTCCCTCTCTGGTCTCCCTCTGGTCTCCTCTCTGGTCTCCTCTCTGGTCTCCCTCTCTGGTCTCTCTTCTTTGGTCCTCTCTGGTCTCCCTCTCTGGTCTCCCTCTCTGGTCTCCTCTCTGGTCTCCTCTCTGTCTCCCTCTCTGGTCTCTTCCTCTCTGGTCTCCCTCTCTGGTCTCCCTCTCTGGTCTCCCTCTCTGGTCTCCCTCTCTGGTCTCCTCTCTGGTCTCCCTCTCTGGTCTCCCTCTCTGGTCTCCCTCTCTGGTCTCTTCCTCTCTGGTCTCTTCCTCTCTGGTCTCCTCTCTGGTCTCCCTCTCCTGGTCTCCCTCGCTGGTCTCCCTCTGGTCTCCCTCTCTGGTCTCTTCCTCTCTGGTCTCTCCCTCTCTGGTCTCTCCCTCTCTGGTCTCCCTCTCTGGTCTCCCTCTCTGGTCTCTTCCTCTCTGGTCTCTCCCTCTCTGGTCTCTTCCTCTCTGGTCTCTCCCTCTCTGGTCTCCCTCTCTGGTCTCTCTTTCTTTGGTCCCTCTCTGGTCTCCTCTCTGGTCTCCTCTCTGGTCTCCCTCTCTGGTGTCCCTCTCTGGTCTCTTCCTCTCTGGTCTCCCTC
Organism: Knipowitschia caucasica; assembly: GCA_964034765.1. Lineage (NCBI taxonomy): Eukaryota > Metazoa > Chordata > Actinopteri > Gobiiformes > Gobiidae > Knipowitschia > Knipowitschia caucasica. Next base: position 41,529,856 of record OZ035824.1, on the reverse strand, counting down.
TCTCTGGTCTCCCTCTCTGGTCTCCCTCTCTGGTCTCCCTCTCTGGTCTCCCTCTCTGGTCTCCCTCTCTGGTCTCTCTTCTTTGGTCCCTCTCTGGTCTCCCTCTCTGGTCTCTTCCTCTCTGTCTCCCTCTCTGGTCTCCCTCTCTGGTCTCCCTCTCTGGTCTCTTCCTCTCTGGTCTCTTCCTCTCTGGTCTCCCTCTCTGGTCTCTTCCTCTCTGGTCTCTTCCTCTCTGGTCTCCCTCTCTGGTCTCCCTCTCTGGTCTCTCCCTCTCTGGTCTCTCTCCTCTCCTCTCTGGTCTCTCCCTCTTTGGTCCCTTTCTGCTCTTTCTCTGCTCTCTCTCCACTCTCTCTCACCTGGGCAGTCCCTATCCCGGTGTCTGCTCTCTCTCTCTGGTCTCCCTCTCTGGCCTCTCAATCTTTGGTCTCTCTCTCTCTCTCTTTATCTTTGGTCTCTCGCTCTCTCTCTCTCTCTATCTTTTTTCCCTCTCTCTCTCTCTGCTCTACCGCTCTCATTTCTCTCTCTCTCTCTGGTCTCTCTCTGCTCTCTCACCTGAGCAGTCCCTCTCCCGGTGTGGAAGCCCATCTGGGCCAGTCCCTCTCGGAGCTCGGATACGTCCACTCTCCCGTCCTGGTTCGAGTCCAGCTTCTTGAACAGTTCTTCATAACTCCGAGATGCATCTTTGGCGCAATAACAGTCCGTGAAAAACAACTTCCGCACGGACTGATACATAATTCCACACGCAAACAATCACAAGCGCACAGCAGCAGAGTCCACAGATAATGCGCAAAAGCAAAGCGAGCGATCCCGGCTGTTTTTCTCCTGCTCAGGCTGTTTTGAAGTTGATTCCCGTGGTGCACGCGTCTTCATGTGTGGTTTGTTGTAGTATTTGTTAGAACAAAATAATGTCGTGGAGCAGAAGTAGTGAATGCGGATGAGGAGGGAGGAGACGGCTCTTGGGTCGCTTCGGGCCGAGTACCGCCTTCTTCACTTTGGGGTAAGATGGATCTGCAGACACGGAGCTGCGTCTACAAGGCCGCGCTGACAGGGCCGTCTTATTATCAGGGCCGTGACTTAAATCAAAATAGGCTAACTACCCACAAAAACCTAGATATGTATTAAGATCCATGTCACAATGTCCTCGCTCTCAAAGCAGTTTGCTTCTGGGGTCATATCATTGTGCCGTCATTTATAGGTCTTTGGTTATTTTATTATGTATTATTATGGAGAATTTATGCCCCAAATCCCAATTAAGGATATATAAATATATCTAAAATCAACAAAAGCATTATGAATATAGACATATATCAATGCAACAAACAAATAAACTTTGCTTGTTTTAGAATATCATTACCCATACATATGGCAGCAAGACCTATATCTCCTTTGACACTGAATATTGGATAAACATCTGTCAACATATATTTCTGGTAAGCAGCAAAATCAATCTTAAATTAATACAAAACAAAATACTTTATGGAGTTCATATTACAGGGTAAAGGCTGTTTAAAATGGGCCTTCTTGTACAGCCCTAAATCACAACCCTATCTCAGAGGAGTCGACATAACAAAACTGTGTGAATCGTTAACACAGATCAGAGAATCAACAGTTAAAACACAAAAAATATAGAACACATGTAACGGTTTAGTCCCACCTCTTCTCCATAAATACTCACATGCTCAGACCTCTCTCAGTATTGAGGTGTAATCTTCAATTCAATTCAGTTTATTCTTGGAAAGCCACTTGAGATGAAGCATCTCGTTTGAAAGGGGGACCACAAAACATAAACAACAAACAATAATGTTTTCACATAAACAACAAATCTCACTGCGCAGAAATGAAATACAAAGTACTGTGATACATGTATTATTATTGTTAAAGATATTATTATTATACTGGTCCACAGAGGGAGACCAAAGAGGGAGACCAGGGAGGGAGACCAGGGAGGGAGACCAGAGAGGGAGACCAGAGAGGGAGACCAGAGAGGGAGACCAGAGAGAGAGACCAGAGACCAGAAAGGGAGACCAGAGAGCTGAGGGAGACCAGTATACAATCATATAGTATCAAATATAGATACAAATTTCAGCAAGTACACAATAAAACAAACAGGACGTTTGTCATTAATATTTGTATTATTATTTTGAGTTAAAAAATACTTTGTCCAAAATGATCTTAAAAATATTCAATATGTGGTTTCATAATGTGTTTGGCACTAATTTAAACAAGTTTTTTTCTACAGAGAAATCACAGACAGCTCCACGTGAGTTTCTTCCAGAGTGGAGCGTCCATAGAGATGATGGTGAGGAGCTCAGAGTAGAGCTGCTGCTCCCTCACATGGAGAGGAGCCAGTGGAGGTGGCCCTAGAGATGCCTCCGGGACGCCTCCCTGGGAAGGTGTTCTGGGCATGTCCCACTGGGAGGAGATCAGGGGAAGACCCAGGACACAGGAGACTCAGGACGCCACAGGACTGTCCCAGATGAGCTGGTGGAGAGGATAGTCTGGGTGTCTCAGACTTCTGCCCTTGCAGCAATGGATAAAGCGAAAAAAGAGGATGGAAACCACAGATGGACGGGACCTCTGACCGCAGGTCTGTGAGTGCAGCTCCGATCCTGCAGAAATACTGTAGTAGACACACCCTTCTAAAGATCAACACTGCAACTGTAGACTTTCCTCTTTCAAAGTGTTAAACGCAAATCACTCCAACTGTCGATCGCAGGGAATTTGTGCAACTTTAATATAAAATCACGCACTTTCTGCTTTGAGAGAATGTGTTTTTCTTCTTCCTTCGTGCTTTGGTGCCAGCCCCTTCTGTGGTCAGCCTGGTGGATGACTCATACTCACGGGAATCTGGAAACAGCTGCTCTCAATTGCGTCTATATGTGTGTTTTACCCAGAGATTTCTATATCAGAAAAGTCTAAACTAGAATTGTTGTTGCCTGGTAACTGTGTTTTTCTTCTACAGTTCAAGCATGTATACACCAATGATAGTCATTTAGCTGTATTCAGTATGTTTACCAGTTTTTTGCATTGGTGCTGGGTTCGTCTGTTTGTTGTTGTCTAAAGAAATATTGTGGGGAAATTATTAAAAAAATGCAGCATTAGTCTGAAATATGTGACTTCTGTTTGGAGTGTAGTGTGCCGCTTTGGCCACTAGAGGGAAGCAGACTCACAATCATGACCAGTGGACCAGTTTTGGAAAGAGTTTCGAACGCAGCCACAAATCTACATTCTCTGCGTCTTTTCAAAATAATGCAGCAATGTGAAGTTACACCTTTATTTGGGGGTTTGGTTTGTTGAAAAAGTCAAGGCTATCTTTCTATCACAGAAATAAATACTTTCGAATTGGATCTACAGCCTCAGTCCTGGATCTACAGCCTGAGTCCTGGATCTACAGCCTCAGTCCTAGATCTACAGCCTGAGTCCTGGATCTACAGCCTCAGTCCTGGATCTACAGCCCGAGTCCTGGATCTATAGCTTCAGTCCTGGATCCACAACCACAATCCTGGATCCACAACCTCGGTCCTAGATATTCAGCCTCAGTCCTGGATCTAGAGCCCCAATCCTGGGTCTTCAGCCCTAGCCCTAGATCACTGTGAGGCCTCGGTCCTGGGTCTACAGCCTCAGTCCTGGATCTACAGCCTCAGTCCTGAATCTAGAGCCCCAATCCTGGGTCTTCAGCCCTAGCCCTAGATCACTGTGAGGCCTCGGTCCTGGGTCTACAGCCTCAGTCCTGAATCTACAGCCTCAGTCCTGAATCTACAGCCTCGGTCCTGGGTCTACAGCCTCAGTTCTGGATCTACAGCCTCAGTCCTGAATCTACAGCCTCAGTCCTGGATCTACAGCCTCAGTCCTGGATCTACAGCCTCAGTCCTGGATCTACAGCCTCAGTCCTGGATCTACAGAGTTTTGTTGTGAAATTTCCAAAACCGGAAGTTTCCCTGTAGTTTTCTACAGCTGCCTTCACGATCTGTTGTCATTCTGGGTCTCCCCTCTCTCAGCTCTCTTCTCTCGCTTCTCTCTATTGTCTCTCCTCAACACAAGCCATGTCCCCCCGGTTCTCTTCGCGTTCTCCAGTCCACATCTGACTGCATGGATCTAATGATGATGAAAAAGAAGAAATTCAAATTCAAGGTGGACTTTGAGCTGGAGGATCTGTCGTCTGTGCCATTCGTCAACGGGGTTCTCTTCTGCAAAGTCCGGCTGCTGGACGGCGGCTTCTCGGAGGAGTCTTCCCGGTAAGAACACACACACATACATATATACCTGCCTTTTCTCTGCACAAACACACGCTTTAAACACGTTATTATGACCATACCTCACCACACTACAACTGCGCTTTGAGCTAGCATCATCTGCTATCACGCGCATGCGCTATTTCTGACACCAACATTGGCGAATATTTCCAAGATTCGAACCCATTACGCTCGGGGTTATGTTTATTTGTTCTTATTTTCTTTTTTCACGCACGACTGAGTAATCGGGATGGGCGATATGGAAAAAAATAGATATCTCGATATTTTTTTTCCTACTCCCAATAACGATATTGTCACGATATCTTTTAAATCAATAATTTTTACTTAACATTATCTGTAATATTTTGCTTGCCAGGGCATCTATAGATAGAGACAGTGTATATCTAAATAGAAGCTTTTTATTTGTAATGTGCTTCACACTTCTTTGCAAGACATATATTAACATAAAAAATCAAATTCAAGTAACACAGAAAGAACACATCCAATATTTACTGAAATGTACAAAAAAGCAGTGATTGGCACACATTAGACCAAATGGGCATCTGTCCTTCTCTAATTGTAATATGTATGTAAAAAGAAAAAGGACGATAATACAAAAAAGCATATCTTCAAATTGACTTATTGACACGATATTATTGTCTACGATATATTTTGCCCACCTCTACTGAGTAACATTCTTCGTCGACTTGTTTCTATCTCGCTAATAAACGCTCTTTCTGCACAAACATGTAAATGAACCAAATATGTGACCCACTTACGCGCGAGTATGGTGCTTATTGAATTGAATTAAACTAAATTTAATTTAATGAACGACCATGTCACGGGGAAAAATCTATATATTGTCAATTTTCTCCATGTTTTGTAAATACATATATTTAGCTCTTGCTATAATGCCATATTCTATTTAAATGCTGTACGTTGGTGAGTGTTTTGGATCCATCACAGATGGATGGGTTGTGCGTAAACATGTAAATACGTTGGTTCTTGATGTGTTTCTTACAAATATTCCACAATTACAAAATATTTTGTTAAGTTGAAATCATATCTTTGTCAGTATCAGTGTTGTCTTGGCTGTTATAGTGTTAATATTGAACAATAGGTGCAGGTTGTCGCTATTCTACTCTATCCTACTCTATCCTACTCTATCCTACTCTATTCTACTCTATCCTACTCTATCCTACTCTATTCTACTCTATCCTACTCTATCCTACTCTATTCTACTCTATTCTACTCTATTCTACTCTATCCTACTCTATTCTACTCTATTCTACTCTATCCTACTCTATTCTACTCTATCCTACTCTATCCTACTCTATTCTACTCTATTCTACTCTATTCTACTCTTTTCTACTCTTTTCTACTCTATTCTACTCTACCTGGTAACTTTTCCATTATGTTTCAGTATCTGGAATTAAAACGTAGCAATCTACTCACAACAAGCCATCTATCTGAAATACTGGCAAATTCCTTGGTAACCATGACTTTCAGCAGCACTCCCGCAATTCACTGTCGGTTAGAACACGTTTGTACCAGGACCAAGAGGGACTAAAGAAGGACCTGGTACTGAGTAGAGTAGAGTAGAGTAGAGTAGAGTAGAGTAGAGTAGAGTAGAGTAGAGTAGAGTAGAGTAGAGTAGAGTAGAGTAGAGTAGAGTAGAGTAGAGTAGAGTAGAGTAGAGTAGAGTAGAGTAGGGTAGGGTACGGTCGAGTTACAGTAGGGTAGATTAAGAGTAGGGTACGGTCGAGTTACAGTAGGGTAGATTAAGAGTAGGGTACGGTCGAGTTACAGTAGGGTAGATTAAGAGTAGAGTTAGGGTATGGTTAGAAGAAAATGGATGGATGTGTGAATAATTGTGTGAGTCCTAGTCGTTGCATCTTGACGTGAATCAAATCTGTTAATGTGATTCTATTGTATTTTTGTTAGGGCTGTCAAACGATTAATTGATTGACTGCGGAACCTTCCGCAGTCAACCATTGGTTTTGTATTTCTTTATTCCGTCATTTTTTTTGACACGTTTCACAGCTTTCACATTTTCAACAATTTCCACAAGTTATACATCAAAACGTTCCACATGTTTGGGAGATTATTGCTATTACTTTTGGGACTTCAGCGATTTCCGGTTTTTCCGCAATCGGACAAAAATCTGCATTGAGAATTCTGCAATGCATTTTAATAGGCCCATGCATTTTAATAGGACTTCAGCTCTTTCAGACATTTCTACAGTTTCAATGATTCAACAGTTTCAAGGATTCAACAGTTTCAAGGATTTCAGCAGTTTCAAGATTTCAAGAGTTTCAAGGACTTCAACAGTTTCAAGGACTTCAGCAGTTTCAAGGACTTCAGCAGTTTCAAGGACTTCAGCAGTTTCAAGGACTTCAGTGTAATCATGCAACCTAATAGGGATTTTTCCATGTAAACCAGTATAATGCAACTTAATAGGGATTTTTCCATGTAAACCAGTATAATGCAACTTAATAGGGTTTTTTCATGTAAACCAGTATAATGCAACTTAATAGGGTTTTTTTTCATGTAAACCAGTATAATGCAACTTAATGGGGATTTTTCCATGTAAACCAGTATAATGCAACTTAATAGGGGTTTTTACATGTAAACCAGTATAATGCAACTTAATAGGGTTTTTTCCATGTAAACCAGTATAATGCAACTTAATAGGGTTTTTTCCATGTAAACCAGTACAATGCAACTTAATAGGGATTTTTCCATGTAAACCAGTATAATGCAACTTAATAGGGATTTTTCCATGTAAACCAGTATAATGCAACTTAATAGGGATTTTTCCATGTAAACCAGTATAATGCAACTTAATAGGGATTTTTCCATGTACACCAGTATAATGCAACTTAATAGGGATTTTTCCATGTAAACCAGTATAATGCAACTTAATGGGGATTTTTCCATGTAAACCAGTATTATGCAACTTAATAGGGATTTTTCCATGTAAACCAGTATAATGCAACTTAATAGGGTTTTTTTCATGTAAACCAGTATAATGCAACTTAATAGGGTTTTTACATGTAAACCAGTATAATGGAACTTAATAGGGGTTTTTACATGTAAACCAGTATAATGGAACTTAATAGGGGTTTTTACATGTAAACCAGTATAATGCAACTTAATAAGGATTTTTACATGTAAACCACTATAATGTAACCTAATAGGGGTTTTTACATGTAAACCAGTATAAAGCAACTTAATAGGGATTTGTACATGTAAACCAGTATAATGCAACCTAATAGGGATTTTTCCATGTAAACCAGTATAATGCAACTTAATAGGGATTTTTCCATGTAAACCAGTATAATGCAACTTAATAGGGTTTTTTTCATGTAAACCAGTATAATGCAACTTAATAGGGTTTTTTACATGTAAACCAGTATAATGCAACCTAATAGGTTGCATTATACCACCAGACCAAGACCCAAACGAAGACTCAGACCACCACCAGATAATGACCACAGACCAGGTTTCCTTAGTTACAGGAACCAAATTGTTTCAGCGGTGAGGGGATTTTTCAGTTTCAAGGACACTTTCAATACATTCAGTAGTTTCAAGGATTTCAGCTGTTTAAGAATTTAACCAGTTTCAAGGATATCAGGAGGTTCAAGGATTTCAGGAGTTTCCACACTTTCAACAGTTTCCAGGTTTAAAAAAGTTTCAAGGATTTCAGGAGTTTCAATGTTTCAACAGTTTCAAGGATTTCAGGAGTTTAAAGGTTTCAACAATTTCAAGGACTTCAGGAGTTTCAAATATCTATCAAGTATTTTAACAGTTTCAAGGCTTTTTAAAGGATTTCAAGGATTTTTTTTAGCAGATTTCCACATTAGATCTGTTCCGCAGTCAATCGCAATGGCTTCAGCCATTGCAAGTTTCTAGTTTTTTGTTGTTGATTAATCGCATAGTAATGGTGAGTTAACTCACGATTAATCACATTTTTAACATTCTATTTCAAATCCACTCCAATTGAGTTTAAATGAGATTTTCAAATGTAATGACACATTGCTATTCATACCAAATGTACTTAAATCTGTTTGACTTGCTCACAACCTTCTACTTTTGGGTACAACCAACAAGAGCTGTTAATGAAAGGGAAAATGTAGGTACCCCAGTTTTAATTTAGCGAGTTTGGCTGCATTTCAGCGTGTCTCCTCCTCTCCTCCGTGTGTCACACAACATCAGAGAATGGCCCCTGTGCGTGTATATATATGTGTGTATTATATGACCACGTTACCGCTGTCACCATCACACACACACACGTGTCCGTGGCATTCTGAGTGATATTATTATAAATGGGCGGGTCATTCAGCGGGGCGACAGTAGCTCAGTTGGTAGAGCACTGGCCTTCAGGCCTGAAGGTCGTGGGTTCAATTCCCACCTCCACACCTTCTCCACCGACTCCCACTGATGACTGCTGCCGTTGTGTCCTTGGGCAAGACACTTAACCCCACTTTGCCCAAATCCCCCGCTGAAAGATCAAGGCTATGCTCACACTCAGAGAGCAGCCGTCCTCCTGTGGACTCACCACCTGCAGAGGGTCAGTGAGGGGCTGGTGCTATGAGACTTGGGTGGCATCTCTGACTGCCACCCCCCTGACCCAGAAATGGATTAAAGGGTAGAAAATGGATGGATGGATGGATGGCGGGTCATTCGGACATGCGTTAATTATTTTTTAACGCGTTAATGAAAACGGTAATTAACGTGAATTAACGCGATAATTTTGACAGCCCTAATTTTTGTATGTTTTTCATTTATCCAAATCCCTCGTCAGTCCATTCGTAGATGCTAGATAACTGTTACAGAAATGAGTTACCTATAGTGGCTCTGTTTTTATCTGTGTAACGGACGTGATGCCTGTTATGAATGAGCAGTGTGGGACTTTGTGTAAGAAATAGATCTCTTAATGATCAAATGTGGACATCTGAATATATGTAACGGAGGAAAAACAAATTGATTACTTTCATATTGTTAACCAATGAAATGTGATCCCAGGATTACTCTTCTGACAACACATCAGTAGGGTCACGACAGGTTTCATTTTTAGACAAAAATTGACCGAACCCATCACGTCCGTCACACATTTTTCAAGGGTCATTTAAATTTGTATTGATTTTTTATTATTATGATTATTATTATTTTATTTTTTTTATGATTATTTTTTAAATGAAGTGATTTCCTGATGTTGTGCCATGTTAATCTTGTGGGAGTTCATCTGCTGCTTTGCCATTGATGACTTTTTCATTTCAATGTAACTGGAGTCACAGTAGTATTATCAAATGAGAGGCAGTTCTGGTTTTTACAAATTCTGCCAAATGTATTTGTCAATTTTTCCTTTTAATTTTATCCACTGTTCCACAAAAAAGGATTTCAATCTATGATAGTAAATTTAGTTTTTGAGTTAGATTTACAGCCTCAGTCCTGACTCTATGGCCAGGACTGAGGCTGTTTGGCCAGGACTGAGGCTGTTTATCCAGGACTGAGGCTGTAGACCCAGCACTGAGGCTGTAGACCCAGCACTGAGGCTGTAGACCCAGGACTGAGGCTGTTTATCCAGGACTGAGGCTGTTTATCCAGGACTGAGGCTGTAGACCCAGGACTGAGGCTGTAGACCCAGGACTGAGGCTGTTTATCTAGGACTGAGGCTGTTTATCCAGGACTGAGGCTGTAGACCCAGGACTGAGGCTGTTTATCTAGGACTGAGGCTGTTTATCTAGGACTGAGGCTGTTTATCCAGGACTGAGGCTGTAGACCCAGGACTGAGGCTGTAGACCCAGGACTGAGGCTGTAGACCCAGGACTGAGGCTGTAGACCCAGGACTGAGGCTGTAGACCCAGGACTGAGGCTGTAGATCCAGGACTGAGGCTCTAACATTTGTTTATCTCCTTGTCGTCAAGGGCAACGAGCTGCAGAGGTTACAGCAGCAGGAAGTTGAAGTCTGTGGTTGAGCTCAGAGAGACGTGAAGAACATTCACTCGTATTTGCTTCAGTGCATGATTATCCATTAGTCGACAGTAAAGTGATGGTCGGACGCTTTCATGTCATTAAAGACAAAGCAAGTTTATTTATAGAGGCAAGGCAAGGCAAGTTTATTTGTATAGCACAATTCATACACAAGGCAACTCAAAGTGCTGAACAGAACAAGAAATCATTAAAATCATAAATAATCACAGAACATTAAAAAGAAAGATAAAAATATAAAATCCCTCAGTTGTATGCACAGTTAAACAGCACCGTTTTCAACCTGGTTTTAAACATTGTCAGAGAGGAGGCCTGTCTCACATCTTCAGGAAGACTGTTCCAGATTTTAGCAGCATGAATCTGAAAAGCAGCCTCCCCATGTTTAGTTCTGACTCTGGGCACTAACAGGAGTCCAGTCCCTGTGCTCCTCAGAGTCCGGGCTGGTTCATATGGGACTAACATGTCACTAATATATTTTGGTGCGAGGCCATGGAAAGATTTGTACACAAGCAGAGCTGTTTTAAAAGTCTATTCTCTGAGCCACAGGAAGCCAGTGCAGAGACCTGAGAACTGGACTAATGTGGTTGTACTTCCTGGTTCTAGTCAGGACTCGAGCTGCTGCATTTTGAATGTACTGCAGCTGTTTTACAGCCTGTTTGGACAGACCTGTGAGCAGGCCATTGCAGTAGTCTAACCTACTGGAGACAAATGCATGGATAAGAATCTCCAAGTCTGCTTTAGACACTATGTTTTTGATCCTGGCAATGTTTTTTAGATGGTAAAAAGCTGCTGATGTTACTTATTTAATGTGGCTATTAAAATTTAAGTCTGAGTCCAGTATTACCCCTAGATTTCTGACCTTGTTTGAAGGTTTTAGGGAGAGAGACTGTAGGTGACAGATGACGCTCTCTCTTTGTTTCTGGGGACCAAAGACAATCATTTCAGTTTTGTCCGCGTTTAGCTGAAGGAAGTTGTTTTGCATCCACTCACTGATCTGTTGGATACAGTGAAGGAGTGAGTCCACTGGTCCATGTTCTCCTGCAGTCAGTGAGACATAGATCTGAGTGTCGTCTGCATAGTTGTGATAGGACACTTTGTTTCTGCGTATTAACTGACCTAACGGCAGCATGTAGAGATTGAACAGAAGAGGTCCCAGGATCGACCCCTGTGGTACTCCACAGGTCAGGGCCATATGATCTGAGACACACTTTCCAATCTCCACAAAGTGCTTCCTGTCTTCAAGGTAAGACCTAAACCAACTTAGGGCGGTGCCAGCGACGCCAACCCAGTCCTCTAGTCTCTGTAAGAGGATCTCATGGTCGACAGTGTCAAAGGCAGCACTTAGATCTAACAAGATTAAGATTGAGACTTTGCCTGCGTCAGTGTTCAGCCGGATATCGTTTGTAACCTTGACAAGAGCAGTCTCAGTGCTGTGGTGGGGTCTAAAGCCGGTCTGAAACATATCAAATGAGTTGTTGATTATAAGAAATCTAGTAAGCTGTAGGTAGATTACTTTTTCAAGGACTTTCCCCATAAATGGCAGATTTGAGATGGGACGATTGTTACTGCAGCCTTCAATCATTTCAGAAAAAATACCTTTCTCTCGTACTACGTAGCACCCGGTTAAACTCGCACAACTTATCTTTGAAGATCTCGTAATCAACCTGGAGGTTGGACTTCCGCTCGGCCCTCCGGCACTTTCTCTTCAGTGCTCTAACCGAGTCTGCTTTAGCCCACGGCGCCTTCTGCTTATTTTTCACTATTTTAACCTTCACAGGGGCAACGGTATCCAGAACATTCAAAACACTAGAGGTGACAGAGTTAAACAGTTCAATTTAACAATTAGATTTTCCAGATTAGACTGACTAACTTCAGATGTTTTTCTTTTGTGTACTCTTTGTGTTATCACTAAGCGAATGGCACAGGTGGCTTCATGATAGGGCCCCAGCCGGGTCTCTTCTCTACCTAGACTGCCAGTGGTTGCGAAGCAGAGACCCTGTGCATCCTAGGGAGAGGAGGGAGGAGGATGGAGAGGTGGGTGGTTCTTGGGTGTTGGACGAGGGGGGGTTGGAGGTGGATGGGTGTTAGGGGTGGGGCAGGAGTTGAGATAGTGATGCTGAAGGCGCTGATGACGCTGTGGCAGCCACTGCTGCTGGTGCTGTATCCGCTGCTGCTGATGATGCTGGTGGACGTGTTGAGTTCTTTTGAGGCGGTGGAGGTGCCGAGACCTCTGGGTTCCGTGGAGAGGGTCTCGCCCCTTGCATCCTCCTCTCTTTCAACGGCTGAACGCGCTGCGCAGGCTCAGGTCTTAAGGCAGATGCAAAGTTATCCATCAACACTTTTACTCCGAGCACATGTTGTTCTTTGTACTTTAGAAAAACGGTGAACAATTATTATTCAAAAGCAAAGACTGCAGTTAAAATCCTCTCCGTTTTAAAGCCATATTAGTTTAGTCAGAACTAGAAAAAGGACATTTTATATATATATGGTACAAGGTAAGACAAGCAAGTTTATTTGTATAGCACAGTTCATACACAACTCAAAGTGCTGAAGACACACAGAAACAATGACATAGGAATTACGACTATAAATAATCACAGAACATTAATGATGATGTAATGTAAGTGTTGCTGTACATATACTAGGCCCACACCAAGAGGAAATACAAGAGGACATTTAATGACACTTAACATTTACATACAGACATAATAGAAAGAATAATCATACACAGGACGATGGTGGGAGAGAGAGAGGACCCAGAGAAGGTCTCTCCCAGAGGCCTTCTGACTACATGATGTTGATTGGTTGAGCTAGCATTAAGACGACTCCCAATTCTATACCTGGCTGTGAAGTCACTTCCAGGTCACACTCAAAGTCAGCCCCCAGGGTGAACCGGTGCAAATCCCAACACAGCCTGTCTCACATTTTCAGGAAGATTTTTGGTGCATTAATCTGAAAAGCTGTCTCCCCATTAGTCCTGACCAGTCCTTGTGCTCCTCAGAGTCCCAGCAGGAGGCCAGTCCCTGTGCTCCTCAGAGTCAGAGTTGCTTTAAAATCTATTCTCTGAGCCACAGGGAGCCAGACACCTGAGACCAGGAATATATTATAATATATATGTTTTAGTTTGTGCAATATGAGCAGAATGAATAAATTAGATAAAAGCCGATGTCCAGTGGACATTCTGAAATTACAGTATTGCACATAATTGCAGTATTTACAGATGAATGACATGTACAGGCTCAGCAGTTCTCGTAGTACAGTCTGACAGCAGCAGGATCTGCCTCTCCATTTTTTTCTCCAAGCCAGACCCAGCCCCAGACCCAAACGCAAACCCAGACCCAAAGACAAAGCCAGAGCCAGACCCAAACTCGGACTCAGACCCAGCCCCAGACCCAGACCCAGCCCCAGCCCCAGACCCAGCCCCAGCCCCAGCCCCAGCCCCAGCCCCATAGCCAGAGCCAGACACAGACCCATAGCCAGAGCCCGACCCAAGTACAAACCCAGACCCAAAGACCAAGCCAGAGCCAGACCCTAACTCGGACTCAGAGCCAGACCCATAGCCAGAGCCAGACACAGACCCATAGCCAGAGCCAGAGCCAGACCCAGACCCATAACCAGAGCAGCTGCAGAGAACTGGTATGACTTCTGAGTTCTGATTCGTCACTTACAGCCTGTCTCATTATTTCCACATGTCTGTTATGTAAGAGCACTGATTGGCTTTGGTCCATGTTTGAACTGTGTCTTTTCACTTCATAATTCATGTCGTCCTCACAGACTAATGGAGAATAAAATGCTGTGTTTCATTTCTGATTCTTCTGTTTTCTCTTTAAGTAGATTTAGAGGGCGAGGCTTTTGGTCTGGATTAGATTAGATTATGAGACTGTATTACTGTACGTCACTAATGACCTAAAACTATAGACTGTATAAAGATTGACAATGCTAACTTGCTAGCTCAATGAAACCCACAGGGACGTGTTCATGGTTATGTTTTGCTCCTATTGACTTACATGTAAAAGTAAACTCTTAGCTCAGGTTTCGTTTGTCGGCAAGGAATGACTCAAAAAATCTAGTGGGGGAAACTTTTACACGAGTAAATACATTTCAGTGAGAGCTTTGGGCCAACGGAATAAGTAGCTAACCAGTTATTTCCAAGTTTACCACAGACTAGTCACAAATCAAGAGCTGGGCGATCTCCCTGAAAACCTCGTTCCGGGTTGAGCCTCGAGCTGCCTTTGAATTTTTCTTTGGCCTAAAGAGAGTAACATGTGGACCTCATCGACCGACCAGGACGCTGACTTTTGGGGTTTTCTGTGCGATTCCATTTCTCCGGAGTGAGGAGTACGTTATTATAATAGATCCATGGGAGGACGTATTGAAGCAGAGCAGCCGGTTTTAAAGATGGCGGGGTTGAGTGGTTTTTACCAAAGGGTCGGACGTCGTCAAACCTCAAGGTGTCTGTAGATCCAGGACTTAGGCTGTAGATCCAGGACTGAGGCTGCAGATGCAGGACTGAGGCTGTAGATGCAGGACTGAGGCTGTAGATCCAGGACTGAGGCTGTAGATGCAGGACTGAGGCTGTAGATCCAGGACTGAGGCTGTAGATCCAGGACTGAGGCTGTAGATGCAGGACTGAGGCTGTAGATGCAGGACTGAGGCTGTAGATCCAGGACTGAGGCTGTAGCTGCAGGACTGAGGCTGTAGATCCAGGACTGAGGCTGTAGACCCAGGACCGAGGCTGTAGACCCAGGACCGAGGCTGTAGACCCGGGACCGAGGCTGGAGACCCGGGACCGAGGCTGGAGACCCGGGACCGAGGCTGGAGACCCGGGACTGAGGCTGGAGACCCAGGACTGAGGCTGTAGACCCAGGACTGAGGCTGTAGACCCAGGACTGAGGCTGTAGACCCAGGACCGAGGCTGTAGACCCAGGACTGAGGCTGTAGACCCGGGACCGAGGCTGTAGACCCGGGACCGAGGCTGTAGACCCGGGACCGAGGCTGTAGACCCGGGACCGAGGCTGTAGACCCGGGACCGAGGCTGTAGACCCGGGACCGAGGCTGTAGACCCAGGACAGAGGCTGGAGACCCAGGACTGAGGCTGGAGACCCAGGACTGAGGCTGTAGACCCAGGACTGAGGCTGTAGACCCAGGACTGAGGCTGTAGACCCAGGACTGAGGCTGTAGACCCGGGACTGAGGCTGTAGACCCGGGACCGAGGCTGTAGACCCGGGACCGAGGCTGTAGACCCGGGACCGAGGCTGTAGACCCGGGACCGAGGCTGGAGACCCGGGACCGAGGCTGGAGACCCGGGACCGAGGCTGGAGACCCGGGACCGAGGCTGTAGACCCAGGACCGAGGCTGTAGACCCAGGACTGAGGCTGTAGACCCAGGACCGAGGCTGTAGACCCAGGACTGAGGCTGTAGACCCAGGACTGAGGCTGTAGACCCAGGACTGAGGCTGTAGACCCAGGACTGAGGCTGTAGACCCAGGACTGAGGCTGTAGACCCAGGACTGAGGCTGTAGACCCAGGACTGAGGCTGTAGACCCAGGACTGAGGCTGTAGATCCAGGACCGAGGCCTCACAGTGACAGGAAGAGTGGGCGTTGAATGATCAGAAAAACACCCTCATTGTGATACAAGCCCATGAGACCAGCTGTTTGTATGCAATAAAGGAAAATTATAGTTTAATTCAATCAATAGTGGTTTTGGTAAATACATGTAGGCTATAGGCAGTTATTGAATATACAGTAGAGGAAGACTAGAGAAATGTGCAGAGAATGATGCTGGGACTAAGTGAACAATACAGTTAATATTTGATGACTTGTGTGTTGCAATAGTTTCCCTGTGAGCTAATCCCTGTCAGGCCTGGAGCTCACATCCTGTTCACACACACACAGGTGTTTAAAGCCATTCCCTTTTCCTGAATCACAGACTTTACTTTTACTGTGACTGTGAATGTGCCTCTGTTTCGTCCATGAGGCTCCAGCTTAATTCAGTGCTGTGGGAGTTTGATTTAATAACTGATCATTCTCTCTTTGGTCTCTCTCTCTCTCTGGTCCCTCTCTCTGGTCTCTCTCTTTGGTCTCTCTTGTTGGTCTCTCTCTCTCTCTCTCTTATCTATCTTTTCACTTCCTTAGAGATATGGAAATATTCATGTGAATCACTAACCGGAGAGACATGTAGAGAGACATCAGATAATACCAACCACCAATGATACCAACCACCAAGAGCAGAGAGAGACCAGAGAGAGACCAGAGAGAAGAGGGAGACCAGAGATCAGAAGAGAGACCAGAGAGCCACCCTCACCGTTCATAGTCACTCCCCTGGTTTGCTTCAGAGTTTTCTGCAGAATTGGTTGAGTTTAGTGAGTGGCAGACGGAGGCGGAGGAGGAGTGTGAGGGAGGCCATCTGTGCCTTTCTGACTCTGCCACCTCTCTTTCTCTTTCTCGTTTGACTCGTAACGTTAAGGCAATATCTGTAATGTCATTAAACCATTATGAATCTGAAACCCATGGATTATAACTTGTGCACAAAGCCGTAGAGCAGCAACATGTGTGCAGTATTTTTTGTGTTTAGCTTCATCCTCAGGGATAACGTTACGCAACAGTTAATGAAATGAGCTTTTGGGAGAAAAACAGTTCTTCGACTCAACCAAAAAGCCCTGAATACAGACTGTAGCCAACACACAAGCCTTCAGCAGATCAGAGAGATACAAGTGAAGCGGTATCTATTGTTTAGTTTATTATTATTATTATTATTATTGTTATTGTCACATACAGTATACAGTATGCAGTGCAATTCTTATGTACCTCCAGCAACAATTCATATGCTATCGAGCAGTTGTTTGAATTCATAAATCTTAGTGACTATGGAATTTTGTATACATTTGACCAAAACAATACACTCCTGGAGAACATTTTGTATTTTCATAAGTTTGTTTGTATTGCACAGCTCATAGACAAGGCGACTCTTGACCATAAAATATAGGAACGGTCACACAAGACATTAAAACATAATCAAATACAGTGCATTAAAAATCCTTTAGTTGTTGCAGCAAAACAGAAATGTTTTTAGTCTGGATTGTCTTAGTGTCCTTTCCTGTTCCAAACTTTTTGTTCTTTTTAAAATAAATAGTTTTTCTATAAATCCATACTTAAGTGCACCAAATCGGCTCGGTCTTGCCCCATCTTAGCTCTACGTCTGGGGTCTCCTTCTGGTGTCTCTTATCTATCTGGTTTCTCTCTCTGGTCTCTCTCTGGTCTCTCTCTGGTCTCTCCCAGGTTTCTCTCTGGTTTCTCTCTGGTCTCTCCCAGATTTCTCTCTGGTCTCTCTCTGGTCTCTCTCTGGTCTCTCCAAGGTTTCTCTCTGGTTTCTCTCTGGTCTCTCCAAGGTTTCTCTCTGGTTTCTCTCTGGTCTCTCTCTGGTCTCTCCAAGGTTTCTCTCTGGTTTCTCTCTGGTCTCTCCAAGGTTTCTCTCTGGTCTCTCTCTGGTCTCTCCCTGGTTTCTCTCTGGTTTCTCTCTGATTTCTCTCTGGTTTCTTTCTGATCTCTCTCTGGTCTCTCCCTGGTTTCTCTCTGATTTCTCTCTGGTTTCTTTCTGATCTCTCTCTGATTTCTTTCTCTAATATCTGTTATTAATCAAAGGAAAATCACCCAAAATAAATCAATCCAAATAGAGTACAACATATAGGGTCGGTAAATGAGTTTGGTCAAATTCAAAATCTTGATTCTGATTATCACTTGGAAGCATCTTTATTGTATGGACTGTGGGTTGAGAATGGGTTCCTGAATCTTGCTGTAGGGTCAGATCAGATGTTTGTGATGTCGCATTGTGTTGTGTTGCAGGGAGCAGGTGCAGGCCAACTGTGTCCGCTGGAGGAGGAGGTTCTCTTTCCCCTGTAAGATGAGCGCCAACGCTGGGACCGGTGTCCTGGACCCGTGTCTGTGCCGCGTGTCTGTCCGCAAGGTACCTCTGTCATTTCAACACATGTCCATGGCTCCGTGAGCACTGTGTGTTCTGCTTAAGGCTGTGGAATAATCTCACTTTGACAATTTCAGTTTTCAATAATGTCTTTGAGGCTTGAAAGGTTTTAATGATAAGTCAAAAGTTGAATCAAGCTAGTTCTGTTGAATCAGCACATGTTTAGACCCCACAGATCATCAGACTGACCACACCCAGAGGCTTCTTTACACCTTTATCAGATTAAAATAACCTTTTGAGGCATTAACATATAGACAGCAGTGTTTCCGCCAGGAATTTGTTTGAGTGGGGGACCAAGGTACCCCAGAAAAAAAAAATTACACGTTTATTGCAGTAATTTTTGTTAATATTTTTCACGAGGAGTTAGTGGACATGTGTGCCTTTAATATGAGCGGCCTTTGTGGGAATGGTTATATTCAAAGTATTAGAGTAAAATGAGTTTGTAAAACACCTGCGGCGCAGCGACGCGAAGCAGGAGCCGTAGTTCTGAGCAGAGCCAGAGGTCTACAGAGATCAGAGAAGTATTTGGTACTGGCTCACTCAGATTCAGAGGAGGAAGACACGCAGGTGTCCAGTGAAGCAGACACAGACATTATTAGTGACAGGAGTCCGCGTCATAATAGTCCACAGTCACCCACAGTTTACGTCCTCCGTGTGGCCCCGTGGTAAAGAGGTCCGACTTTTCGGAGTCAGCGGTAAAGCGGTCCGCACATTAAAAGCGGATAGCCGCTTTATGCTGTTACTCACGGTAACATTGGAAAGAGAAGACGCCACAATGCACGTTTTAACATAAAGCGGCCACCCGCTTTTAATGTGCGGACCTCTTTACCGCTGACCCCGAAAACCCGGGCCTCTTTACCGCGGTGTGTGGCCGCAGTGGAAACATTCTGCGAACGGCAGGCAGGGGACGTGGTGAAGGGGACAGGGGGGTCATAACACCGGGCATGTGGGTGAATGAAGCGGGAATAAACAACCGCGGGGAACGCGGCAGACGTGGCAGAAGCCGCGGAAGAAAACACACCACGAATCTGCCTTTACGGACGGCAATGATGATGATGAAGGCAGAGAGGAAGAAAATCCATAAAAGTGGATCAG
Source organism: Knipowitschia caucasica (assembly GCA_964034765.1). Classification (NCBI taxonomy): domain Eukaryota; kingdom Metazoa; phylum Chordata; class Actinopteri; order Gobiiformes; family Gobiidae; genus Knipowitschia; species Knipowitschia caucasica. Next base: position 41,510,557 of record OZ035824.1, on the reverse strand, counting down.
AAGTGTTGAAAAGCCTGTTGTTTATTGTTGAGACAATCTGACAAGTTCTGAGCCCATTCATTTAATCGCTCTGTTTCTAAACGATGAATTCTGGAGCCTCATTTCCACTGAGATAAACTGTATGCCACCAGGTCTTTTGAAAGGGTAATATTGAAACCAAACTGCAGATTTCATGACTGTAAACTATAAGCAGTGCCATCTTGATCATTGAAGGTCTAATACCACATATGGCCGTGGACCAGTGCTAAAATATTCTATATAAATTTGATCAGTGAATTCATTCCTATCCCACATTGTGTTTTCATACTAAAGATATTTCACATTGACTGTTGACAGTATTTCCAGAGCTCAAAATACACTCTCAAACTACAGCTTTTTGAAATCTTTATACAATAAACATTTTCCAAAATGGCCACCACCTTGATGACGTCACAGTATGCAAATTAGATCAATCAACTCAATCAACTTTATTTGTATGGCGCCTTTCCAACACAAGGCCACTCAAAGCGCCTCACAACCCACATAATATCAGACAAATCAGAAACATCAACAACTACATATACAAACAATAAATACATTAAAAACAGAATAAAATCACAAGTAATGAAAAAAACCATAAAACATTAAAAGCACACACGGGATTAAAATAATAAATAACCACAATGCATTAAAAAAAAGAGTATGTATCAATAAAATCCTTCAGCCGTATGCACAGCTAAAAAGAACAGTTTTTAACCCTGATTTGAAAATTGCCAGAGTAGATGCTAGCCTCACATCTTCAGGAAGATTGTTCCAGATTTTAGCTCCATAAATCTCAAACGCTGCCTCCCCATGTTTAGTTTTGACTCTTGGAACCAGTAAGAGGCTACCTCCTGTGCTCCTCAGAGTCCGGGCCGGTTCATATGGCACTAACAAGTCGCTTAAGTACTTTGGTGCGAGGCCATGGAGAGACTTGTACACAAGCAGTGCTGCTTTGAAGTCTATTCTCTGAGCCACAGGAAGCCAGTGCAGAGACCTGAGAACTGGACTAATGTGGTCATATTTCCTGGTCCTGGTCAGGACTCGAGCTGCAGCATTTTGGACATACTGCAGTTGTTTTACAGCCTGTTTGGACAGACCTGTGAGCAGGCCATTGCAGTAGTCTAACCTACTGGAGACAAATGCATGGATGAGAATCTCCAGATCTGATTTAGACACTATGTTTCTAATTTTGGCAATGTTTTTCAGATGGTAAAATGCTGCTGATGTTACTGATTTGATATGACTGTTAAAATTTAAGTCTGAGTCCATTATAACTCATAGGTTTCTGACCTTGCCTACAGGTTCCAGGGAGAGAGACTGGAGGTGACGAATAACGCTCTCTCTTTGTTTCTGAGGACCAAAGACAATCAATTCTGTTTTGTCTGCGTTTAGCTGAAGGAAGTTATTTTGCATCCAATCACTAATCTGTTGAGTACAGTGAAGGAGTGAGTCCACTGGTCCATGTTCTCCTGCAGTAAGTGAGACATACATTTGAGTGTCATCAGCGTAATTGTGGTAGGATACATTGTTGGAGCGTATTAACTGACCTAACGGCAGCATGTAAATATTGAACAGAAGAGAACCCCAGAATTGACCCCTGTGGCACTCCGCGGGTCAGAGCCATATGATCTGAGACACAGTTTCCTATCTGAACCAAGTATTTCCTGTGACGAATCAACATCCATCCCAAAGTTTGGTTCATACTGAAGATATTTCTCATTTACAATATGCCTTCATCTCAAACTACTTTAAAGGTATAGCCTTTTTAAATCTTGAACTCAAAATTGTAATTTTTTTTGAAAGAAATGGGCTTAGTGCTGCATGAAAGTCCCTCGTCAATGGCCTGGGTTCCGCACCGTGCTCCTCTTTGCTGTCGTCGTTGCAACATGTTCAGAAGTTCAACTTTTTAGCACTAACCATGTTGTGGGTTTAGTCCATGGTTTTGTCAAGGAGAAAATTAGCATACAACACTTACAGTCACACTGCTAGCAATCAGACATGGATTTACATTTGTCAGTGTGAATGCTGTGATGTACAGGAAACACGGCACAGAGATTACCCCTTAGCCAATCAGGACGCAGAACACATTACGCTGGTTCTTCCGTAGCCAATCAAGATGAACAATGCAAGTTCATATACAGTGAAAATCATGCTACAAATAAATCTGCAAGACCGCGAAAAGAGAATTGCTATTCAGCTGAGGAGACTCCGATTCAGAATAAAGAATAACACATTTTTCCTGTACGGAAGTTTCTGATTTGGTGTTTGTATGTGATTTTTTTACTATCATGTTTTAGATTATAGGTTAGACAGCGAGCCAGATCAGATATATCCCAATGAAAATAATGTTTTTGCACTTTATGATATGAGAATTGTATACATGCATGTGTAAGAAAATTGAGGGGGGGGATATCCCCCCCTTGGGCCATGGCTAGGGGGGGACTGATCCCCCCCATCCCCCCTTCTGGAGGAAACTCTGGACAGTCTGTGTAGTAATTGTGCCAAAGCAGCAGATTTACTACTTAAAGCTGCACTAACTGACTTTATTTTCGTATTCATTATGAAAATGCTATCCATGTCCATGTAGTGCATTGGGATATACGTCCTTTTGAAGAAAAAGTAGCGCAGGTTTGTGCTGGCGTGACATTATATTTTAGATCAAGTTTTGATGAAACAAGGAAGAGAATGTGTTTCGGGTCTCAGATTGTGACCAATCACAGCGCACCACTAGCCCCCACTTTCGTGAGAAAGCCACAGGTCCGTTAGCACAGACAGCTGAGTTAGCACAACAAGCTGCGGAGCTAACCTGAAACTTTCTCGTCTTCGTCACCGGTTACTGCTTACACAGCAAAACAGCCATCCAAAAGAAAGTCTCGTTCCTCCGCGCTTCCCGGTTCTATCGTTCTATAGTCACACCATCCACGTGCAAATCCATATCCATGGTTTCATCCATATTGGGAGACGCTAGCTCCGTCAATAACAGTGGGTGTGTGTGGGGGGCGATAGCTTCGTGGGTGCGGGGAGGGGAGCAGAAAGAGCGAGGCCAGCGAGTCCGCGGCTTCAAAATCCCAAAGTCAGTTAGTGCAGCTTTAAGCGTATTCTATACAGCGACCAGGACTCCGCCTCTCGTCTGTTTCACTTTTCAATATGAACAGGTTTTTATCCAAATTCATAATAAATGAAAGGCAAGCTTTAACCTGACGAAACCCCCTCTTCTTATTACTGTCCAACGTTTAGTTTTGTTTTTTTGCAGGAGCTGAAAGGAGGGAAGGCCTACGCAAAGGTAAGCTAGCTCACTCCAACACAGCTAACAGTCTCTGCCTGCAGCTCCTGTGATGTCACGCACTGTTCAGACTGTTTCAGTACACAAGTCTTATGTAAATGCAACTTTTTCAGTACGTTCTTATTCCCTCATTAAAAAGACACAGCTGTTTCTGGCTTTGAAGTATTTTAAGCATAAACTTATTCATCAGAATCTCTTTGATCTCGGCGCTGACAGCAGGTGTGACGCCCAAAATGCAGTCATGGGGGATAACTTTGAGTGGTTAATGAGTGAAGTTTGTTTCCTGGATCTGGAACCAGCCTCCCACTCACTCACACATCCATGCACCTGCATCACCAAATGTTGTCTTTCTAATCATCATCATTCCCGGACTATGTTCCTAATCTAATGCTTTGAACCTGAGAGCAGAGGGTAAGAGCAGAGAGAGGGAGAGAGAGAGAGAGAGAGAGCAGAGAGATGCAAAGAAAAAATACCCACAGAGAGTGAACCCACAGAGAGTGAACCCACAGAGAGTGAACCCACAGAGAGTGAACCCACAGAGAGTGAACCCACAGAGAGTGAACCCACAGAGAGAGACAACCCCATCTCAGGCGTGATTTTAATGTTGATAATTGACGCAATGCTGTAAAAACCCTATTGAAATCTCTCTGAATATTAGTGAGTCGTGTGTGTATGTATCATTTACTGGTTTCCCCTTTGAGTTGAATTACAGAAACAAACTCTGTCTCCACAGCTGGGGTTCGCAGATCTGAATCTGGCAGAATTCGCCGGCTCCGGAAACACCACACGGCGATGTCTCTTGGAGGGTTACGACACCAAGAACACACGACAGGACAACTCCATCCTGAAGGTACAGCTGCTGTTGTGGAAACACAGGTGGCCTTTCCCAAACAGGGGCCCATGTCACTGTCAACACGACCAAGAGCCTCAGGCAGGAGGAGAGAGCAGAGAGAGATGGAGAGGGCAGGGAAGGAAAAGAGAAAGCTCTCTGGTCTCTCGCTGTTCTTTTTCTATCTGGTCTCTCTCTCTCTCTGCTCTCGCTGGTCTTTTATATTTCTGGTTTTACTTAAATTATACTTATAAAATAAATAAATAAATTCTATTTTTGAAAGCCCCTGTATCTTATAAAGTGTTTTACTTTCCCTCAGGTGATCATCTGCACACAGCTCATGTCCGGAGACCCCTGCTTTAAAACGTAAGAAATCACATTCAAACCTATGTAGACCCAGGACTGAGGATGTAGACCCAGGACTGAGGCTGTAGACCCAGGACTGAGGCTGTAGACCCAGGACTGAGGCTGTAGACCCAGGACTGAGGCTGTAGATCTAACAGGGAATTTACACAGTTGGCGTTAACAGCGCGTAAGCGTTGACTGCGCGCATAGGCGCGTAACATTATTTGGCTGTATGTACACTGGCCGTGTGCGCAGGTCTGCGGCTTCTGATGCTCTCCCTGTGTAGTCTGTGGAGCAGTGTAGAGGACAGTACGGGCCAGAGGACTGATTTAGCGCAACACAAATCACATGCATGTGTTTGTCCTCATGGTCTCTGCGCGCACCAAATAAGAAATCCATCCTAAATTAGGCGCAGCGTCCGTCATACGCACGTATAACACTAGTAGTGTAAATATAACTATTGATTAACATGGAAAAATTATACGCGCGTCTGCTGCGCGTATAACGCGGACGTGCTGTAACGCGTCCTGTGTAAATTAGTTGTAGGACTGAGGCTGTAGATCCAGGACTGAGGCTGTAGATCTAGGACTGAGGCTGTAGATCTAGGACTGAGGCTGTAGATCCAGGACTGAGGCTGTAGATCCAGGACTGAGGCTGTAGATCTAGGACTGAGGCTGTATATCCAGAACTGAGGCTGTAGATCTAGGACTGAGGCTGTAGATCTAGGACTGAGGCTGTATATCCAGGACTGAGGCTGCATGTAGATCCTGTTTTAGAGCTGCATATCCACTAAAATGTAAAAACTGCTAAACGCTGCAGACAGAGGGCTGGGTCTGAGTGTGACCGAGAGATGATTCACCGACGCCGTCCTGCCAGAACTGACTCAGTTTTTCAGATTTAAATCCCACTAATGTCCCTCAGGGTTTGAGTCCACGGCTCCACGCGCCGCTCTGCTCTGGAGGCACCAGACTATCGACTTCTCCATCGCGAGAAATCAATAGTCTGCTGTATTTTTAGGTATTTTGACCAAAACGCATAGAATCCAGTGTGTTTAAAGAAGAATCTCAATATTGACCATTCATCTGTACGTGGTGTGAAAGAAAAATAAAAGTATATTAATCCAATCCCTTCCCAGCCTTTCATACACGCACACACACACACACATGCAGACACACAAAACACAAGTTCAAAAGAAAGTAAAAGTATAAGAACAGTTACCGCTAAAAAGTTTTAGCACTGAGAGATAAATTACATTGAAAAATATCAAAGTAAAAGCCAAATTAATAATATATACGTTTCTTTAAAGTCCCTTTATAAAAGATAAATGGTTCACTGATAAGAGGATATTCAGTGATCCATAGATGCCTTTGGAATAATTAGCATTTCCTTCCAAATAGTCAGTGTTTAAACGTTGCTCTGGTGTCCTGTGCGCAGGCCTCCGTCCACCGCCACAGTGGTGGGTCTTCAGACCGACGGAGAGGCTCTCGAGGAGCGAAGACGCGGAGACTCACAGAAATCTTCAGGTAACAGAAAAAATCAGGTTTTCAGAGTGAAAAGTTTAATACCATTTTCTGGTCTCCCTCTGCTCTCTCTCTCTGGTCTCCCGCTGGTCTCTCTCTCTGGTCTCTCTCTATTCTCTCACTGCTCTCTCTCTCTCTGTTCTCTACTTTGGTTTTGTGTATGTTTGTATTCATTTTGCACATGTCTGTTTTCCTTGTTTTTGCATGTGTGTTTAATCTATGCTGCTCAAATGAATTTCCCCTGGTGGGATAAAGAAGTGTGAATCTGAATCTGAAACCCAGTCCCTGCTGCAGTTGTTCTTCTCTCACAGTACAGTCGTCTGTGAATGCATCGTGTGGCGTTCGCTGCCTCCTGGATGACACAGTTCTCTCATCATCTATAATTTAAACTCGTTTCTCTCAGATTAGCTGCAATCTGCTTCCACCCTTGGGTTGTGAGGATAAAAATAGAGCAGAGAGTGTGTTGGGGGCAGTACGACGGTTAGCGCGTCTGTCTGTTTGCTCTAGATTTCTGAATCACAAGTGTCATGAAATGGTGTGTGATAAAAACTAGAACAGGAGTCGGAGAAACAACATGAGAAACCATTGACTTGAAAAAATATGACAGAGCTGGTCTCTCTCTCTGGTGAGACATCATCTCAGAGACTGGAGAGACAGACCAGAGAGAGAGACAGACCAGAGAGAGAGAGACAGACCAGAGAGAGAGAGACAGACCAGAGAGAGAGAGACAGACCAGAGAGAGAGAGAGACAGACCAGAGAGAGAGCAAGCGAGACCCGAGTGGGAGAGAGCGAGACCTAGGAGGGAGAGAGCGATATCTGGGAGGGAGCGAGACCCGAGAGGGAGAGAGCGAGACCCGAGAGGGAGAGAGCGAGACCCGAGAAGGAGAGTGAGACCAGAGAGGGAGAGAATTCTTACAATTCTTTAGAGATGCGGAATATGATCATGTGATAGTCTTTTCCAGTATAACTGTCTTGTGGAGAAAATAGGTCAAATCCTGGGTATTTTTAGAAACCAGTCTCAAAACACACAGGTTTTAAATGTATTATAGATGGTGTGTTATGTGGTAAAAAAAATGGTGCTGAATCATTACGCCAGAGAGATAGACCGGAGAGAGATAGACCGGAGAGAGATAGACCGGAGAGAGAGATAGACCGGAGAGAGAGATAGACCTGAGAGAGAGATAGACCGGAGAGAGATAGACCTGAGAGAGATAGACCGGAGAGAGAGATAGACCTGGAGAGAGATAGACCGGAGAGAGATAGACCTGAGAGAGAGATAGACCTGAGAGAGAGATAGACCTGAGAGAGATGTTTTTGTGTGATTTTTTGTGTTCCTTGTCATTCTCCGCTCTGATCAGCAGCTCTGATTGGTCAAAGCGCGGCCGAGCCCCTCTGTGCATGTGCATGAGAGCCACACACGCGTATTTGGCATTTGGTGCGAAGCATCATGGGAGATTGTCCACTGCGCAGAACCGGGAGGACCAGACGATACCTATATATAGGCGAGCTCCGCTAATCTCTCCGCTCCCATTTGAATAGGGCGCCATCTTGGATCACCGGGGCTAGGTCGTTCCTGAGAGCTGTGACCAGCAGAGGACTTTTTCTCTTTCCGCTCATTAATCCTTGTCAGACTCGAGTGTTTCTGCAGAGAAGTGAGGCTTGCATAAAGTAAATCGCTGAAACAAAGCTGTTCCAGAGCAGATCCAGAGCTGTAGGTTGGAGACTCTTGACATTTGGACATTTTATTTTCCAACCTATCTTTAAAAAGTTGTTTCTTTCCCATAAACTTGACTCAGCAGCTGCTAAAATACTGAAAGAGAATTCTAGAACATGAACCAACCAATAGGAGCCTCACTCATGGTGTGAGTGTTTGGTCCTGGAGATCTGTTACTGAGAACTAACAGGTTAAAGCCACAGGTTAAATATTGACTTTTTAAAGCTGGAAAATAATCTTTAAACTGTGATGGGAAGTAAAGCTAACAAATAGTAATATTCTATGTCCTGACATGGTATTATTTTTTATTTGAGAGAGAGACCAGAGAGAGAGAGAGACCAAAGAGAGAGAGACCAAAGAGAGAGAAACCAAAGAGAGAGAGACCAAAGAGAGAGAGACCAAAGAGAGAGAGACCAAAGAGAGAGAGACCAAAGAGAGAGAGACCAGAGAGAGAGAGACCAAAGAGAGAGAGACCAGAGAGAGAGAGACCAAAGAGAGAGAGACCAGAGAGAGAGAGAGACCAGAGAGAGAGAGAGACTATAGAGAGAGAGAGACCATAGACAAGTGGTTTATCCAATCACCTACAAGAATTTTTTTACAAGGCCCCACCTTCTGAAATCCAACCGCTATGGCTCAGACCCAGACCCATGTGAGAAGCGCAGTGATCTACAAGGGTCTGGCGAGAGACAGGCTAACGTGTGATATCCATATCAAAATGATGTTTTTCCTTTATTATAGACAACAAAACACAGACACATCAACATTCAACAAGGACAACAAACATAAAGTATATAAATATATGCATTTAAAGGTCAAAAAATGTATTTTTTGTTATTTGTCTCTTGCGTTTCAATGCAGATTACAATTTTAGTTGAAAGACAGAAATATTGCAAGAATATTGTTATCGCAATACTAAACACTCATATCAAATATCGCTCTAATTTCCAATACCAGGCAGCCTTAGAGAGACCCGAGAGAGCGAGACCAGAGAGAGCGAGATGCTCTCTCTGAGAGAGACCAGAGAGCGACTAGATACTATGTGGCTCGTCATCCTGGGTTCCTCTTAACCTCTTAAGCCCAGAGGCCTTTTTTCCCGAAAAAGCTATAATCTACATTTACTAAGGTTTCATATAGTATTTAGCCAGATATGTGGCCAAACTTGGTACCAAATTACCTGGTGGACCTTGGGGATTGCTGTGGAAGTGAAAAAAGATGATAAATTGTATTGGTTGCCAATAAAATTAGGTTGAAACAGACAATTCTAACTTCCGCCTAAAAAAAAAACACATATTTTCCCTCAAAAAAGCTTTTTCCCTGTCTGTGGTGTAGCAAATAAGAACTAAAATTGACAGTTCCCGATATTTTGGACCAGTCCAGCAAAAATTGTGCCAAATAAACAAACCACTGCAGAGTTGTACATGGAATTGGAAAAAAAGTCCAGGCGGAATCCAACTGTGCCAAAATTGTGCCAAATGGCACAAACATGTCTGTAGAGTCATCGAGATAAACTTTGGCACCCGGTTCCCTAGCAAGAAGCTCTACAACCTCCTCGCGTGTATAACGCTGTTTTGCCATTTTTAATTTCGTCAAAATTCCGAGTACCTGCCGTGCGTAAAGGCATTGCGCACAGCCTCCTTCTGCCCCAACTATACGCATGTACACGCCTCCGCGGTACTTTGGCCAATCAGGGCATGTTATACCATTTTGGAAAGAACACACCTTCGGCTATCAAAAACCATTGAAAACGTATTGATGGACAGCACCTGTGGCCAATCACAGGAAGAGATACACAGAGGTACGTGACATGACGCACGGGTGCAGCCTATCACAAAGGGCCTCTTACAGAAGGAGGAAGTAACTGGTATCTGCCAGGTCGCTAGAAAGCCTCGCTATGAGGTTGAATACAAGAAAAAACGGACTTTTATTCCTATGGAAATGACTTGTGATGAAAAAACAGCAAAAGTAAGTCGACTTTTACTTCAACGCTGATGTTTTACGGCTTTGTTTTCTGGCATTCGTCTGCGGCTTGGTCAGCGAGTATTAGAGCTAGCGTTACCAGACTAATATCATTGTGTTCAGCTCGGAGAGGGCTTTCTAATGGTATGCTGACAGCATGGCTACTTATTGTTTTGAGGGCGCTTGTGACGCCAAAGCAAACATTTGTTTCGACATGTGCTTTATGACGATTTGTCAGATTGTGGTTTGTTGTTTGAACCTGGGTCTGTTGAACTGAAATTGAAGTGGATAATGTTGTAGCTGAGAGTTGTCCGAACACGAGGATGTGAAACATGTGATTGTCAGTTGATGTATTTGTCAGCTACGGTCCGGACAAGCTGCAGCAAGGGGGGGCGGACCCCGAATGGGGCGCAATCGGGCTGAAGATAAATGTGACAACATATGCACATTTACAAAACCAAAAACAAGCTAAATACATATAGTGTAATAATGTGTGTGTAGCACTTCATGAAACACAGATTTAAAGTCTGCAGTGATACAAACATCATTGTCCTTGACTCAGGGCAGAGCGGCTCTGACCTCAGTGATGTAAGCGATCAGCAGATTAAGCTTCTGTGGATTAGGGCTCAGTTTTAAGAGGCATATTCTGCTAAATCTACTTTTTTGACCTTTTTCCCATGTTGCATTGTTCCCAGACAAACACAGACTGAATTCTCATGGAGTTTTTGGATTGTCTAATATCAGCTTCTCAATCTCTGCTCTTGCTTTTCATTTTAACAGTTTGTAGAAACACAGAAGAAATTACTTGAAATGTCAAATAAAGGCTTTGGTTCATGTTTTCAGTCAGTTTCTCAAAATAATGTTGGTGATATGGAATTGAGTTGTGTCTCTCTCTGGTCTCTTTCTCTGATCTCTCTCTCCGCTCTCTTGTCTCTTTCTCTCCCTGGTCTTTCTCTCTCTGCTGTCTCTCTGGTCCCTTTCTGGTCCCTTTGTCTGGTCTCTCTCTCTGATCTCTTTCTCTGGTCTCTCTCTCTGGTCTCTCTTTCTGGTCTCTCTCTCTGGTCTCTCTTCCTGCTGGCTCTCTGCACTCTCTCTACTGTCTCTCTTTCTCTGGTCTAGTTCTCTATGGTCTGTCTCTGTCTGTCTCTCTCTCTCTCTCTCTCTTAGTACTTGTAACGACGGGCTGCGACTGCTTTGCTTTTGTTTTTTCCGCCTTCTGTACCTTGCGCCTCTCCGCTTTCCCCCGCGGCACATAGGAAATATTTCAGATGCGTGCCCGTGGTAGAAGCCTGGAGCAGCACACTGACACGCGACCAGGACTATAAATACCAGGTTCATAAATACAATATTTACAATCAAAAGTCCTCTGTGTCCAGCTCAACATCGGCAGGTTCTGATGAGTACCCAGCCTTAATGCGGCTAAAAACAACTCCAGGTCTGTTCGTGATGATGGAACAACTTGTAATGTCAAAGCAAAGATCTGTTTTTTGGAGTTTTTCCATTTTGTGGATTGATGTTTTGACAGTAAGTGCCAGCCGCATCAGTTTGTGTTGACAGCTTTTGTTTTGGTTGTCACGTTCCTTTGTTCGTCGTCTGTTGCCACGGAGACGCGTCCAACCCAGTTCGGAGACATTTATTACCCCTTCGCAGCAGAAACGAGGATCTATTCTTGTGATGATGCGTTGAGATTGAATTTGCATAATTCTCCAGGGAGCGGCGTCTTGCTGCTCTCTGAAACTGTTGGCAAATGTTTCATGGATAAATCTAAACCTGGATTCATTAATCCTTTTGATATGCATTATCTCTGGTCTCTCTTTATGGTTTTTCTCTATGGTCTCTCTCTCTCCATGGTCTTTCTTTCTGGTCTCTCTATGGTCTCTCTTTGGTCTCTCTCTCCATGGTCTTTCACTATGGTCTCCCTCTGGTCTCTCTCAGATCTCAGTGTTTTTGAAAATGGTTTAAATCTTAGAGTTGGTGAATCTTTGCAGAATGCTCCATGTTTTTCTTTGTTTTAGTTTGTTCAGAAAGTCGAGAGGGGAAGTGCCCAGTGGTGTCTGATGACCTGGGAGGATGTGGTCACTCTCGCACCTCCAGCTACGCCAGCCAACAATCCAAAGTCTCAGGTGAAAGTAATAAAAATACTTATTTATTCAAATGTATGACACGCAAGGCAAGTTTATTTGTACAGCACAGTTCATACACAAGGCAAATCAATCACACAAGACATTCACATCATAAATAATCACAGTGCATTAAAAAGATTCAATCCTTCGATTGTTGCAGAGAAACAGAACGGTTTTTAACCTGGATTTGAACATTGTCAGAGAAGAAGCCTGTCTCACATTTTCAGGAATCTGAAACGCTGCCTCTCCATGTTTGGGCAGCAACAGGAGGCCAGTCTCTGTGCTCCTCAGAGACACAAACGGAGCTCCTTTAAAGTCTATTCTCTGAGCCACAGGAAGCAGAGACCTGAGACTAGGACTAATGTGATGGTACTTCCTGGTTCTAGCCAGGACTCGAACTGCAGTGTTTTGAATATTCTTCAGAGAACAGCTGTTACAGCTGGAGTCTAACACTGGAGACACTGCTCAGATAAATGCCTTGGTTTATACAAATCTTGAGGCTGCTGCAGATCTCGCAGGTCGCTTGATGTCAGTCCATTAACACATTTAAACGTTAAAAGAAGAATTAAAAAAATCTGTGCAAAACTCAATTGAAAACCTGTGAAGGGCATCAGAACATGGGTGATGTGCTCATTTTAACCTTTGCAGCACATTTGGATTGAGGCCGACATCAACGCGGAACAAACTGGCGGGTCTTAGTGTCTGAAATGGGAGATTGTTCTAAGCTTCTCTCTGCAGTAATGCATGGAGCAACGGAAATGTGTTTAAAGCAAAGTGAATCATCGAGTTTCCACTTCTGTGGGTTCAGATGACTGTAACTGTAACTGTAATTGTAATGAGAGCTTTTTGTGGTGAGAGCAGACTACGAGATTCCTCTCCTGCATTTTGTCTTTTGTTTTGCATTTGGGACTCTGAGGAGCACAGGGACTGGCCTCCTGCTGGGACTCTTCAGGAGCACAGGGACTGGCCTCCTGCTGGGACTCTTCAGGAGCACAGGGACTGGCCTCCTGCTGGGACTCTTCAGGAGCACAGGGACTGGCCTTCTGCTGGGACTCTGAGGGGAATTTATTCTCAATATCTTTCATTAACCTGAATCCTTCTGTAAGGACAAATTACTACTAATGTAGTATTTATGGATATGAAGTTGGGTACCCCAGCTTTAAGAAACACATGAGATCATGGGATAGACGGGTTTTTTCTGCCACAGGGCTCAGAGTCACAGCATTGATTGCATCATCATTCCCACAACGCACAAAGACACTCCTTATGTGTTAAAGTGCAACAGCTTCAGAGAAATACTGCAATAACGATAGTATTCAAACTGCTTTTTGCCACTGCCACGATTTCCACTTAAGCGGATGTTGATATTCTGTATCACAGAAAAGCCAGAGCTGAGTCAAAACTTGAGAATCAAGTAACTTTTATGACTAATGGCTAAACGGCCAAAACGTTTTATTGCATTACAACTCACTGCTCCCTGGTTTATGACAGGGGTGATGTGTTCTAAAAAGGAGGGAGGCCAGAGAGGGAGGCCAGAGAGGGAGGCCAGAGAGGGAGGCCAGAGAGGGAGGCCAGAGAGGGAGGCCAGAGAGGGAGGCCAGAGAGGGAGGCCAGAGAGGGAGGCCACAGAGGGAGGCCAGAGAGGGACGCCAGAGAGGGACGCCAGAGAGGGAGGCCAGAGAGGGAGGCCAGAGAGGGAGGCCAGAGAGGGAGGCCAGAGAGGGAGGCCAGAGAGGGAGGCCAGAGAGGGAGGCCAGAGAGGGAGGCCAGAGAGGGAGGCCAGAGAGGGAGGCCAGAGAGGGAGGCCAGAGAGGGAGGCCAGAGAGGGAGGCCAGAGAGGGAGGCCAGAGAGGGAGGCCAGAGAGGGAGGCCAGAGAGGGAGGCCAGAGAGGGAGGCCAGAGAAGGAGGCCAGAGAGGGAGGCCAGAGAGGGAGGCCAGAGAGGGAGGCCAGAGAGGGAGGCCAGAGAGGGAGGCCAGAGAGGGAGGCCAGAGAGGGAGGCCAGAGAGGGAGGCCAGAGAGGGAGGCCAGAGAGGGAGGCCAGAGAGGGAGGCCAGAGAGGGAGGCCAGAGAGGGAGGCCAGAGAGGGAGGCCACAGAGGGAGGCCACAGAGGGAGGCCACAGAGGGAGGCCACAGAGGGAGGCCACAGAGGGAGGCCACAGAGGGAGGCCACAGAGGGAGGCCACAGAGGGAGGCCACAGAGGGAGGCCACAGAGGGAGGCCACAGAGGGAGGCCACAGAGGGAGGCCACAGAGGGAGGCCACAGAGGGAGGCCACAGAGGGAGGCCACAGAGGGAGGCCACAGAGGGAGGCCACAGAGAGAGGCCACAGAGGGAGGCCACAGAGATATTTATTTCATATGGACGCATCATTTGACGGACCAGATTTACTGCCTTTAGCCTACGTATGTCCTGTTCATATCTGGACCAGCAGGAGACCCAGACTTCCTCCTCTGTGTTGCTGTTTGTGAAGCCTGTTTGCCTTTTTGTCCCTTCCAGGCTACAGTACGGGCCACTCTCGCTCCTCCAGCATCACGGAGCTCGGCCACCGCAGGAACCACTCGATTGGAAGCACGTCCACCGGGATCGGCAGCCTCCCGGAGCCGAGCGAGGGACCGAGAGACCAGGACCTGCCCAGTTCTCCCCTGAGCACCCGGCCTCACCCAGCAGCGCGGCCAGCTCCTCCCCCATCCACACCGCCTCGTCCTGCGAGCGCCTCAACAGGTCAGACCACACACACAGGTAGGTCTCGGAGCGACGAGTGGCTGCAGGTCTTCAGTCCAACCCAACAGGAGCACAGCAGACTCTACCCATTTCCTCAAGAGAGTCCAATCAGATTCAAAACCACACTGGAATACATGTTCAGAAGTACCCAGTGTGTTCCACATAGAGAGACAGCCCAGAGAGAGAGACCAGAGAGAGAGAGACCAGAGAGAGAGAGACCAGAGAGAGAGAGACCAGAGAGAGAGAGACCGGAGAGAGAGAGACCGGAGAGAGAGAGACCAGAGAGAGAGAGACCAGAGAGAGAGAGAGACCAGAGAGAGGGAGACCAGAGAGAGGGAGACCAGAGAGAGAGAGACCAGAGAGAGGGAGACCAGAGAGAGAGAGACCAGAGAGAGAGAGACCAGAGAGAGAGAGACCGGAGAGAGAGAGACCAGAGAGAGAGAGACCAGAGAGAGAGAGAGACCAGAGAGAGAGAGACCAGAGAGAGAGAGACCAGAGAGAGGGAGACCAGAGAGAGAGAGACCAGAGAGAGAGAGACCGGCGAGAGAGAGACCGGAGAGAGAGAGAGACCGGAGAGAGAGAGACCAGAGAGAGAGAGACCAGAGAGAGAGAGACCAGAGAGAGAGAGACCAGAGAGAGAGAGACCAGAGAGAGAGAGACCAGAGAGAGGGAGGACCAGAGAGAGGGAGACCAGAGAGAGGGAGACCAGAGAGAGAGAGACCAGAGAGAGAGACCAGAGAGAGAGAGACCGGAGAGAGAGACCGGAGAGAGAGAGACCAGAGAGAGAGAGACCAGAGAGAGAGAGACCAGAGAGAGAGAGACCAGAGAGAGAGAGACCAGAGAGAGAGAGACCGGAGAGAGAGAGACCGGAGAGAGAGAGACCGGAGAGAAGAGAGACCGGAGAGAGAGAGACCAGAGAGAGAGACCCAGAGAGAGGGAGACCAGAGAGAGGAGACCAGAGAGAGAGAGACCGGAGAGAGAGAGAGAGACCGGAGAGAGAGAGAGACCCAGAGAGAGAGAGAGACCAGAGAGAGAGAGACCAGAGAGAGAGAGACCAGAGAGAGAGAGACCAGAGAGAGAGAGACCAGAGCTAGAGACCAGAGACGGGAGAACCAGAGAGGGAGGACACCAGAGAGAGGGAGACACAGAGAGAGGGAGGACAGCCAGAGAGAGGGGGGACACCAGAGAGAGGGAGACACCAGAGAGAGGGAGAAACCAGAGAGAGGGAGCACCAGAGAGGGAGCACCAGAGAGAGGAGACACCAGAGGAGGGAGGACCAGAGGGAGACCAGAGGAGAGAGAGCGAGAGGGAGAGACCAGAGAGGAGAGAGAGAGCACCAGAGGGAGAGAGAACGAGGGAGAGAGACAGAGGGAGAGAGACCAGAGGGAGAGAGAGACCGAGGAGAGAGCCCAGAGGGAGAGACCAGAGAGGAGAGAGACCAGAGGGAGAGAGACCAGAGGGATGAGAGAGACCAGAGGGAGGAGAGAGACCGAGAGAGAGAGAGTGAGACCAGAGTGGAGAGAGGAGAGACCAGAGGGAGAGAGAGACCAGAGGGATGAGAGAGACCAGAGCCGAGAGAGAGACCAGAGGAGCGAGAGAGACCAGAGGAGAGAGAGACCAGAGGGAGAGAGACACCGAGGGAGGAGAGACCAGAGGGAGAGAGACACCAGAGGGAGGAGCGCCCAGAGGGAGAGAGAGAGTGAGACCAGAGAGCGAGAGAGACGAGAGAGACGAGCCCACGAGTGAGGACAGATACAAATAATACATGATTCCTTCTAAAAGTATCTAACAGTAGTAATGGTTCACAACAGATCCATTCAGGTCCAGCAGCTGCGGCGGAGGCGGAGTTTGGTTCCAGGGACCATTTCCTCCTGCTCTGGTCCAAAGTAAAAATGCTAACATGATCCACTTGGTACGGACCTTGAACTCCTTTCAACCCCCGCTGCAGCCGAGCGTCCTCCTGTGGACTCGCCACCTGCTGGAGGTATTAGTTTTTAAGCATTTTCTTGCAGATTTTGACCTTTGCTATTATTTCTTACAAAAGTTGCTGCGACATCTGTGTTTTTCTGTTTTTCAGCGCTGTCAACCCTCTAGTCGCTTACATGAAACAAACAACTCTGGAAACACCCTTCCACTAACCGGATCTACCGTGGTCTCCTCCCACCAACCTATCCTGGTTATGTTCATCCATCTCCTCTTTCTCTATTATATTATTATTAGACTCTTCTACCTAATGCTGGGGGTACCTAATTCTACACACCCATGGAACAAAGTCATAACAACTTTCTCTAGTTCGTTGCTCTCAAAAAAAGGTTTCTTCTGGTTTCTCTGCATCTGTTCTTTCTCATCCTGCTCTCTGCTCTGCTCTTCTCTTCTGTTTATCTCTTTCTCTGGTCTAACTCTCTTTCTGACCTCCTCGCTCTGGTCTTTCTCGCTCTGCTCTTTCTCTCTGTTTTTCTCTTCCTGGGTCTCTCTTTCGGGACCTCTCTCTCTGCTCCTCTCTCTCCTGCTCTTTCTCTCTGGTTTTCTCTTCCTGGTCTCTCTTTCAGGACCTCTCTCTTGCTCTTCTCGCTCTGCTCAATCTCTCTGTTTATTCTCTTCCTGGTTCTCCTTTCGGACCTCTCTCTCTGCGTCTCTTCTCGGATATCCCTCTTTGATAGTAAAACTGCAATATATTTAATCTAGTTCCTACCAGTGTTTACCTGGGGCTGCCTTGCATTAGGGATCTCACTCATTTGACTCTTCACAGAGCCAACTAACCAATGGGCAGATTGACTTGTAAACTTAAACCTGGTTATCCATAAATAATTCGCAGGATGCTTTTATGTTGTATTTTACATGACGGATCGACCGGGACTGTCGATTGAGTACGACGACGAGGCAAGATGGCAGCGACGCGCTGAGCTCCGTGCAACCCCGTATTGAGTTGATATATTTTAACAAAACCCGATAACGTTTTTAACTGTCTGGAGGTGCGCTCTGAGTTCTCTTACAATGTCAACAAGAAGAGAACAAGGTTTGGGGAAAAAACAAGAGGCGGGCAACAGCAAAAGTTCCGCGCGCCTCTCAGCCCCTGAGCTAACGGAGGAGCTAGCTGTGCTAATCAAGACAACACTTGCTGACGAAATGACCTTTCATGAGAACGCCAGTAAGCTGATCAAGGATTCTATTAAGGAGTCCCTTGCCCCCATTGAGAAGACATTGACCGAAAACAGCAACATTCTGCGGTCACTGAGCGAACAGATGGACACTCATGCTAAAAAGTTCACTACAGTCTTCAATAAAGTAGATAGCATTCAAGCTAACCTCAGAAAGAACGAGACTGATACTGCGCGCTGTTGGGAGGAGATAAAAAAACTGCGTGAGAACTTGACTGAGCAAGAGGATCGAGCCAGAAGAAACAATGTGCGGCTGGTAAACTTACCAACTGGAGCGGAGGGTGGGGACCCGCGGGGGTATATTCAGAAGATGCTCCCCACCTGGATCCCGTCTCTCCGCGGGTCACAAGTGGAAATTGACAGAGCTCATCGGATCTACTCCAATAGCACTACGAAGACCCAGACCATGATATTCCGTCTTCTTCGTTACACTGACCGACAGGCTATACTTGAAGGAGCAAGAAAAGCCAAACCGAGTCTCCCAGCTGGCACTCCGCTGTGGTTTTACGCAGACTACAGCACCGCGACAAGTAAGAGACGGCGAGAGTATAATGATGTTCGAGCCAGGCTTCGGAAGAAAGGCATCGAAACCTTCCTAGTCTACCCTGCAACCCTGAAGGTGAAATACAAGGGCAGGAAGATGTCGTTTGAAACGCCCGGGCAAGCCGAGGAAGCGCTGGCCGCTGCACTACGGGAGGATGGAGAAGGCGAGCGCTTGGAAGAACAACATGTTGACTCTGACTCTGGGTGAAATGACCTACTGCAAAGAAGCAGGTTTGGAATTGTTCTTGCTCACAAATGTTGGACTATTTTGGCCTTTTGTTTTGTTTTTGTTTTTTATTTGATGAAAGGTGGCTCCTGGTTTCTTTTATTTTACGGGTAGGAACCGTTTTATTTTTACGTGGTAAATGACCAGACCGGGATAGTAAGTTAAAATTAAAAAAAAAAAAAAAAAATCCAGATCATTTATATTGTCTCTCAGGTTTATCTGATGTACACACTAGCTCGAGTTTGTAAGGGACAACTGTTATATTTGAGTTATTATCATTATTACATTTGTACGGTTCAGATAAACAATGCGCTTGTAGTATTATATGACGGAGCTGGGTTGAGGTACTAGTTCGGGTTGTTGTTTAGTGTATACAAGAGGGGGGTGGGTTCGGAGGCTGGCGTGTGACGTTGCCGAGTGACGCTCACGGATGCAACAGGAGGGTGATGGGGAAAGGGGGGGGGGACAGAGGGAGGGGGTGAGAGAGGGGGCACAGAGGGATGGGGTGGGAGAGGGGGCTGCTGCTACCAACAATGAGCGTAACGTTTTTAAATGTATTGATGCTACTACACCGAAATCTTTCAAAATTATGTCTTTTAATGTTAAAGGCTTAAACTCTCCCTATAAAAGATCCAAGGTTTTAGATTTTCTCAACAGAAAGAAAGTAGATATAGCAATGTTTCAGGAAACCCATTTGAGGCCGAGTGATGTGGTTAGAATGCAAAATAGATTATACAAGCCTGTTGCGTGGTCATCTGATGGTACGCGTACTAAAGGAGTCATGATAATTATGAAACGGAATTTGAATTTGCTAATTGAGAAGAGCGGCTCGGACGAAGCAGGTAGAATGTCATACTGTTGTGTGTCCGCTCAGGGTAAAAAGATTGCACTTGTTAGCTTGTATGCGCCAAATACCTTTGAAAGTGACTTTTTCCCTTCCATAACAAAAAGATTGCTGACACTTTCTGGCTACCAGTTGTATGTGGGGTCTGACATGAATGCCCAGGTCAATATGTACCTTGATAAAACAACTTCCATATTCTCCGGCTCCCAAGATGCTGCTTCAAAGGCGCTTAATCGTTTTATGACAGACTTAAACATAAAGGATGTTTGGAGGATACATAACCCATCGGCTAGGGATTACACCTTTTACTCAGATAGGCATAAAACGTTTTCCCGTATTGACTATATTATGGTGTCTTCTAGTCTTCTCCCGGCAATTGGTGCGATAGACATTCTACCGAGGTACATATCGGATCACAATCCAATAATATCAACCTTTAACTACACAATGATTAAGAACAGGAATAGTAGATGGAGATTTAATACTACTCTTTTAAAGTGCGAAGAATTTTTGAAACAAATACGGGCCCAATTAACAGAATTTATTGCTCTGAATAAGGGCACTATTGCAGACAAGACGCTAATATGGGCATCAGTTAAGGGTAGTATTCGTAACATATCAATACAATTTAGCTCAAATCTGCACAGACGGAGATTACAAAAGATTTCAGATTTGGAAATTGAATGTAGGATTTTGGAAAAAGACCTTAAAAAAGTTTATAATACATCCAAAATAAATACCCTTAAAACCAAGCAGGCGGAGTTAAATGACCTACTGAGAAATAGGGTTGAGTATATGATGCAGGTGACGAGATCTAAATATTATTCAGAGGGTAGTAAGCCAAGTCATCTTCTAGCTCTTACTTTAAAACAGCAGGAGGCCAAGAGTGCCATTTCAGCCATTAGATGTACTCAAAAAGGGTTGTTAACCTCTACTGAGGATATAAATAAAACTTTTAAAGAATATTTTAAAAAGCTGTATACTAGTGACGGAAAACCTTCAGAGGAGGATCTGGATGACTTTTTTGCTGGTCTTAATCTTCCAGCTTTGACAGCAATTGAGGCAGAGAATCTTGATCAACCAATAACACTAGAGGAGCTGTTAAAGGCAGTTAAAAGTACTAAGACAGGCCGTACACCAGGAATTGATGGGATTCCAATTGAGCTGTATTTAAAACTCTGGGATCTTCTCGGTCCAATGTGGCTTGAAGCAATAAATGATGCTATTCATAGAGGCTCATTCCATCGGGACCTCAACACTGCCCTAATAACTGTAATTCCAAAACCAGGGAAGGATCATCTTGAATGTGCAAATTATAGACCAATCTCATTGATCAATGCTGATTTAAAAATATTCTCTAAAGTTTTGGCCAACAGGATGGAACAGGTGATAGGGAAAATTATTAATCCTGATCAAACTGGCTTTTTGAAAGGGCGATTTCCTTCTGATAATGTTCGGCGCCTGCTTCATGTACTCGGCTCATCACATAAGATTCCGCCAGCCTGTGGATTGTTATTCTTGGATGCTGAAAAGGCGTTTGATCGCCTAGAATGGACATATCTGTGGAGAGTACTTAAAGAGTTTAAATTTGGGGACGCATTTATTGGTATGATACAGACCCTGTACTCAAATCCATCAGCGAGAATATGTACCGGAGGTATTTTTTCTGAATTATTTCAAATTGAAAGAGGGAGTAGGCAGGGCGACCCATTATCTCCTTTGGTATTCAATTTGTCTATTGAGCCATTGGCACAATTAATTAGGGACTGTCCACAAATATCTCCTATCACTATTGGTTCATCCTCACACTCTGTATCACTATACGCCGACGATACACTGATTTACATGGCTGATATTCGGGACTCTCTTCCTGTTGTGTTGAAAAAGCTTGAATATTTCGGCTATCTCTCTGGCTACAAGGTTAATTATTCCAAATCGGTTTTAATGTTAGTAAATATTGATGTAAAAGAGGTAACTCTTCCTCCTGAGGTAGCCACAGTTACGGAGGTGACTTACTTGGGCATTCGGGTCACACCTAATATAACACTGACTGCAAAAAATAGCTACCTATCTGTCCTAAAGAAAATTGAAGAGGACATTGGTAGGTGGACGCACTTACCAGCTTCGGTACCAGCCCGAATAGCGGCTGTTAAAATGAACATTTTACCTAGAATAAATTTTGTAAGCTCCATGATTCCTCTGCCACCTCCTACTGGTTTTTGGCAAAAACTTGACTCTTTAATCCGTAAATATATTTGGAATGGCAAGCGCCCTGCTATTAAGTGGTCAGTGTTACAGAGAAAACGATCAATTGGTGGATGTGCATGTCCCAATTTTAAACTTTATCACTGGGCTTTTGTGCTGAGGAGTTTGTCCTATTGGTTAAATGATAACAAAGAATCAGCATGGAAGTCCATTGAAGGTAATCTTATTGAGCCACTGCAGCTGAGAGACTTTCTTTTTCTGGGATTATCAATTAAGAAATGTAATTTGCGGTACGGCCCAATTTTATCATATATGTTGGTTGTATTTAGAGCAGTGGAAAGATATCTAAAGCACAAACAAAAGTGGCATAAATTATCGCCTTTGTGGTTCAACACAAACCTCCTCTCAGGGGGGAGGCCATTTACAAATAAGGAGTGGAATAACAAGGGTATTAGAGTACTGCAAGACATTAATGGGGGAGAATCTATCCTTAGTTTTCAAGAGTTGGTATCAAAATACAACATTGATAAACACACTTTATTTTTCTATTTCAGAATAAGATCAGCATGTAAAGCCTATGGAATTCCCTGGGGATCGGAACTAAGCGATCACCCTGTTACTGAACTCTTACAGAAAGCTCCAAAAAGGATAGTGTCATATATTTACAATCAATTATCAAATCAAAATATGGTGCCCTCAATGGGAATGAAGGCTTGGGAACAGGACATTTCGAATGATACTTGTATTCTTGACTGGGAGAGAATTTGGCATAATATTGGGAAAGCCTCAAAGAATTCTAATCACTGCTATATACATTTGAAATATTGCCATAGGGCATACCTAACCCCTGTTATGAGACATAGAATGGGGGCGGCACCTGATCCTTATTGTTCATTTTGTCCCCCAGGGACCATAGGCTCCTTCATGCACGTTGTATGGGTATGCCCAGCAGTTCAGGAGCTCTGGGGTAAAGTAGTTAGCTGCATCAGTACACTAACGAAGGTTGCCCTACCAATGGAACCCGCTATACATCTTTTGAACGATAACTCAAGTATAAGGCTCACGGGAAGACAGTGCAAAATCTGGCTCGCAGGCCTCACAGCAGCCAAGAAGATCATTGCGCAAAGGTGGAAAAGTAACGATGTTTCATTCACTCACTGGCTTCATTGTTATATGGACATTGCTTATATGGAAATTTCTTCGGCGAGGATCAACAATATGTCATCCAATACAACTGACTTGTGGTCACAACTAATTGAAAATCTTAAAGTACTCTTCTGACGCTTTGTAATGTAATTTGACGCTTTGTAATGTAATAGCATCACTGTACGTGGAATACTCTGTTGGTGGCGGGGGTGGGCGGGGGGGCTGGGGGGGGGAGGGGAGGGAGGGAGAGGGAAAAGAGAGGGGGTTTAAAAAGGAAAAAGGGAGAGCCTCATTTTTGTTCATTCTTTAATTTGTCTGACCGATCTTGTGTTCTTCTTAATAAAAATTTAATTATAAAAAAAAAAATGTTACTGCTGAACATGTTCCCGGTAAGCAGCTAGTAGTAGTCGCAGACACGCTCTCTAGGCATCCATTGGAAAATAGTTATGTGCCTGAAACGGAAACACAAGTAAAGGCATACGTGAACACTATAGTAGCTAGCAAACCAATAAAGTCACCCAAGCTTGAGGAAATTCGCAGAGCCACACAAAGCGATGATGACCTTCAAAAAGTAATCACATTCATAAGAAAAGGTGGCCTTGCAAAATAGCTGGGGACTCACCACTGCGCGGATACTATGCGGCCAGAGGTCACTTATCAGAGTCTGACGGTCTAGTCCTATACCACGACCGCATAGTAGTTCCAGCGGTGCTTAGAGATGATGTTCTGGACCAACTGCATGAGGGCCACCAGGGCCTCACAAAGAGTCGCGAGCGAGCCAAGCTGACTGTTTGGTGGCCAAACATCGGGACACAGATCACAAACAAAGTGAATTCATGTGACTTTTGCAAAGAACACAAACCAACGCAGAGACGTGAACCACTGGTAACCACTCCCCTACCTAGTGGCCCATGGCAAAGGATTGCTGTTGACCTGTTTGAGTTAGAGGGTAAGTCCTATCTTGTTGCTGTCGATTATTTTTCCAGAGACATTGAAATTTCTTCCCTCACCACCATTACAAGCAGGCAGGTAATCAATAAGCTCAAACGCATGTTTGTGAGGTGGGGAATCCCGCTTGAACTGGTCAGTGACAACGCAACGCAGTTCACATCAGCGGAGTTCAAAGAATTCAAGCGGAGGTATGGTTTTTCTCACATTACCTCCAGCCCACATTACCCACAGTCGAACGGAGCTGCGGAGAGAGCTGTTCAGACTGCCAAGTACATCCTTAAACAGCCTGACCCCTGCTTGGCCCTTATGGGTTATCGCTCTACACCGATCGCAGCTACAGGTGCAAGTCCGGCACAGCTCATGACTGGTAGACAAATCCGTACCACTGTTCCTGTCCTGGAAGAGGCATTGCTGCCACGTCCATTCAACCCGGACCATGTTTACATGAAGGACGCAATGGCTAAGGGTTCGTACAGGTTCTTCTATGACCGCAGGCATTCAGCTCGCGCGCTCCCTGAACTTCGCCCTGGCCAGCCTGTTAGAGTGAAGCTCGATGGGGAGAAAGGATGGACAACACCTGCCAGGGTCATCAGTTTATCCAAAGAGCCGAGATCCTACCTTGTGGAGATGGCGAATGGAAACGTGACCCGTCGGAACAGGCGTCATCTCCAGTCTGTTCCTGAGGCCGAACCTCCTGCAGAGCACCCTTGTGCCCAGCCTACAGCATCGCTGCAGGACAGCGGGTTCCCACTGACGGATGTGACTGTGCCACCTGAACCACCAGCTAGCCAGATGCCAGTGGGCCCTTCCAGTGCGTCTCCCCTTGCACCATCTACACCCGTGAGGACGACTTCCAGAGGCCGTGAGATAAGGGTGCCTCTAAGATTTAAAGACTGATTCAAAAGGGCAGAATAATCCCTTTCAGGGCCGAGGGCAGTCTACCCTGTGAAGTCCTGCATCGTTCTGAGACTGTTTGTAAAAGAATAAAAAAAAGTTGATGCATAAAGTTTGTGCAGGAAAGTGTTTATTTTGTTATATTGCAGTTGAAAATTCAAAGCTAAACTAAACAATGAAGAGATTGAGGGAAAATTTAGTAGTAATTAATATTGATATTGTTGAGATAAATAAGAATGGTTGGGTTCTCTTACTGCTAACATTGAAAGAGGGAGATGTTGTGAGATGGTCTTTTGTCCATTGTATGTTACCGTAGTTGGGTATGCTAACCAGGAGGGGGCACTAGAATTCCAGTTGAGAACTGAGTCCGACACATGGCTGACGTTACCCCATGCTGTAGTGCAATAAAGGCTTTTCTGAAGAAGACCACGACGCGTGTCTTGCCTCATATCATGACAGTTATCTTTCCAAGGAAACATGTCTTAAGAGGAAGAGCACCACCAGTTCAGCCTCCTTCCAGAGCATGTCTGCCTTAAAGTTAGTTAGGCTGCGAAGCAGTATAGCGAGAGATAAGACACACCTTCACAGCTTCCATCCATCCATCCATTTTCTTCCCCTTAATCCATTTCTGAGTCGGGCGGGGTGGCAGTCAAAGCTGCACCCAGTATACTTAGCACCAGCCTCACAATGAGAAATTTGGTATTTAGCATAACAATCAAAGAAACAGTAGCCAGGCCTAGTCTGGTCCCATCGCATACAACCCACGTTGCCCATAAGACTGGCTGGAGCTAACAGTGAATACAATATATTTTAGCCACATATTACTTGAATTACATATTACAACATTAAAATGATAACTTAAAGACCTTATGACGGGTTTGATTTATTTAGAAATACAGTTTTAATACCATTTTATATTAGAAGAGAACTACTAAAGGTTTCAAAATCAGTTGTTGTTTTTTTTGTCTGATCCCCCCAAATCGAAATAACCCCATAGCAACGCCCTTAGAAACGAAAAAACTTCACAGCCCTTGGTGACGTCAGAGTGGGTACGTTTCAACGCTGTAAGTTGTTTACAATTTGGTATTCGTTCTTTTTTCGCGGATATTCAAGATGACAAGGCCGTGTACAGCGAGTGTGATATAACTACTAGAATGTTACATTTTGTTGTCACTGAGATAGTCCAGTGGTTGTGTTGATGGACTGCCAATCCAGATACTTGGATTCAAATCCCACCTCAGACACTTTTTCACTCTCAAAACGGCAATTTATGTGTAGTGAGCAATTGTCACCTGTAGAGTACAGTATTGTGTTGGGCATCAGCGGCGAGAAGAGAGAAAAGGCAGTCCTGTGGCATAGATCCATGGTTTTCAAAGCATGGGCGTAACCCGCTATGACATCACACACAGGTTAGAGCATAGACAACTTAAATTCATAAAAAACACGTTCTTTTTATAAAATATAGGATTTTTTTTGCCGGAATCTCTTTCAGATTGACATTGTCATGCAATTTTGATATCCACTATTTAAAAAAAAAAAAAACCGTCATAAGATCTTTAAAAACATTCCAATTACACAATAAAATGGCACATCAGCACCACCAACAAAGGTCAATTAACATTATCCCTATTGGAGCTGGTTCCTGTGTCAAGTTTGACTACAACATTCGGTACACATCAACCAATCCATACAGCAGTAATAAGAGAAAAGTATTATAAACAATATTGCTGTTACATTTAAACATCAAAACCCAGATGCGTTTAAAGTGTGATATTTTAAGCAGGCGCTACCCCAAACAATACGGTACAGTTATAAACAGGTTTAACATTATGGCTTGATTGCATGTTTATTTGTATATTACAGTTCGTACTGTTACCAGAGAGGCAATTGAAATTAGGAAGCGGGGCGCACAGACCATCAACAGAGACGAAGGGGCTTTCACCTTGTCCAGTCTGACCGATCTGTGAGATCCGTCAGACTGACCGCATCCGGCAACAAAAGCTGACACCTTTATGTGTCCTCTCTGACAAAGGCGAAGTATACCGCTGAAACATGTCAGGGAATTAAGCAGTATCAGCTCCTTTACATTTTTTTGCCTTTTAAGCTTTAATGTCCATAAATTCAGGACTGAGGCTGTAAATCTAGGGTTGAGGCTGTTTCCAGAACTGAGGCTGTATATCCAGGACCGAGGCCAGGCAATGCAGGACTGAAGCAGCTCCCAGGTGGGAAGGGGGTGCAGCCCACATGACCTGGCCAGTGAATTTCATGGGCTATAGTGGGCTCTGGTGGGCTCTGGTGGGCTCTAGTAGGCTATGGATAGAGGTATAAGGGGCATGTTTCTCTGAAATGGTCAGGAGCAGGAGACAAGGTCAGACACTTCCAGCAGAAATGCCTTCGACAGCGAGAGCAGGTCATGTGATTACAGCCGCCGTCTTTCTGAAAGAAAAAAAACAATACAATCATCGCATTTGAATCAGTTTCCAATTTTACAAATGGTCAATCTTTTTAGAAAACACATTAACATTGTGAAAGTGCATCTTTTTTGAAAGATGCGCTGGGAAACGGCTGCAACTCCTAAGTAGCTATAAAACAGTTGTTTTCTGCTTAACAATTTTTATTTTTCTTGCTTCTTTCTGCTTAAGATGTTACTGCAGTACAGTGTTTTGCACTGGTCCAGACCAGTGGGGGAGGGTCCCAGCTCAAAAGTGGCCAAAATGACGTGCGCTGACATGCTTGCAATACCACTCCGGGCCTGTGGGGGTGGACCCAGAAGAAGAATTAGCCAATGCTAACATATAGCATTAGCAGACCTCTCAAAAACGTCTTTACAGGATGGACCAAAAGTTGGCTCTTGGCCCAAAGCTCCGTTCCACATGTGTGTCAATGCTGAGGTGGGTAATTTTTTTTGGTCCACTCTAGTTTACTCACTGGGAATTTTTGAAGTCTCTCGTTCAAATGAATGGAGCTCGCGCCGGCTGACGCATGCGCAGATGTGTTTTTTCACAATTTTCTTGTGGGCGGGACCACTCGCGGCCATCTTGGAATGCTCCATGAAAGCACTTTTCATGGCCAACTCCTATGAACGGCGGAGATAGGTGTGACTCTGTCCATTAATATATACAGTCTATGGTCCAGACCAGAGCAGAGAGGATTCATGGTCCAAACCAAGCGGATCAGCCAAAAATCCACTGAAGGAATTCTGACTTTTTGAAAAATGTTAATGAAGCATTTAGCATTTTACTTTGGACTAGAGCAGAGAAAATGGTCAGAACCAAGCGGGTACTCCACCTTTTGACCTGTCCTGCTCCACCCAGAGGCTACTCCACCTCTGCTGCTGTGACCCATCCTGCTTCACCCAGAGGCTACTCCATCTGTGCTGCTGTGACCCGTCCTGCTCCACCAGAGGCTACTCCATCTCTGCTGCTCTGACCCGTCCTGCTCCACCCAGAGGCTACTCCACCTCTGCTGCTCTGACCCGTCCTGCTCCACCCAGAGGCTACTCCACCTCTGCTGCTCTGACCCGTCCTGCTCCACCCAGAGGCTACTCCACCTCTGCTGCTCTGACCCGTCCTGCTCCACCCAGAGGCTACTCCATCTCTGCTGCTGTGACCTGAAGGGCTATAGCTGATTATTACTTTTGTTATCTTTTTAGAATGATCAATTTTATTGATTCTACTTCTCTATTTATTCTGGAGAAATTCTGATTTAGATTTAGTCTTAAAAGCGGACTTAACTTCGACTTCAAAAGCGTCAGGCCCGGCATCACTTGACGCACGTCAAAAGCTTTGAATTACGTGTGCATTACGTGCGTCACTTGAAGCTTTTGACGCGCGTAACACTCGCTTCTCTTTCGGTGTCAAAAAACACCTCGACTGCGAAGTTGAGAAAAGCGGAGCTTTTGCAGCTTGACGCTGGGCTTCAACCAATCAGGAGACGAGGAGCAGCAGCAGCAGCAGCGGGTCTGTCATGGAAAGAAGTCTGTAGCTGCTGCTGTTTTATTGTTATTAGTAATATTATTTTTATGAGTAGTAACGTTCTTAATAAGTAACACAATAAATATCCAAGTAATTAATTTAATATAAGAACAAGCTGACGCTGAGTCTGGCTCAGACACAGCAGACTGCTGGACAGGCGCTCCTCTGCGGGAGCGAGGCGAGCTCCAGGCGGGGGCGAGGCGGGTACTCGTCCTGGGCCAGTGACATGCGGAAGTACAGCTGAAAGCGAAACTCATCCGTACACAGCTCGTGTAGTAAATGGCGAAACTCGGCAAACACTGCAGCTTCTAAAGTCTGTGGTGAACCCAGAACACGTTTTGTAGAAGCCCTACGACAACGTTGTTTGGCTTTATATAACAAATAAAGGCTCGCTGCTCTCTGGAAATCCACCGTTGTGTCTGGACTAACGGCAACAGAGAAGCTTCTCCCACCGGCATCAGGCGCGTCAAGCACAAAGGTGTCCACACCGGACCCAGCATTAAAAGACTGAGCGTCAAAAGCTTTTTGAAGCTTTTGGTCTGAACGTGCCTTAAGACAAGTCCCTTCTCCTTCTCGCATATACTCTGACCAGTCGATTGGTTGTTTTCTCTTTTGTTCTTATAAATCCGTTCTTCTGATTTGATTTTGTCATGGTCCATTATTCATCTCGTCTTTTAACCGTGGACGAAAATGTCAATCAAGTTAGTCATCGTCTGCGTCTCAATGAATTACTTCTATTTTAGTTTTCGTTTTTGTGACAAAAAATATGACAATAATATTTTGTCAACAAAATCAACACTGCATGGCGGTTCATCGACGCACATCATATAGTCCAGAGCAGGGGTGCTCACACTTTTTCAGCATGCGAGCTACTTATAAAAGGATCAAGTCAAAATGATCTACCTACTACAAAAATGCAAATCATATATTTCAAAAAATATTCTTTATATCTACAATGTATGTTTATGTCTCCGACTGTCTTGTTGGACAGTTAGTGTCCAACAGAAAGGATTGGTGATGATCAGGACACTTTAGCATTCTACAACATGTATGGACATTTTCTTCTGTGTGTGCTTTATATTCTTCATGTGTTTTAACTGTTGATTCTCTGACCTGTGTTGGTGATTTCAATGGTTTTGTTAAGTCCTCTGAGATGACTTCTGTTGTGACCTAGGGCTATACAAGAATAAATTGTATTGTATTGTATTGTATTATGTACATGCAAAACCGCATGAGCATAGCACAACACAACACAATTACCTATGTACATTTTTTGTCATTTCCCGAGTTTACTCTTATGACTTGCACTGAATTGAATCGGCCAGGGATGCATAGTCCGGAAAATTGGTGGCAACTCGCTGACAAGTTTGTCGTGGTTTTGCTTTCCTGCACTGAGCGCGGTTGTTTGCGCATGTGCAGTCACCTAAGTGTCAGTAAAACATTACTGAGTAAAACACAGATGTCATTTGACTGTGGTGCCATGTCCATGTGCCATGCCTGTTTTTTTTAAATCCAAATATTTCCCCTCCACAGTTTATAAAATAATTTGCATCCACACATCTGCGTTATCAATCACATTCGTAACATTCCAAACATGTGCGTCTCTTACGTCCTGTCCTGCGTTGGGGAAAAACACAGAAGTGGGCGGAGCTTTGATGCAGACGCCGGTAACGGCACTTTTACAGTCATAGAAGACACTCAGAGTAAAGACGTATGTTTACAAGCACTGACCCCGTCCTCAGCCCTGGTTTAGTCCTGGTTTAGTCCTGGTTTAGTCCTGGTTTAGTCCTGGTTTAGTCCTGGTTTGGTTGTTTTCGAGCGTGAGTCCCCGCGATCACTTTGCTGCTCTCTGATGTGGAGCGAGGATGTTCGCTGCTGCGAGCATCTCACAGCGAACAGTTTTTAAGGTAGTATGATCCATGCTTCAGTGATCAGAGGAATTTAAGGGGGTACTGTGGCGTGCGAGAACGCAAAACTCTGGTTATCTCTGTCTACACACAAATGCATTAACGGAGTTTTCAAAAATCTCCACTTTGCCCGGAGTTTTTTGTATATATTCGTTTAGAATGTGTAATTTTTTATTTATTTAATGCGATCTACCAATACTACCTTTGCGATCGACTGGTAGATCGCGATCGACGTATTGAGCACCCCTGGTCCAGAGAGTGCAACGCTTCGACAGGTCGCTTTGTGATCCACGGCTGTACCCATCGATCTCTGTGTGCGTACGTGTGTATGGAGCAGTCCAGTACCTAAGTATAGCAAATCTACTTCATTTGAAATACAATCAAAAACTCACTTTAGTAAAACCTCATTTTCATATAATCAGATTCTCCTTAACTTTACGATTTCTTTCTTTCGTTTAACATAATCATAAGTTGGAACATAATTTACGTAAGATGTGTAGAGTAGTCGGTAGTTGTTGTATCTGATGAAGATAACTGGGGCCGTATTCCTTAAGATTCTAAGCACTAAGAGTTGCTCCTAGTGGCCAAATTCTTAGAATATTGTTAGAATCTTGACATACTCTTAGAATTTCCACTAAAAGTGAAGAGTAGATCTTGGTTAAGAAAAAAGCTATTCCTGAAGAATCCTAGCTCTTAAGAGAGCTCCTAAGGTGAGATCTCTTAAGAGTAGAGAGGAGGACTTTCAGTGACTTTAAAGTTCCCTAAAGGAGCGTTCAGACCAAAATCTTCAAAAAGCTTTTGACGCGCATTGTTTGACGCTGGGTCCGGTGTGAACGCCTTTGTGCTTGAAGCTGCTGACGCACTTGACGCCGGGTGGAGGAGCTTCTCTGTTGCCGTTAGCCCAGACACAACAGTGGATTTCCAAAGAGCAGCAAGCCTTTATTTGTTACATTATAAAGCCGAACAACGTTGTCGTAGGGCTTCTACAAAACGCTGCGTACGGATGAGTTTTGCCCCTCGCCCGCCTGGAGCTTGCCTCGCTCTCGCCTGGAGCTTGCCTCGCTCTCGCCTGGAGCTTGCCTCGCTCTCGCCTGGAGCTCGCCTCGCTCTCGCCTGGAGCTCGCCTCGCCTGGAGCTCGCCTCACTCCTGCCTGAAGCTAGTTTCGCTCCCGCCTGGGGTTCGCGTCAATTCATAGGGCTGCAACTAAAAATTATTTTGATAATCGATTAATCAGGCGATTATTTTTACGACTAATCGATTAATCGGTTTATGTACTTATATTTTAGTTTTGCCAATTTTTTTCCAAGTAAATTGTTAACAAAGGGCCTTCATCATTCAACATAGACTTTTTAGAGATTTTAACCATTTTACATATTCATATCCACATCAAAAACATATGTGGAGCTGTTTATTATGTCTTTGTAATCCTTTGTTGAACTCAATGTCAACCATCAAAACAAAACACTGACCATTACATCAGAAGCGGCGCCAGGTTTGCAATTTTGGGTAGGCCTGCAGATTAGTACGTAGGCCAAATTCGCACGCAAACTACAAGGGGTAGCTGGAATTGGGGTTTCAAAGAATATGGTTCAAACGCACGCACGCGCACACACACGCACCCAAGCACACACATACACACAAGCTCATTTATGAAACTTGCGTAGAAAAATGTGTACATTTGGGGTGTATATTCCATTTACGCAAAATCCAACGTCGGATTTATGAACGTGTGAGATCAGCCCACATCTGAGCGTATACGCAGCTGCGGGTGTTGATAAATCGGCTGAATACGAACGTATTTATGAAAGTCACGCCTAGAATTATGCAGCAATGTTCGCGACAGGAAGTCCAAAAAGACTGTTGGAAGCCTCAAAAGGCACGTTTGTTTGTTATGTTTATGTAAAAATAAATACGCTATATATTCAGCTGCGTTTTGCACAAATTTGCAAAAATAGTTTTGATACATTAGAAAAATCTCTCTTGAATTGTAGAAGTGAATAAATATAGATTGATTGAATGAATGAATGAATTAATTCATATTTATTATGCAGCGGTGGCTCTCATGAATGAAGCGTCTGCAGTGTCTTGGACGCGGCCTGGCTCGGGGTAGAAGTGCGCATTGAAGCACTGTACACTTCAGAGAGTGTTTGCGGTCCAGATTTCACAAAGAAACTGAAGCCAAAACTTCTGCACATTTGAGGAGTTATGTGGCGCGATATCTCACGGCACTCGCTGCTCACTCTGGACAGGGCAGTGAGACATTTGGAGTGAGCAATACCATCGGTGCGTTATTGGGGTGTGTGTCTGTGTGAGGCTAACACAAATCTAATGAAATGAAGCTCTTCGCGAAAATTCACTGTGGTAGACCCGGCTGCTGCTTGCCCAGATCTACAAGCCTGCTCATCCTCGACTCATCATACCAGCAACGCCCACATCTAATCAACCAATAACCACCAGGACAGCAAGTTAAAAGCCGGAGACGCCCACTTCCCAGCCTTCTGAAGTCCGCAAGCCTCCGCCGCCCCACCTCCTCCGTTTCTCATCGAAGCGTGCTTGCCTACTGCCTCTGCCGCCACCAGTGCCTAGGCCCCGGGGGGGGATTATGCGTGCGAGCAAGCGCAGCGCTCAACAGAATCTCTCCCGGGCCTGGGGCGCCAAACATGCTCAATCAACAAACTTCTAACTGCATTTTCCCTCTTGGGTCTCTCCAAAGTGAAATAACACATTGCTTTACCAGATGTGAGGAATAGCCGTAATTACGCAGTGCAGAGCCTGTCACAGCAATAGCTGGGTCAAACATCCCTGTTGCGTAAAGTGTATTTATATAGAGCCTTTCACAGTTCAGGATCACAAACCGCTTCACATTTAAAAAACATATACAGATCAAAATAATACACACACAAGTCAGATTTAATAGAGGGTCCTGATCATGAGCTGTGATTTATTCGAAGTTTGCCTTTTTCCATTAGACTTTTTCCGATGCGCAAATTCAACTTTTGAAACATGATGCTCAATGAAAACACAGCTTATAATTTTGCCAGAGGGAATATGTTTATTGTTGTCCAAATCCTGAATTTCATGCGTGTTTTGGCGTGTTGAGCCGAAGGTTGAGATCAGTGTATACGTTTACTCCACCTCCAGACCTGCCGTATATTTTTTTGCGTATTGTACGCTCACGTCCAGATAGATAAATGCGGAAAAGTGATTCCACCCTGATTTACACCCCGATTTGTCCGTACGCAAGTTTCATACATGAGGCCCTGTGTGTCTCACACACACAGGCCTGGAGTTTACCTCATCAGTGCGAGGTGAACCTGGCCTGACTGCGCTCTCCTCCTCTGGGACCTACGGGCCCGGGCCTCTGGCTCCTCTACCTCACAAAGTTCACGCTGAACTTTCTTAAAACTAAAATGACTAAAAAGGCTGCTCTGTTGTGAATGTTGTGAGAGCGTTGTCAATCTTTAAGACGAGGAATGGCTGCTTGTTCTCGGGAACGAGCTTCGCGCTGTGTGATATGATCATGCAGATTATTGGACAAAATTATTCAGCCAATAAACAGGACTATATTTGAAGCAACGTGAACGCTCTGGGGGTTACATTTTCTTAAAACATTAGAACGCAACATTTAGGCAATAATGTGTGTATAAAAATAACAATATTTAAATTATGACTTTTAATAAAAAGGCTAATGACTTGAGAGGCGAAGAACAAATTTGAGTAGGCCAAGAAAAAAACTGGTAGGCACCGGCCTACCCGGGCCTATCCCTGGCGCCGCGGCTGCATTACATATGCTATTGGACCTGGGCACCCTCAGGGATAATGTCCATCCCTTTGCCACCAACCTTGGCGTCACCATGGACAGTGATTTTAACCTTAACAGACAGGGCCTTTTCTGTTATATTACTGTTTTGATTTATATATGGCAGTGGTTCTCAAACTTTTACCACCAAGTACCACCTCAGAAAATATTTGCCGCTCCAAGTACCACCACAAATGACCAACACCACACAGTAGCGTAATAAGCCTAAGTATTCATCCAAAACAAGGCAGAGGTTTCATTCCTAAAGAAGCTTTTGTATTTGCTGCTCCTTCTACATGGAACGTGTTGCAAAAAGACTGGAAATGATCTGACTGTATTTCATTGAATGCTTTCAGATCCAGATTGAGAGCACTTGAGACATCTTCAGTGAAATGTAACTGTTTTTATAATCCGTAATTTTATGAAATTGTATGTGACTGTTTTATAATCTGTATTGTATGTACATTTTTTTACAGGACTCATTGGTTCTCATTGACTGCCAGCCATTTTGGATGAATTCACTGATTTTCAAGACTCACAGAATGTTGTGTGAGTCTATGAAACCAGAGTCTGAAAGACAGGACTGTCTACTTTCAGCAGCAAAAAGAATTTGTTTTTAGCTTGTTTCGTTCTCCTGTGATCTGTGACAAAAAGTACCAGTCATAGACAAAAAGCTGAGAAAATGAGGTGTTTGTGAAAACAGACGAACTTGCAGAAAAATGACTGTAACACTATTTAGTTTAACTTTTAGCATCTCCTCAAACATGTCCAGGATCTTACATGTTAGAAAACAGCAACAGAACGTTATGAGAAAGTGTTTTTGATGCAAAATAATGTTTTATGGCACACACACCCACATCCACAAAGTGTTTATTATATTCAAAATGTACTCATCCAAAAAACGTCATAATGTACATATTGAAAGTAGAGCCCATGACAAACTATGGAAGAAAGATTGGCCAGTATTCATCCATTAGGTGGCGCTGTATTTATGTCAATAAGAGTAAATCAGAGATAAGCAAAATTACAATGATAAACACTATAAATGACAATAAATCAAAGCGAACAGACAAAATACTTTTACTATAAGTGCAATAGAATACTGTTGTGTGTCTTTGTGTGTTTGGGCGCGTATGTGCGTTCCACATGGTCTGTGTCAGCTCTGGAGACACATTTACTGCTCAAACTGCCTCCAAATGTAGCCTGACCCTGACTATATTACTCCATGTCTGCTTCACCTCTGTCTCTCCTGCTCAGAGTGCTCAGGCAGTGATCTTTGACCAAGACACCCACAGAGCTCTGCTGCCACCTGCTGGCTTAATATAAATACTGTCTACAGCCAAACCCCAGACATATATGATACACAGACACAGACAGACAGGAAAAGACGGAAAAACAATGTCGAAGTCAATTGATGTCAATGAGTTAAGCTCAATGGTACTTTCCTGGTAAAAAAAAAAAAAAGATTCAGTGATTCTTTGGCGTACCCCTAGAGGGAGCCCTACGTACCCCACTTTGAGAACCATTGATATATGGTACCTTTTCGATTTATATTTGACTTAGTGTTGTGCACATGTTTTTATACAGGCCAGGTTTCCCATTGATGAGGAATCATTTAATGACGAGCTAGAGAGCCTGGAGCTGTCTTCCCTTTTGTTGGTCGACTCCTACTAGTGGGCAGGAGGCGAAGCTAAGCCTGTCTCCTTTCTTTTCCTTTCCATCCCTCCATTGTGAGGATTGACACTACTCCACATTCCGACATTCAATAAAGAGTGCTTGGACATAAACTTACCCAACAATAACTTTCCACAGACTTTGTGGTGCTCAACCAAACAAGTTATTACCCATAACTGAACTGGACCACTGTAAATATTTCTTCATTGTTGTTCACACATTACACTTTACTTATAACTTACCTTTTTGTTCTGTCATTTACTGAACCTATCCTCCAGCAGCCTACTCTTTTTCTTCTGATCAATAGCCCAACCTAATTACATTTATCATCTAACTTATTACATTTAACAACAAAGCAGTTGTTACACTCAACTCTGCATTTTGGCCCAAAGTTTTTGATATTAGAATTAGGATTTTTACATTCTGTATCTATACAGGAATATTAACATTGTGTTTTATAACGCACAAGGATTACGCGTTGGCCTCGGTGATGTGCGATAAAGCTCGCCGCCCTGTGGTAAAAAAGCTTCTTGAAATCTGCGACATATTATGTATACAGGGGACTTTCCTATCGAAGCAGGATGTGGTTAAGTTAAACTCCATACGTGAAGACTTCTATGGAGCAGAGAAATCCACTACTGACTGTAGCACCAGGATTCTTTGTGGCAGAATTCTTGGAGGTGTGGCTGTGCTATGGAATTCTTTACTTGCAATAGACGTCACGTCCGCCTCATCACTTATGCGTATCACAAAGTGGTGGTCAGCCGAGCCGTGTTTACTAGGCAAGGCAAGGCAAGTTTATTTATATAGCACAATTCATACACAAGGCAATTCAAAGTGCTGAACAAAACAAGAAAGCATTAAAATCATAAATTATCACAGAACATTAAAAAGAAAGATAAAAATATAAAATCCATCAGTTGTATGCACAGCTAAACAGAACTGTCTTTAACCTGGTTTTAAACATTGTCAGAGAGGAGGCCTGTCTCACATCTTCAGGAAGACTGTTCCAGATTTTAGCAGCATGAATCTGAAAAGCAGCCTCCCCATGTTTAGTTCTGACTCTGGGCACTAACAGGAGTCCAGTCCCTGTGCTCCTCAGAGTCCGGGCTGGTTCATATGGGACTAACATGTCACTAATATATTTTGGTGCGAGGCTATGGAGAGACTTGTACACAAGCAGAGCTGTTTTAAAGTCTATTCTCTGAGCCACAGGAAGCCAGTGCAGAGACCTGAGGACTGGACTAATGTGGTCGTACTTCCTGGTTCTAGTCAGGACTCGAGCTGCTGCATTTTGAATGTACTGCAGCTGTTTTACAGCCTGTTTGGACAGACCTGTGAGCAGGCCATTGCAGTAGTCTAACCTACTGGAGACAAATGCATGGATAAGAATCTCCAGGTCTGCTTTAGACACTATGTTTTTGATCCTGGCAATGTTTTTTAGATGGTAAAAAGCTGCTGATGTTACTGATTTGATGTGGCTATTAAAATTTAAGTCTGAGTCCAGTATTACCCCTAGATTTCTGACCTTGTTTGAAGGTTTTAGGGAGAGAGACTGTAGGTGACAGATGACGCTCTCTCTTTGTTTCTAGCAGCGTGTTTGAAAATGCCTTTTGCATGTGTTGTTTTATGTTGTTCTAAGCGATGAAATCGCGAAACCGATAGAGCATATGTGTCAAAGTCAAGGCCTGGGGGCCAGATCCGGCCCGCGAGACCATTTCCAGTGGCCCCTGAGATGATATTAAAGTATTATATTAAATAGCAGCATTGTTGGTAATAGGCGACAAGGGCATGTTATCCATTACTATTTTTCCACCATAAAAACCACCATAAAATTTAACTCCATAAGAAATGTTAAAGGAATAGGCCACCGTTTTTACACACTGACATATGTTCTAACCTTACCTTAGACTAGTTGATATGTACCTGTCTGGTCTTTGTCCGTGCGCTCTGTCATGCAAACGGAGCACAAATGCAGCCTCTTCCATATACTGTATAGTTCCAAATCAGCTCCCGTTAGAAGCTACCAAACTCTTCCACGTGTTCCCTATTTAAATACAGTTACGTGACATGTTACACTACAAAGTATAGTAACACAGAAATGTAACAAGTCGATTTTCTCAGCGGATAAAAAGGGGTACTTTATTGTGAGGCGTAATAATACACGGAGCACTTAGTCCGCGCACTAACTGCTAAAGACTTCTCTCCCGCTCACGCTGCTTCTATTGACGGAAGTGAGCGGGGGAGAAGTCTTTAGGAGTGCGCGGATGAAGTGC
Source organism: Knipowitschia caucasica (assembly GCA_964034765.1). NCBI lineage: Eukaryota > Metazoa > Chordata > Actinopteri > Gobiiformes > Gobiidae > Knipowitschia > Knipowitschia caucasica. The sequence goes on along the minus strand of OZ035824.1, from coordinate 41,472,444 downwards.
TCCTCTGTGGCCTATTCCTTTAAGCTAACATGTAATTAGAAGTTAGTATCGTTATGTTGTTTTTTTTACGAGTCTTCAATTACATTTCTCAATTTTCTTAGGAAAAAACTGCCCTCTCCACTTTATGAACAAAAATCTCTGGTCTTATTTGACGAGTACGAATCACCAGAATGTTTGACAATTGGGAGAACCAACAGTCTTGATGATCCACCCGGAAGTAGAAAATCCTCCTATATACCTTCAATATTTGGTCCAATTTTGGTTCAGTCCACTGGAACTGAACTAATTCTAATCAGAAAAGAATATCCAATCTAATCAATGTGAAACAAGTCATTTATATAAATACCTTCATATTATATCAGGAAGGCAGTAGCTCAGTTGGTAGAGCATTGGCCTTTGAGCCAGAAGGTCGTGGGTTCAAGCCCCGCTCAAGACTTTCACCCACTGTCTGCTGTGGTTGTGTCCTTGGCAAGACACTTAACCTCTGGGAACACCAGCCACAGTGGGGCGGCTGCGGCTGTAAAGTGCCAAACTGCCGTTGTGCCCTTAGGCAAGACACTTCCCCCCCATTGCCTGGAATGAGTCTGGTGTGTGTGTGAATGGTTGGTGGTGGTCGATGGTGCATACTGGTTGCCTCGCTTCTGTCAGTGTGCCCCAGGGCAGCTGTGGCTACAGTAGTAGTTTATCACCACCGTGTATGGAGTGAATGAATAATGACACATGTGAAGCGTCTTTGAGTGTCCTGAAAAGCGCTATATAAAACCGATGCAAAAAAGTGTATAAAATGGAACCCACTTATTCTCTCGGCCCCTGGTCAGCCCTTTCATTTTTTTATTTGGCCCTCAACCCAAAACAAGTTTGTCACCCCTGCGATAGAGGATACTTTAGCGTTCCTAGTGAAGAGAACTAGAAAAGTGGCTTACTAACATTTCACTAGCAAACGCTTTTACATCGAAGGATTATTTATTTACCCAGCCATGCAGTCACAATGCACAGTTATTACATCCCCATCTTTTTTTAAATTAACTTTCAGGTATGAGTTGGCGTTTTAGATGAACACTGTGAATGTTTGACCTGATAAGAACACAGCACACATGTTGACGCATTGTTTTGTTGAGAATTACAAGTTCATACACCACTCGTTACTTCCACAGCTCTTAGACCTTTACGCTGAGTTCCTTAAAGGTCCCATTATACGCTTTTTGACTTTTCTCTGGTTTAAACATGATTAAAGTGCAAATTGGCCTTCATACACATGTCGAGAGTAGTTTTTTTGTATTGACTCCCTCAAGCTTTAACTGCAGCCATTACGCGATATATAGCGAAGTGCACACTCTACTGTGTATGGAATTGGCAACTTTAGGCAAGAATTGAGGTTAATATGTGTCATACAGCATGTTACGGCCACTGGGCCGCGCCGTACGCGCTTCCCTCCCTCCTGTGCTGTGCTGCTGTTCTGCCCAGGCTCCGCCCCGCTGCATCCAGTTACGCACGCTGCCTCCCAGTCCTGCTTTCTCCATTCTGAAATTGGGTCGCGCTCTCCGCATCTGGCCAATCCGTCGCTGCAACTAATCAGCACCAGCCATGAAAACCAGTCTGCTCCTTCTGTGCGGGGCGGCTTGAATCAGTGTCTTGTCTGCCACCGTTCTGAGAGAACGTGTTACTCTGTGCTAAAGTTTAGATATTAGGATTGCCTGTGTGACTATGTGTTTGTGTTTTGATTTAGTTGAATCAAGAATCTTGTGTTTTGTTTGACTCTGAAGTGGTCCAGTACAATATGTTATCCCCTTTTGCCTGTTTTATTAAAGGCCATTTAATTAACCATTCTAGATCTTGGTTTTGTATGTTACATTACTCTTCCCCTACGAGCTCAACTATAGGGTGGTAACACTGCATTTGGATGTAATTAATATTGTGATTAATTTTTGCTATACATTTTTCTTTTGCGGTTAAATGCAGATTGCATTTTTAGGCGAAATAAAAATGTTTGGCTAGAATATTGTAATCGAAATTGAATTTTGCTCTAATTTCCAATATTGTTCAGCCCTAGTTTTTCTGACCTGGATCTGGTTGTCACTGGTTCTTTGTAGACCCAGCCTGAGGGGTGTCTCTCACCTGGGTGAGTAGGTGGGTCTCTCTCCTCCCCGGTCTCTCACCTGGATGAGGAGGTGAGTTTCTCACCTGGATGCGGATGAAGCAGTGGGGGCAGTTCTTGCTGTTGACGTCAATCCAGTCCAGAGACAAACAGCTGGAGAGAAACCCCACCATGGTCTCACGGCCGTACCTCTCCTCCAGGAGGTTCCGCCGAGGTTTACTGGCGCTGGAGTAATCTTCCCAAAGGGCCCTCCTACCCTCTGCACACACACATACAGCCGATCAGAACACACTAGGCCGTTTTGATTGTATGGCACAATTCATAAAGGCCATATGCGCATGGTTTTCTTTTTACGCCTTATTTTCTTTTTACTTTATATAAATTGAGAGCCTAAGAAATGTCCTTGTTTGTGACTTTCTGTTACTCACAATGGCAATAAAAAAAAATCTGATTCTAATTCTGAAAGCCAGATCCCGTCAGACTGCTGAAGCTAAGCAGAGCAGGGCCTGGTTAGTACTGTGGGAGATTTCTGGGAACACCACCAGGTGCCACAGTGGGGTGGCTGTAAAGTGCCAAACTGTGGTTGTGTAGGCAAGACACTTTACCCACATGTAAAACACTAGAGGGTAGCGTCTGTATTGTCCCGCTGCTGGGTGTCTTAGAGGAACAGGAGAGATGTCTTTGTTGCTGAGTTTTGTTAAGTCTGATGACAGGGTGTGGATCGAGTTCTGGAGCAGCAGCAAGGACATCTTCATTCAGGACTGCATTGAGGACTCCATCTTTGAGGCTTTGTAATGAATGACAGTGGTTCCTACGTCGTGCGCCTGTGAAGCCTTTTTGATAAAAGTAGCGCACGGCCAAAGCGAGGCTATAATGTGACCAGCGCGGACAGGACAAGTACGGATCTTTGTGTAACATGTGCACTCAATAAATACGCCTGCTGCGAGTAATACAGCCGGACTATGTGAGCCTCAGGAAGTGTCCTTGTCTCCTGTGACTCCTCCCACTGGTGCCTCAAAGCTCACAACCAACTCCATCCATTCATTCTCACATTACATTCATACCTATTGTGCATGTTTTTAGTGGTAGGGGAAAATGGAGCACACGGAGGAAACCTACGCAGACACGGGAGAACATGCAAACAGGATCACGCAGAAAGGCCCTGTTCCGATCAGGATTCGAACCTACCTTCTTGCTGACAAGAGAGAGTGCTATCCACTCAGCCACCATGTCGCGATAGTAAAGTAATCCGTTCTGGTTCAGCTCCAAGGTTTAGGAAATGTCATGTCAATGTCATGGAAAAGATGTTGTGCTTCTGGAGATGCAGAGGGCCAGACCTAATTCTAAATGCTAGCGACTCACTCGGGTGCATTACATACATCATGGTGAACTCAGAACCAATTGTTTCAATCTGCAAGAGGAGTTGACCCCTCCCACCTGTTCACAGAGCTCAATGGAGCAAATTCAAATTTACTATGAAATGAAATTTGTACGATGGTGTGGTAAGACCATAGACTGTATATATTAACGGACAGAGTCACGTCTATCTCCGCCGTTCTAACTAATGGGCCAAAAAATGTGCTCTACTGGAGCAATCCAAAATGGCCGCGAGTGGTCCCGCCCACAAGAAAATTGTGAAAAAACGCATCTGCGCATGCGTCAGCCGGCGCAGCTCCATTCATTTGAACGAAAGACTTCAAAAATTCACAGCAAGTAAACTAGAGTGGACCAAAAAAATTCACCCCCCTCAGCATTGACACACATGTGGAACGGAGCTTTGGGCCAAGAGCCAACTTTTGGACCATCCTGTAAAGACGTTTTTGAGAGGTCTGCCAACGCTATATGTTAGCATTGGCTAATTCTTCTTCTGGGTCCACCCCCACAGGCCCGGGGTGGTATTGCAGCATGTCAGCGCACGTCATTTTAGCCACTTTTGAGCTGGGACCCTCCCCCAACGGGTAAGACCAGGCCACCGTAATGTTAAACTATATGTGTTTTGTCACATGTAAAACCTATTCCCTATCTCACAATTTTGGTAAATTTTGCCTAAAATTAGAATCAGGTTCTTGTCAAATGTGGACAGAGTTTATTTTATTTATTCATTTGACAGGGACAGACAAAAATAACATTGTCACCCATAGGTAACCGATGTTAAGTACATAGGGCTTCGAGCCAAAGACTAATTTGCAGGTTCGACTTTTTGAGTTCAGTATAAAGTAGTCGCCTCACAATGTCCAGTCAAAAATACAAAAATGTAAGCTAAGTCATAGTTCCTTGGACCATTTCCTCTTTGTTCTCTGTAAAGAAGCTGTTTTCTTTATCTGGAGAATAGAATACAATAACCTATAGTGCTCTCTGCAGAGATGCCAGTAACACATGTGAGGGTATAGTACATGTATGAGTGTGTAGGAACAGAACTTACCCAGAGTATCTGGGATCTCTGCGAGATCTCCGTCCTGGACCACCGTTGGTCTCGGTCTCTGGACTGCGGTGGGGCAGGCTCCGGTGCCGTGGTACGTCCTCTGACAGAGCAGACAGAAGGCCAAGCTGCAGGCGGAGCACTGAGCCATGGAGCCAGAGGAGAGGACAGCAGAGGCACAGGAGGGACGAGGACAGTATACCACATCTGAGCACAAGATTCAGATTCAGTTTATCTGCCCTAACCCGAACCCTGACCACATTATTCTAAGATTTAGATTTAGGAGTCTGGATTCATAAAGAACCTCCAGAACAGGCAGCTCACAGTCCTCTTTCAGAGCGGAAATCCTCTCTTCTGTCTCTCCAGTCTCTCTCTGGTCTCTCTCTGGTCTCTCTCTGGTCTCTCTCTGGTCTCTCTCTGGTCTCTCTCTGGTCTCTCTCTGGCCTCTCTCTGGCCTCTCTCTGGCCTCTCTCTGACCTCTCTCTGGTCTCTCTCTGGTCTCTCTCTGGTCTCTCTCTGGTCTCTCTCTGGTCTTTCTCTGGTCTCTCTCTGACCTCTCTCTGGTCTTCTATCAGATTCTTTACATGGATAGTGCTATTAAAACTACTAAAACTATTCCAAGTTTGCTCTGGATCATTGCTGAAACAGGCTTAAAAATAACCAGTCACCAGGCATTGAGTCGAGAGTGTACTGAAGCAGGAGGCGATCGTAGCGGCTGAACAGCTCTTCGCCAACAAGAGTCCGCACCTGAACAACAAGAATGGAAAATCAAAAAACACAACACAGCAGTTACAGCAGTCAGACAAGAAAAAACACATAAAAAACAACAAATGTCTTTTGGCGTCCAAAGAAGCACTGCATCAATGCATTGTTATTATTAGTATTATTATTTTATGTTTTGTAGGTTTTTTTTGCTATAAGTCAATTATCTCCACAGTGATGTGTAATATGTAAGTTTTACATTGTAAGTTGTAGTACCAAAGTAAAAGGACTTTTGAGCAACATTGTGATTTTCGGAGTTTCCGTATTTAGTGGATTTTGAGACCACTGTTTTAAGGTGGACATCTTTTATTTTGGAAATGTTACTGAACTGAACTGGTGAATGTCAGGGTCAGGGTTGGTAAATGTGCTTATATTTATGCTTGTAGGGCAGATGACCAATTTCCATCCATCCATCCATTTTCTTCCGCTTCATCCGTTGCTGGGTTACGGGGGCAGCAGTCTAAGCAGAGACGCCCAGACTTCCCCATCCACACACACTTCCTCCAGCTCATCTGGGGGTCCCCCCAAGGCGTTCCCAGGCCAGCTGAGAGACATAGTCCCTCCAGCGTGTCCTGGGTCTTCCCCGGGGCCTCCTCCCGGTGGGACGTGCCCGGTCGAGGGGGCATCCGAAACAGATGTCCGAGCCATCTCAACTGGCAGTGGCTCTACTCCGAGCTCCTCCCGTGTGACTGAGCTCCTCACCCTATCTCTAAGGGAGCGCCCAGCCACTCTGTGGAGGAAGCTCATTTCGACTGCTTTCTTTCTTTCTTTCAATGTATTTAACAGTTTTTAAAGAGATTTACAGTTCATGTGCATCACATTAATACTGTACAAATAAATCAATCTTAAGTTATAACAAACAGTAATACAAAACAAAACAAAACATCCCCCCTTACCACCACCCCCACCCCCCACATTCACTCTCAATGTGGCGGCACGGTGGATAGCACTCTCGCATCTCAGCAAGAAGGTCCTGGGTTCGAATCCTGGCCGGACCAGGGCCTTTCTGAGTGGAGTTTGAATGTTCTCCCCTTGTCTGCGTAGGTTTCCTCCGGGTATTCCGGTTTCCCCTACCACTAAAAATATGTACAATAGGTAGGGCATGCGCCTCCTGTTCGGCGACCCGCTCCCATCTCTGTGTGGAGTGAGAGGACAAGTGCCCAAAAAAAAAAAAACAATTGTAAACCGCTTTGTGACTCTGGTCTGTGAAAGGCGGTATATAAATGAAGCTTACTTACTTACTCTCAACATCCAGCCACAAACCTTTTGTGCACTGTCCATTCATTCCCATACAAACCTACACATTCACAGCCACGCACACGAGCACACACGAGCACACAGGTCACTAGCCACTTCAGTACATCAAGTTATATGACAGAGATAGCTTTCTTTAATATTCTAGCTGCATCTCCTCCAATGTGATTCAGTACAGGATTCCAGATTTCGAAGAAGGTGTCGGTATTTCCTTTGAGGAGATAAGTTAGTCTTTCCAATGGGAAAAGGTTTAAGATATTCTTAAACCAATCAGAGATTCGTGGTACCACATCCTCTAACCAGTGCTGCATAATTGTTCATCTTGCACTGTACAAAAGCAATGATATTAATTTTGTATGTTGCCTCAGTTTTGGGTCAGAGTTCGACAGTCCCAGAATGCATTGGAGAGGGCAGGGCTTTACACGGTTTTGGACAATGGATGAAATATTTTCACATACTTCTAACCAATATTGTTTTGACATTGGGCACGACCATATTAAATGTACATAGGTACCCACATGCTGTTTGCATTGTTTACATAGTGATGAACAGTTCTTATCATATTTATTCCGTTGATATGGAGTAGTTTGTAATTTGTTTATTATTTTAAATTGAATTTCTTGTGACTTGTAACTACAACATATTTTTTTGGAGTTGAGCATGATAGTGCTCCATTGTTGGGTTGTTATACTCATATAGAGATCATGCTCCCAAGACCTTTTACGCACTGTGGTCACACCAGATGGCTATAAATGTATGAAACTTTTTTACTTTTTTGTAAACTGATTTTAAATAGCATTTTTTCCAAGCAGTGAGGACCAAGTTCTTGTTTATATTGTGGAATTGAGTTTAGAAAATGCCTAATTTGCAAGTACCTAAAGAATTCTTTGTTTGGTAGGTTAAATGATTCCTGTAACTGACTGAATGATTTTATGACACAATTAAAGTAATATATAATCTATACGATGGTATCGTATAGATTATATATTACTTTAATTCCAAGTTTTTCCCATTCTCTGTAGCCTTTATCTAAACAAGAAGGAATAAAATGAGGATTATCTGCTATTGCAGCTAGAAATGAATAGTTTGGGTCAATTGAAAACTCCTTTTTGATAGTATTCCAGGTCATTAAAATATTGGAGGCTATATAGTTATTTTTCTCCAGTTGTTTACTTGGAAGAAAGGGTGCTTTTGATAGAAGTTGCAGTTTGCATCCTAAAGATTCTAATTCTAAATTGCAGTTTCCAGCTTCCTGTACTACCCACTCAGATAGGTTCTTAAGTTGTATTTAATAGTGATAGTACAGAAAATTGGGCACATCAAGGCCTCCCTCTTTCAAAGGCAACTGTAGTTTTTCGAGTTTCATTTTAGGACGACGGCCATTCCAAATGAATTTAGAAACTTGTTTATGTGGATCTTTAAATACAGTTTTTGGTATGGCATGAGGAATCATTTGCACCGGATAAAGAATCCGTGGCAGTATATTCATTTTGATGACAGCTATACGCCCCAAAAGAGATAAAGGTAATGCTGTCCATCTCAGAAGGTCTAACTTAACTTGCTTAATGACTGATAACAGGTTAATTTTGCTGAGCTCTTCCAAGTTATAAGGGACCTTGATGCCAAGATATTTAAAACCGTTTGCAGTAAGTTTGAACTGATTGAGAATTGAGTCCTGCAAGCTTCGGCTGTCACCGAGCGGTAGGACTGATGAGTTGCTCATATTGACTTTATATCCTGATTGTTCCCCAAATGCATGAATGGTTTTCATAACATTTGGTAAGGATATCTTAGGATTTTCAACAAAAAGTAAAACATCATCTGCATATAAAGAAATAACATGTTTAAATGTCCCACTGTTGATACCAGATATATGGGGATGAGTACGTATTGCCTCTGCTAGAGGTTCAATAGCCATTACGAATAACAGTGGAGACAGAGGGCAGCCCTGGCGAGTGCCCCTTTCTAAAGTTAAGGGATTAGATATTATGCCATTTGACATGACAAGTGCTTCCGGACAAGTGTAAAGTAGCTTTACCCACTGAATGAAAGAATCACCAAGTTCAAAGCGTTCCATTATTTTGAACATGAATTTCCACTCGAGGCGGTCGAATGCCTTCTCCGCATCCAATGAGAGGATCATGGCGTTCGACTGTTTATTCTTAGCATACTGTAACTGTGACTCCTAAGAGGCGTTTTACATTTGTATGCGAGTAGCGGCCTTGTACAAATAATATTTTGTTTTCTATACTTTGCAAGCTTATTGGTCTATAGGAAGCTGGATCTTCTGGGTCCTTGTCCTGTTTTTGAATGAGTGTTATCGCGGCCGTTTGTATAGGCAGGAAATAGTGATATGCCCTTTGTGGTTTTTAAGAAGCTTAGAAAGGAGAGACCCAGGTTTATTGCCACATTCATATATTTTTTGTTTCTGTGTTAACAAGCTTTTTTCAGCTTGCTGGGAAAATAGGGTGTCAAGAGCAGTTTTTGCAATTATGACTTGATAATAATTTTCTTGTGATGGATGCTGTTTATGTCGTAGTTCACACACTTTAAGCTCTTTCTCAAGGTTTGTTTGTTCTACTATAGTCTTCTTTTTTCTGGCACTGCAGTAGGATGTAATCAGTCCTCTCAAGTATGCTTTTGTGGTATCCCAGAGTACTGTAGGATTGACTGCACCATTGTTATTTATTTCTAGGAACTTTGACAGCTCCTCTCTTACAGTATATGCTCACAAAATGTCGGTTCAGATAGAACACTTCTGTTACACTGCCATCTAAACTTGCGAACTGGGTTTTTTATAATTATGTTCAGTGCAACAGGAGCATGATCTGAAATATGTATTGATCCTATTTTACAATCAACTATTGAGGATACCAGGACACGTGGGATAAGAAAATAATCTAAACGAGAATACGAATTGTGCGGGTTTGAATAAAAAGTATAATCTTTGGCACCAGGATTTTGGAGGCGCCAAATATCCACCCAGCCCATTTCATTAATTAACTGATTAAGACATTTTGAGCTTTGATTAATATGTCTATTTAGCGAAGATCTATCCATGCGAGGATTCAATATACAATTCCAATCCCCTCCGACAATGACATTTGGGATTGCGAACTCTGATACCAACTGAGAAAGCATCGTAAAGAACCCAGGTGGAGATTTAGGTGGGGCATAAAGATTCAATATCACAATACCTTCGCCATATAAGATACCTTTGATCAATATATAACAGCCATTTGGATCAGACTGAGTAGATTCAACTTGTAAGGGTAAGTTTTTATGAATAAGAATTGCCACACCTCTTCTTTTAGAGGAGAATGATGAGGAGTAAGCTTGACCTACCCAGTCTTTTTGTAGCTTTGAGTGTTCTAATTTATTTAAATGAGTCTCTTGAAGCAGAGCAATATCAGTTTTTTCCTTTTTGAGAAAGTTTAATATTTTTTTCCTTTTTATTGGGTGATTGACACCTTGTACGTTCCAGGTGATCATTTTTAAGCTATGCCTCACCATTTAAGTTATATTGTAATAGATATTCAGATCCTCGTGAAGTACCTGTGCACACGCATTCTGCCCCCACACACTAGCATTCAACCACTCACAAACACACGCACGCATACACTCATCCCCCATACATACAGGCAAAATTAAAGGAGCAATATGTAATATTTGCATGTCAACTCATCATTAAATGACCCGAATATTTCAAAAGGCATTAATAAATCATGTTCTTTTCAAACACATCTTTAACTGATAAGAGTAGTTCATCCGAGATATTTGAATATCAAAATTAGTTTTACGACCCGTAAAAGTTGTTATTGTTTTGATTTTGATGTCCTACCCTCCGCCGTTTTGCCAATCAGGAAGTGTCATGTAAGTCCGTGATCGGGTTGCCAGAACTCCGTGCGGCTCACTAATCTCAGAGGTAAAATAACATGTGGCGCAGAACTAAAAAAGGTCTTGTTATGACTCTCAAATCATTAATGACAAAACAAAGACTAAAACGAGGATTTATATCGGGACGCCTTTGAACAACTGAGACAGCTGATAAAAGTTCACGTGTGATGCAGAATTTGCTAGTTTCAGTCCGTTCTTCACAGTGACTTTGACTGTGTGAATCGGTGGTCCAGTGGTTTAAACTGTACGCTTATGATGCAGGAACCCGGGTTCGATCCCGGGCTATGTCTTTTTGTATTTATTGCATGTTCTCACATTCTATGACAGATTGCTCTAAAAACGGTAAAAGACGAAGGTCAAGACGTTTTTTTGCAGATTATAGCTTAATTGTAAAAATAATCATGTAAGACCACATGTACCCCAATTAAAATAATGTTAGTCTCTTTTTGATGTGGGAGTTTTACATGTTTGTCTAAAAAATAGGGAATAAATAAAATTGAAAGGTGATATCCTCTTGAGCAAACCCTGATGTTGATACGCTGAAGAAATACGTTCCAACATCCACTCCTATTTTGGACATCAATTGCTTATTTATTTTGCATAAACTATGTATAAGTACATTGCTTTTATTTTGTAAAATAGCTTTAGCACAGCTGTCATGGCAATGTGAATGGAGACGGACAAACAACTGATAAAATAATTCCCTGTGTTTGCTGCTGGATTTGGTGTGAATCTGGCAACCTGAGTCAGGGCGAGTGGGAGAGGACTACAAAATATTGACTGTGACTGCAGTACCACTTTTGGCCAGATTTGTACATATTGTTCCTTTAACTGGACAAAAGTACATAAATGAAAATGATTTAAAAAAATAACAAAAAAACAAAGAAAAAAAACCCTCTTTAAACTAAAAGGGTTATTTTGCCTCACTCGAGACATCCCCTATCTGATGGGGCCTGTTTCAGTTTATAATAAATCAATTTAACAGCATATTGTGATTTTACTCAATGCACATTTATTCTTTTTACACACACCACTCCTTTCCAAATGAAAAATCTATGAAAATATATATATATACATATATATATATATATATATACATGTACATATACATATATATATATATATATGAATATATATATATATATATATATATATATATATATATATATATATATATATATATATATATATATATATATATATATATATTCTCCATTTCTTTCATTGCAACAGTTTTTATATATATATTTTTATATATATATATTCTCCATTTCTTTCATTGCAACAGTTTTCTCTAACCCACGAGTTGGATGAGCACATGTAAGTGTTTTTACTATCTTTGATCCAGTGCAGCACTCCTGCAATCCCTTCACTCAACTGAATGTCAAAGGACTTGGGTTTGTCCCTCGTGCGAGCCGCTCCATTCCACTTCTGTGTAAAACGTTATCTGGAAAATTTTGCAGAATATGTCACAAATGACGAGCTACACTTTGTTGTTCACACACGAACAAGGAACAGAAATTATTCTGCAAGACTCTTTGTTTGACAACACCCCTCCAGACCTACCTGGGGCGTAGTCGATCCAGTTGATCCTTCATGACTACCAAAAGTCATTAGAGAAAGAGAAGCAGCTGGAACTCCACGCCATAACACTTTCGGATTACTGGAGAGAAAAAAAATATCCCTCGAGGCTTACGCATTAAAAAGTTCCCTACACTGGGTAAGGAAAACTCAGAATTTTGAGGCAAATAAGAGGCCGTGCTTAACAAAGGCTTTCTTGACTAAATGCAGCTGCTCATAGGTGAGCTCAAGAATCAACGAGCGGAGGCACGTGACTACATCCAGGCGCTTCAACAACAACACACTGAACTGGAGTCGCCAGAATATGATGAACTAAGAGACACTATGAATAAACTGAAAACTGACTTGGAGACTCTCACAATATCGGTAACAAAAACAAAATGGAAAAATTCCAACGTGATAGAGTGGAGTACTCGCAGAGCACTATCAACCAATGGCCTCAAACACTAACATTCTTAAGGAGGAGACGCACCCACCCAGTCTCTTTCAGCCTGCCAAGTAGCACCTCAGCCAGCGAAGATGACAAGCCACTACCTTCCACTTCTGAGACTCCTTTTTTAGACTGGACTACACACTCAAGAGGATAAAAAAAAAATGCCGGGGCAGAACGTGGAAGACGCCCGGACGAATACGACCTCCGCCCTCGCTGTCCGCACCGGACCCAAACTCACAGACAATGATCAACATATCAGTTATCCCCCTCCCTCCAGATGCCATAAACGTCCTAGCCAAAGGCCTTTCATATACCCCCACACACAACTTCAACCTCTACTCAAATTCTGACGTAATTTACACTTAAGAGCTTGGTACAATAACAGAACAACTGAGAGTTCCACAATATCTTTCACCCATAGACTGTATACGGACAGAGTCACGCCTATCTTGGCCGTTCTAACTAATGGGCCCAAAATTGTGCTCTACTGGAGCTATCCAAAATGGCCGCGAGTGGTCCCGCCCACAAGAAAATTGCGAAAAAACGCATCTGCGCATGTGTCAGCCGGCGCAGCTCCATTCATTTGAACGAGAGACTTCAAAAATTCACAGCAAGTAAACTAGAGTGGACCAAAAAAATCCACCCCCCTCAGCATTGACACACATGTGGAACGGAGCTTTGGGCCAAGAGCCAACTTTTGGACCATCCTGTAAAGACGTTTTCCAGAGGTCTGCCAACGCTATATGTTAGCATTGGCTAATTCTTCTTCTGGGTCCACCCCTGTTAAAAGTCCCTCACTACATTACCCATGATGCACTTGTGAATATTGTAGTTCCCCAGGGGCCCTCTCCGGTAGCCGAGTTTAGAGCTATTCAGTACGGTGTTAGGAGCAGAGCCTGTGCGAGTGTGTCATGCCATCCGTCCTCCATCCAGTGTATATAAGTTCTGTGTGCGTTTATACAACGTGAGTATTGTGTGCCAATGTATATTTTCTTTATCTCACTGTATATATCCCAAATTGTTGCTCCCTACCTTTAGCTATAATATGTGTCGTGTGCCACGTGCATTTGCAGTAGGAGCGTCCATCGCGTTGGAGCACGCTGTATAATAAGCTGCTTTATTATTACATTGTACATAGTTGCTCATGTGTATATAGTTTAAGGAGTCCATTCCTGTTAAACAAATAATTACTTTCATTTGTCTCTTCTTAAGTCCCACGTGTGCTACGGTTTGTAGAGTTAGAGCACCCCCTTGTGGGGAACGGGTGAAATTCCATTCTGTCATTACATTGTACCTGTGTTTACCTGTGTTTATAGTCAAACGGCTATTTCTAATGTATACTATCTCTCTGTTAATTCCAGATGACCACACACACATACGCACCTATACACAGAAATCTTCACCTGCAACATACCTGTGCTCTTCCATCAATAAACATCACAACTGTGCACCTGGAGTTTGCCTGTTCCTTCTAACCGAGGAAGACTCAGCTGACTGTCGTATCCGTTATCAGCGTATCCAAACGCTCACAGTATTTCACAAAAGGGTCCTTCGAGCCGGATCGACTATTGGCTGAGTTAACAAGATGGCATCTCCAATCCATACAGAAGAGGCTCATCACAGGGAGAGTCCAATGCATAGTGCCCGTCCACACAGGAGCAGAAAGCTTCCCGGACATCTGTTGCACTATGAACATGATCTACCCGATCCAGAGTCACCTTCTGACCAGCATGCAGATGAATCAGACCAAGAGAACAGGTATAGATGGGAGAAGATGGAGTGTGCGTGGGACCGAGTGCTGAATACAATGAAAGAGATGCAGGTCACCATGAGGGAAACCAGCAGTGCATTGAACAGGCGGGTGGATAAACTAGAGCGACATTGTGACTCCGTTAGTCCTCTCCCTTTGGCCAGTGCACCATCCAGAGCTGCTTCAGTTCCTCCATTGATGAGACAAGACAACATAACTCCGATGAACCAGTTGAGGCCAGTAGAACCTGCTGCATTGAGTACCCATCATACTGTCCCGCCTTCACCACACTTGTCTCTTCCTGGCTTAAGTCCTGTTATTAAGCATCCTGCACCTCTATATGATCCACATGCACAACAGCAGAGTGCTTTCCTCTCCGTGCTCCAGCCCACATTGAGACCTTCATTCGAACCTGCCCTGCAGTCTGTAGCCCCTCCAGTGAATTCAGCTGCTCCGCAAAGGGACGTTATTCATCCTGCTCAACCTGTCCTTCGTATGGTTCAATCATCACCACTGAACAGAGTCGAACCACATCGAGCAGAACCTCTGTACATTCAGAGCGCCCAACCTCAGCCACCCCCATCTAGCTCTAACCAAGTGTCCACAGCACAGCCCTACAATCATGCAGTCTACAGCCAACATCAGTCTGCACCCCCGTATCCACCGCAGGGGGGAGAGGCCTATATACATAATGTAGCTCCGCCCACTAATGCAGCCAGTCATGGTGCTACATATCCATACGCCTCTAATTACCCTCAGCAGCCTGCTCCACATCATATCCCCCCAGTTGCAGTGGCACAACCAAACCTCATGGAGATGATAGTGGCATCTTCATATGGCATCCCTAAACCTAAGCTTGTAACATTCAAATCAGGCAGAGAGAGTGACTTTGCACTGCTAAAGAAGGGACTGGACAGTTTACTGGGGCCACACACTCATCTCACAGAGGAGTATAAATATCACATTCTGCTAGATCATTTAGAGCATCCCTGTGCTGTGCAGGTAGCCAGGCGCTACATTCATGACCACACCCCCTACAGCAGTGCGATGAGAGCGCTCTGCAAAGGTATGGGCAGCCGAGGCAATTAGTCCAGAGTGAACTGAGTGCTATACTAAACTGCTGTCCTATTAAAGCCGGTGACAGTAAAGCCTTTGAAGATTTTTCCCTATCTATTTCCAGCCTGGTTGGCCTTCTCAGTTCCATGGATGAGGTAGCAGCGAGTGAGCTCCATTGTGGTTCACATGTAGACAGACTACTTAGTAAACTCCCTCCCAGCTACCGGGACAGTTTTATTGAGTATTGTATCACACGTGGCATCATACGCTCCGGCAGCAGTCACACATACAACATGTATAACCTATCCGAATGGCTGGAGCGTAAATCACATGTTTTGCAGCTGTCCCGACAAGCCACTCAGCTTCAGTATGAAGACAAGCCACGGCAGTTGCATCACGCAGGCACCGCTAGAGGCAATGCAGTACTCAAGTCACAGAGTAAGCCTACATCGATCTATTATGGATCAGATCCATCTCAAGCACAAGCTAAAACTGAGCGCAAGACACAAGCTTTTCCTTCAGCCTCCTCCAAACAGAGGCAGAAGTTCACGCCATATTGCCCATACTGTAAAGGAACAGAACATTACCTCAACGGCTGTGAAGACTTTAAAAAGCTCAATCTTCAAGCTGTAGCTGCCTGGATAAAAGACCAATCCAAATGCTGGCGCTGTGGCCGCAAACACACTCCTGAGCAGTGCACACTGAAGAAGCCATGTAGCAGTTGTGGAGAACAGCACTTATTAGTGCTTCATGACCTGGCAGAGGCGAAGAAACAAGATCCTAACATTCTGACTGTTAGTACCAGCCAAGTCTTTTTGGGTCCACTCAGCCACTCAGGCCGTGTTATGCTTAAAGTGGTTCCCATCCAGCTGCACCATGACAAGAAGTCCCTGGACACATTTGCCCTTTTAGATGATGGATCAGAGAAAACCATCATCCTCCCAGCTGCAGTCAAATCACTGGGGCTAACGCAGGAAGAGGAAACGCTCTCACTCCGAACTATCCGTCACGATGTAATACAGATGAAGGGAGCTTATGTGTCATTTCAACTGTCACCCAGGTCCAAGCCAAAAACACGCTACAAAATAGAGCACGCTTTCACTGCCACACAGTTGAGTCTCGCTGAACAGTCATGCCCCGTGGAGCTCTTAAAGGGAAAGTATCGTCACTTACAGCATGTGCAGCTGGAGGAATTCACACAAGTGCAGCCTCTGGTGCTAATCGGCTCGGACAATGCTCACCTAATCACTCCTGTTCGGCCAGTCCTGCGCGGGCCAGCCCATGGGCCAGTGGCTGTATGCACCAAGCTCGGGTGGGCCATCCAGGGTCCCAGCAACAGTATGCCCACACAGCAGGGAGAGGTGCACTGCCTGAACATATCCTGCCTTTCTCCTGCTGAAGCCCTGCAGAAGGATGTACAGCGTCTGTGGCAATTAGACGCTCCCCTCCACAAACCAGAGAGGGAAGTCACACGCTCCAAAGAGGACAAAGAGGCCATTTCCACACTCGAGGCTAAAACCATTAGAGTCCCTGTAAACGGTGTCCAGAGATATGCCACTCCCCTACTCCGCAAAGTTGATTTCCCACAGCTCAAAGTCCCTCCTGATGCGGTTAAAGGTCTCCTTAGGTCCACAGAACGTAGATTAGTGAAAACACCTGCTCTCGCCCTCATATACAATCAGGAGATACAGAGGTTAGTGGACTCAGGTTATGTGGTTAAGTTAACTCCAAAGCAGATTCACAGCTCCACTGAATCCTGGTATGTGCCGCACCACATGGTACATCATAATAATAAAGCCCGGGTTGTCTTTAACTGCTCCTTTGAGTTCCAGGGAGCGGTCCTCAACAGATATCTGCTGCCCGGACCAACACTGGGGCCCACGCTACTCGGCGTCCTACTCCGCTTTCGGCAGCACCCTGTAGCAGTGAGCGGAGACATAAAGGCTATGTTCCACCAGGTCCGACTGCTCCCAGAGGACTGTCCCCTCCTGCGCTTCCTGTGGCGAGATGGTGAAACCGATCGCCCCCCAGATGTGTATGAGTGGAGAGTCCTGCCATTCGGTACAACATGCAGTCCCTGCTGTGCCACCTTTGCGCTTCAGAGCCATGTGAGGGCGCACCGAGACACTCATCCGGACATTTATAATTCTGTGCTCACAGCATATTATGTGGATAACTGCCTGCAGTCCCTGGATCAACCACAAGAGGCCAAGGCACTCATTGACAGAATGAGGGAACTCCTGCTTCAAGGTGGATTTGAGATAAGGCAGTGGGCGAGCAACATTCCTGAAGTGGTTGCTCATCTCCCCAGCAGCGCCAGGTCTGACAGCTGTGATCTGTGGCTGAATCTCAAAAGCTTAGATCCCCAGGAATCGACTCTGGGTCTCAGCTGGCACTGCCCTACAGATGTACTGGGGTACAAGCATCGCCCAGTGTCTTACACAACTGTTACCTTGCGTAATGTTTACAAAGTGCTGGCCAGTCAGTATGACCCGCTGGGTTATATCTCCCCATACACCACCAGAGCAAAGCTGATTGTACAGGGCCTGTGGAGCACAGAGAGAGGATGGGACGAGCCCATTCAAGGCACCCTGCTCCAGTCCTGGCTTGAATGGGAGAGCGAGCTGTCACACCTGCAGCATGTCACCATCCCCCGCTGTTACTCTCCTCACCACAGCAGCTGTGTGACATATGAAGCCCACATCTTCTGCGATGCTTCGGAGAGGGCATATGGAGCTGTAGCTTATCTCAGAGTGATGGACCAACAAGAGCACCTCGCCACAACATTTTCCATTGCCAGGTCCAGAGTAGCTCCCCGGAAACAGGTGTCTATCCCACGCTTGGAGCTGTGTGCTGCAGTCGTTGGAGCCCAACTCGCCAAACTGCTCCAAACTGAACTCACAATCCCTCTCCAGTCCGTCTGCCTGTGGACAGATTCCACTACAGTCCTGCAGTGGATACAGTCCAGCTCGTGCCGATACAAGGTCTTTGTGGGCACTCGAATCTGCGAAATCCAAGAGATGACCTCCCCAGAACAGTGGCGGTATGTTAACTCTGAACATAATCCCGCTGATGACATCACCAGAGGCAAACCCCTAGTAGAGTTAACTGCCTCCAGTCGCTGGTCACAAGGCCCACATTTCCTAACACAGACACCGGACATGTGGCCCCAGTCCCCAGCTGAGCACACAGACAACAGCAATGAGGAGCTCAGGAAAGCAGTTTTCTGTGCCCACACAACAATGTCCCAGAGCATCCCGGATTCATCTCAGTATGCCACGCTGGATGACCTGATCCTAGCCACTCATCAGTCCCTTCATGGGGCGGCCACTTCCCCCACGGCAGCAGAGCGTCTAGAGGCAGAAACGCAGCTCATTCGCTCTGCACAGACTGACAGTTTCCCAGAGGAGGTCCAAGCCCTCCAATCCGGCCGCTCTGTACACTCAAACAGCCGTCTGAGTGTACTCTCTCCTGAACTTGACCGCATCGTCGGGCTGATAAGAGTGGGAGGTCGCCTGCGTCGCGCCACAGACGTAGACCCAGACAGCCTTCACCCAATTGTGCTGTCTGGAGATCACCCTCTGTCTAAGCTCCTCATAAAGCATTATGATGCGCAGCTCCTCCATCCTGGGGCAGAAAGACTGTTTGCAGAGATACGTCGCATCTACTGGATCATCAGAGGGCGCCAGGCTATTAGGAAACATCAGCATCAGTGCGTTGACTGCAGAAGATGGCGTGCTTCTCCCACTACTCCAAAAATGGCCGACCTTCCCTCATCCCGGCTGAGGCTGTACAAACCCCCATTCTGGTCTACAGGCGTGGACTGTTTTGGTCCATATGTTGTGAAGATTGGACGCAGGAGAGAGAAGCGCTGGGGGATCATCTACAAGTGCCTCACCACCAGATGTGTGCACTTAGATCTCCTGCCTAGCATGGACACTGACTCCTTTCTTATGTCTTTACGCAGATTTATTGCACGCAGGGGGAAACCACATGAGGTGTGGTCTGACCGGGGCACAAACTTCCGAGGTGGTAGTAAAGAGCTCCAGACTGCCTTTGAGAACATGTCCCCGGATCTACAGCAGCAGTTGGCCAGCCAGACCATCAACTTCCACTTCAACCCACCTTATGCTCCTCACTTCGGGGGAGCCTGGGAGAGGGAAATCAGGTCAGTCAAATCAGCTCTGCAGGTCGTCCTGAAGGATCAAGTTGTGGCTGAAGAAGTTCTACTCACCACTCTCATCGAGGTGGAAGGCATACTAAACTCAAAACCACTTGGGTATGCCTCCTCTGATGTGGCCGACACTGACCCCATCACGCCTAACCTGCTGCTAATGGGGCGGCGTGACGCAGCGCTACCACAGGCGGTGTACGGCCCTCATGATGCCCTGTCCAACCGAAGATGGAGACACAGTCAAGTGATTAGCGACCACTTCTGGAGACGCTTTATCCAAAACTACCTCCCGGGCCTCCAGCTGAGACAGAAGTGGAGGAACGGCACTGACAACGTTGCCGTCGGACGAGTGGTAATGATCGTCGATCGAAATCTCCCCAGAGGTCTGTGGCCCATAGGCACCATAACCAAAGTTTTCCCAGGCGCCGATGGGGTGGTGCGAGCTGCAGAAGTGAGGGTTAAAGACACTGACTACATTCGCCCGGTAACTAAACTGGTCGAGCTTCCTGAAGTGCCCGACGACGAGGGCACTCCCACACACTAGTGGACTTTTGTATGTGTGTATTTGCTCTACAAATACAGAGGCGGCTGTTAAAAGTCCCTCACTACATTACCCATGATGCACTTGTGAATATTGTAGTTCCCCAGGGGCCCTCTCCGGTAGCCGAGTTTAGAGCTATTCAGTACGGTGTTAGGAGCAGAGCCTGTGCGAGTGTGTCATGCCATCCGTCCTCCATCCAGTGTATATAAGTTCTGTGTGCGTTTATACAACGTGAGTATTGTGTGCCAATGTATATTTTCTTTATCTCACTGTATATATCCCAAATTGTTGCTCCCTACCTTTAGCTATAATATGTGTCGTGTGCCACGTGCATTTGCAGTAGGAGCGTCCATCGCGTTGGAGCACGCTGTATAATAAGCTGCTTTATTATTACATTGTACATAGTTGCTCATGTGTATATAGTTTAAGGAGTCCATTCCTGTTAAACAAATAATTACTTTCATTTGTCTCTTCTTAAGTCCCACGTGTGCTACGGTTTGTAGAGTTAGAGCACCCCCTTGTGGGGAACGGGTGAAATTCCATTCTGTCATTACATTGTACCTGTGTTTACCTGTGTTTATAGTCAAACGGCTATTTCTAATGTATACTATCTCTCTGTTAATTCCAGATGACCACACACACATACGCACCTATACACAGAAATCTTCACCTGCAACATACCTGTGCTCTTCCATCAATAAACATCACAACTGTGCACCTGGAGTTTGCCTGTTCCTTCTAACCGAGGAAGACTCAGCTGACTGTCGTATCCGTTATCAGCGTATCCAAACGCTCACAGTATTTCACAACCCCCATCGGCCCGGGGTGGTTTTGCAAGCATGTCAGCGCATGTCATTTTGGCCACTTTTGAGCTGGGACCCGCCCCCACTGCTTTCACCCCAATCAAGCCGAAATCTACATTTTTACCTGTTAACAACAACTGATGCTTGAGTGCTTTCATAAAGAAGTCAGACCATATAAACTTTTTATCTCTAACAGGAAGAAGCAAGCCCCCAACCTGAGTCGTGGTGAACAACAGGCATTTCCATTGCCTCAAGTCCAACCAGGATATAATCATAAAACAAGCATACAAGGGGCTCCCCACTGTTACTGTATATGGGGTAAGCAACAACATATTGAAGAGGCCAATAGACAGCTCAAGGACACACAGTATTACACACCCATCCCATGTAATCCCAAAGAAATCATCAAACAGGAACTAAAAGCACTAATTGATAATCCTTTGGACAACCACTGGCTGTCTGAAAGTGAACGCAGCTACCTATTGCCCACTTATCCCAAAACGGCTACATTCTACCTACTCCCTACTCTCTACCTACTGAGCCAGCTTCTAAATACATTGATTATCTCATTAAACCACTCATGCTTTCACTCAAATCCCACCTTGAAGACTCTACAGAAGTTCTAAAACAACTTGATGAAATTCACTCTGTTCTTGCCACTTGTATCCGAGCCGCGATGGACATAGAGGCAATGGCATTAGTAAGTAAGTAAGTAAGTTTGTATTTATATACCGCCTTTTCACTGCAGATCTGAGTCTCAAAGCGGTTTACAATTGTTAATATTGGGCATTTGTCTCTCACTCCACACAGAGATGGGAGCGGGGTCGCCAGTACAGGAGGTGCATGCCAGAACTATTGGACATATTTTTAGTGGTAGGGGAAACCGGAGTACCCGGAGGAAACCTACGCAGACACGGGGAGAACATGCAAACTCCACTCAGAAAGGCCCTGGTCCGGCCGGGATTCGAACCCAGGACCTTCTTGCTGAGAGGCGAGAGTGCTATCCACTCAGCCACCGTGCCGCCCAAAGCCCAGCATTGACCATACTGGGGGCCTACAAGCCTTGCAATTTCAGAGTGCAGCCCAGAACCAAAAGCCCTTCCCACAGGCTTCATTGTGGCGCTTACAAATTGGTTCTTAAAAAATAACATCTTTATGTATCAGGATTACCGCCAAATCAAGGAGACTGCGATGGAACATCCTATGCACCCAACTACGCAGGACTGTTTATGGGACTCTGGGAAGAAAGCAATCCTTTTCTGCACTGCATTAAATGGTGCGATCGTTTTATTGATGACTTGTTTTTTATTTTTGACGGGAGTGAGAATGAGCTCAAGAATTTTCACTACTATCTTAACAACACTAATCCTAACCTTCATCAATCAATTTTCTTGACATTCAAAGACATATGAACAACCAGGGGGAGCTACATACATCGCTATACCGCAAATTAAGTGACAGAAACACACTACTACGCGCAGAAAGCTTTCACCCTAAACCATTAATCACAAATATCATATTGTCAGTTCCAGCGATTGAAGAGAATATGTGATGAGCCCTCTGACTTTGATTCTCAAGCCACTGAGCTGTACAATCGTTTTCAATCAAAGAGGATACCATAAACGGGTCTTGGATGAGGCCCTCACTAAAGTAAACCCATTGGATCGCATGGCCCTTCTCAGTAAACGTCTGAGACCGCAAACATCCCAAAGGACTTTTATGTCCTTACAATTTGGCCACCTCAGCCATGAGATAAAGCACATTATAAAAAAACAATTGGGACATCTTGCTGAGCAATCCCACGCTCCAGCCTGCTCTCACTGACTTGCCTATTTTTTCATTTAGGAGAGCACCAACCCTGAGGGATCGCCTGGTCCGGAGCCACCTCACCACTCCTAAAAAAGAAACTTGGCTCACAAAAAGGATGGGAATGCACAGGTGCGGTAACGGCAACTACTGCAACAACGCCACAAGAACAAATATGTTCATGGATGTTTACACCCAAAAACTCTTCAAGTGCAGAAGCTTCACCAACTGTAGCACTACCCATGTTGTTTACAGACTCGAATGCGAATGTGGCTGCTTCTACATCGGACGCACAAAGAGAAAGTTTAGAGAGAGACTAGCTGAACACAAATACGCCATAAGGACAAATAATGACTTGTATCCTATGGCTAAACATTACACATACTGTATGTGGGTCACAGCACACCGAACTCTTTAAAAGCCATGGTGATTGAAGTTGTCCCACAGGACCCCAGCAGAGGAAACCGTTTCAAAAAACTACTCCAAAGAGAGACTTACTGGATCCATGTTCTAAGAGCGAACCTGGAGGAGATGGACTTTTTGCCATTCCTATAACCTCCCCACAAAATTGAGACTCTGCAGCACTGGTTTGCTGTTTTGGGTTAGATAAGATGTGAAAAAAATGTTTGATCTCGCTATGGAGAAATTTTACATGCCTTCATATGGTCTAACTGTCTCAAGCCATGTCACCTCTGCCTGTATTTTTGATCACAGTCTCACCTATTCATAATACTTAATCATTTTTGTTTACCTGTTTTGGGTTAGGAGGGTATGTTGTCATTGATACACAAACTTCTGACTTATTTTGTTGCTCTGATATTTCATTTTATTGTATTTTCATTTATGTATTATGTAACTATTGCGTGGTCACGTGGTGTTCCCATAACGCCTTAAAATCAGTACAGAGTCAGCAGCAGCAACAAACAAAGTCGATCATCGACCTCTGCCCTGACGAAGACTTTTGTCAAAACACGTTAAAATGATAAAGAACACAGTTTTCAGAGTGTCTCTTTCTCCATTTCAGTTTTCTCAAACCCACGAGTTGGATGAGCACCGATAAGTGTTTTTACTATCTTTGATCCAGTGCAGCACTCCTGCAATCCCTCATCATGTCATGGTTTAAGTTTATTTCCTGTTTTATTTTGAAATGTGTTATTCCTGTGTCTTCTTTGGTTGTACTTCCTGTTGTCTGATTACCTGCCCTGCCCTCATCTGTCTCACCTGTGTCTCGTTAGTCTTGTATTTAGCCCTGTGTGTTCCTTCACTCCCTGTTCCGTCATTGTCATTCCTAGTCTCTTTTAGTTTGGTCCTCGTTCCCGGTGTTTTTTGGATTTGTTTCATCTTTTTATTAAATCCATTACTTTTTGCAGTTTTGCATTTTGGGTCTCATTTAATTTCACGTGACAGAATGGACTAGCCACTAATGGACTCAGCGGATTGCCTTTTTTCCCACAAGGTTTTTTATTTCTTTATTTTTTTTGTGCCGATTGCCTTCTTCGCTGCCTACCTCTTACACCTGTTACCTGGAACCACCGCCAGGCAAGAAACTCCGCCTGGGGTGGTTATTCATCTTGCACCACCGCCGGGCATTGATGTCCGTCCGGGGTGGTCCTTTGTTCCCTCTGCCCGTCCTGCTGAGAGGTAGCCAGTGGAGTTGTGCACCGGTCTTCACATCCTCAGTCTGCTGCTCAATGGTGACCTGTCCTTCCCTTGACTCTTGCCGCCGCCAGACATTACCTCCGTCTGGGGTGGTTCTGCCCCCAGCCTGAGTCACCGCCGGGCATATGTCTTCGTCCGGGGTGAGCCAGCTCCTTCACTCTCCAGACCCTCGGGAAGGTCGCCACTGGACTTTAGCTCCTGTCCCTGATCGGTTCCGTACCTGTCTCTGGCCCATCCTCCTGACCCCCGCCACCCTCCCTGGCTCGTGTTTTTGTTTTTTGGGGACATCTGGGAGCTGTCCCTTGGAGTGGGGGTACTGTCATGGTGTGGATTTTATTTTTGTAATTTTATTTTATTTTGAAATTGGTCTTGTGGTTTGGTTTTAGTTTTGCTTCCTGTCTTGTTCCCCAGTCTTGATTGTCTGCCCCGCCCTGATGTGTTTCACCTGTGTCTCTGTGTGTCTATATGTACCCTGTGCTTCTCTCCCCTTGTTGCTAGTCCATTGTATTGTCAATGTCTTGTCCACGTCTGTTCCTGTTTTGTTGCTGCTTGTGCCTTTGGATTTTGAGTTTTAACCTGGACTTTTATTTTGTTTTCATTAAATGTTATTTTTTTGGCATTCCTGCATTTTGAGTCCTTCCTTCATTCACCTCCCCCCGTGACACATCATCCCAGCCGCTTCACACACGGCTGCAAACCGTCCCAGTGCATGTTGCAGGGCCTGGTTTGTTGGAGCCAATAGGACAGCATTGTCCGCAAACAGCAGAGATTAAATTCTGTGACCTCTGAACCGGAACCCCGCAGTGAGCAGAACCGGTGACAAAGGGCAACCGGATGGTTCAGATCAGGGGGATCGTTCTTCCAATTCACCCCTCTCCAAGTGTCACTGGCGTTTCCCACATGGGCGTTGAAGTCCCCCAGAAAAATAATGGAGTCTCCGGTGCACCGGCCAGTACCCCTCACAAGGACTTCAAGAAGGCCAAGTGCTCTGCACTACTGTTAGGCTCATAGGCCGTCACAACAGTGAGTGACTTGTACCCCACCCGGAGGCAGAGGGACGCGACCTTCTCATTTACCGGGGAGAGCTCCAACACGTGGCGGCTGAGATGGGATGAGTATGGCCACCCCCATGGGAAACGCCAGTGACAAATGGAGCATCCATCCCCTCTAAAGGAGTTGGGTTCCAGAGCCCAAGCTGTGTGTGGAGGTGAGGCCGACTCACACCCAGTACTCAAACTCCCAAGTTAAGGTGGCAGTCCATAAATGTTAATAGATGTCCATAAATCTCCTGGATCAATACTGTCCTTAGATCCTCCTGCATCGGCATGGAACCAACAAAAAAAACACAGTGAGAAAAAAAAAGTTAGGGTAGGTTGTTGTTACTTGGCCTGCCCAAGTAACAACAACCTACCCTAACTTTTTTTTTTGGGTCAAGGTTTGGGTCAGGGTCAGGGTTAAGGTGGTAGTTACCTGGGCCGGTGTGAGGGTGGACTTGCATTCCGCCTGCACACACGTCACCTCTCTCACGTTGCCGCTCTCAATCTGAACCTTGCAGAACTCGGCCAGGCAGCTGCGGCAGAAGATGTGCCCACAACCGGCCACCTGCTGGCACTTTGACCCCAACCAGCTCTCGAAACATACTCCGCACGCAAACTGCTCTCTGGAAAAAGCCCTCTCCCTCTGCTCAGCGTCGTGAACCAGCAAACAGGACAGGAGCGCTTGTCCTGGTGAGAGCGAAAGACAAATATTGTCATCCAATACGGCAACACTTGAGGCCCCTTCGTTGCTGTTCGCATTAGCCGATGTGTCCAAGTGAGAAGTGGATTGGTTGATGTCCAGCGAGTCGGAGATGCCCAGAAAGCCGAGTGATTCATATTTGAGGAACTGGGCCCACGAGAAAAGCACCACCTCGCCGCGTGTGGACTGGTACAGCTGGGCCAGTTGTTCCCCAAGCGAAGATAGCTGTTAGAACAAAGGTTTGTAAAGTGAATAACCTGAGAAACCTCAAAAATGCCATATTTCGCTTTTCTTCATTTTTCACAGTCCATCCTATGCACATTATGCGTGATAATAATTTGGGTGATACACTATACAACACTCAAAACCTTTAAAATAATAGCCATTTTGTGCATAGATGGTGATGTCACCTCATGTGAAACGCTTGGATCTGTGCTCCTCTGCCTGTGAGTCCGCCTCCTCCCCCCCGCACTGTGACGTAGCATCACGCTAAGTTCCGAGGTAAACAAGAGCTAACTGTAAAGCTGGTGGTGTCACCGTCACTTGGAAAGAAACATATGCGAGTTTCGTCGCGGATTTCAGACTTGTGGATCAAGACGCAGATCACTATTCTCCGTCTTTGGGCTAAATACTCTTGTCACATATTTACACAACACATTTTGACATGAAGCAAACACAAAAATGTACAGACGCTTATTTACGGTCTATGGACCACACGCTGGACTCAGAGAGAGGCTGCCGCTGACCAGGCTTTTCACGTTACGGATTGTGCCACGTCACGATTTTAAACAGCTCGTTTCTGTGCCTCTCGAGAATGAAAGAGAAAGATCGCTCTCTAGCTAAAGCTTGAGGGAATCAATGAAAAAACTACTCTGGGCATGTGTATAAAGGCCAAATAGCTCTTTAATCATGTTTAAACCAGAGAAAAGTCAAAAAGCGCAATATGGGACCTTTAAGTATTGCTGTGAAGAGGGAGCTGAGTCGAAAGCTCTTGATGTACTGGTTGGTCTACGTCCTCTCCCTCACCTCTGGTCATGAGCTTTGGGGTCTCTCTCTGGGCTCTCCCTGATACATCTCTGGGCTCTCACTCTGGTCTCTTTCTCTGGTCTTTTTGGTCTCTCTGTCTCTCTCTGGTCTCTCTCGAGTCTTTCTCCGGTCTTCCTCTGGGCATCTCTGGTCTTTCTCTGGTTTTCCTCTGGGCTTTTCTGGTCTCTCTCTGGTCTCATTCTGGTCTCGCCATGGTCTCACGCTGGTCTCTCTATGGTCTCTCTATGGTCTCTCTCTGGTCTCTCTCTGGTCTCTCTCCGGTCTCTCTCCAGTCTCTCTCCAGTCTCTCTCTGGTCTCTCTCCGGTCTCTCTATGGTCTCTCTCTGGTCTCTCTCTGGTCTCTCTCTGGTCTCTCTCCAGTTTCTTTTGTATAGTGGCTACAGCTTCAGTCCTGGATCTGCAATCTCAGTCTTGGATCTGCAGCCTCAGTTCAGGATCTACAGAGTCAGATCTAGATCTACAGACTCAGTCCTCAGTCAAACAAAAGACAAACCTGCATTGGAGTGAGCCAGGAGCAGCGCAGAGTGAATGAGGGAGCAGAGCATGATGGATAATCCTCAGGCAGCTCAAAGCTCAGGCACAGTGGGGGAAGAGACAGGACTTCATACTGACTTAGTCTCTCACCTAAAGGAGACATGATGCGTGATATAGATACACATTCAGTCATCTGTCTTATGTAGTTCACTGTCAAAGTTCTTTATTCAGTCTGATATCATAGAAGAAGCTGGAACAGTGCTTTTCCTGAAGTGATTGTTGCACTTACATCTAAAATCAGGTTTGATGCTTTTTTTTTGCAATGCAGGTATATAGAAAAAAACAAATTACTTATTGTAACCTGAGTTTGGGGATTATTTTCAGGTAGACTTTTCTATAATAAAAGTTGTTCAGTTTCTGTGTATTTGGACTGAACCAAAACTGGGCCAGTTAAAGTTAAAGAAAATGCCAATGATTCATATTTTTTAATCAACAGTTTATAATTAAGAGTTGGGTTCAAAGTTTAGAATAAATTAAATCCTACGGTTTTAACATGAGGTACAGCATGCCATGGCAGCTGTATCTAACCTTACGTGACAGGTGCATAAGAGCAGGCTCTGCAGCATAGACATCTCTTGCAATGTTGCATACATACTGCAAGACTGTTCCATGGGTGAATTATGTAAACCCACTGCAATATTTAAAAATCAATTCTGGGGCCACTGTGTGACACTTGTGGGGCCACGGCCCATAGAGTAAACAGTCTGTGGGCAGCTTCACCGTTGCCATCGCTACATGGGGCGCGGTTAAACACACCTCACATAGTTTCTGCTGCACCAAAAGAACAAACAACGCAACAAATAACCTCCCTCTTTGTCAAATCTATAATAGTCATAAACAAAATTGTATCATGTGTAATACTATTATATTACCTGTACCTTGTTTGAAGCTGACGGTGAAGTGCGCAGGCAGCTCAGCTCTCAGTCGGAACTCTCCGGAAGACTTCGGCTCATTCCGGACAAACTCTTCTGGATCAAAGATACTGAGCAGCGCGAGCCCTTCGTCCTGCTGTTCCACGGAGTCCGCGCTCATACTGCGACTAAACTCACAACGTCAAAAGCCTCACGTACAAGCCTAACGTACCAGAAACACAGAATAAATGTATGTCTCTGTCTGACAGTGACAGATCCCGCCTCCCGCTGCTGACTCATGCGAGTGATGTAAGACTACAATAAAACCAGCAACTTTCCTCTGCAGACAAGATAAAAAAATAATCATAAATAATCAGCAGTGAAACAGAAACGTTTTAACCTGGATTCTAACATGATCAGAGAAGTGGTCAGAAAGACTGTCAAAGCCAGATTCACTTTCGTTTTACATCACTAGAAACATTTTTTT
Source organism: Knipowitschia caucasica (assembly GCA_964034765.1). Lineage (NCBI taxonomy): Eukaryota > Metazoa > Chordata > Actinopteri > Gobiiformes > Gobiidae > Knipowitschia > Knipowitschia caucasica. Next base: position 41,443,558 of record OZ035824.1, on the reverse strand, counting down.
TTTTTTTTGAAAATGTATCACTGGAAAATGGTATTTACCCATACCTTCACCCCTCACTGTGCCACCCTGTGGAAATAGAGTAAATCTGTATCAAACAACTAAACTTTCTATATTCAAAACTGGTTTGACCGAAATATTATCTTTGTGCATGATATTCTGGATACAAGTAGTCAAATATTGAATTGAAATGACTTAAATAATAAAGATAATTTTCAGAGCTCTCTTAAAGACTAAAAATAATCTACCAATCTGCTGAAAATCTGTTATTGTGCATAGACTGTATGTTATTGTGTCAAGACATTAAACAGTGCGTCTATTTTATGATGTTTGTGTGTCTATTTTGTATGATTTATTGCTATATTATTTCTTGAAGCTTTGCCTTGTTCTCTACGAGTGTTTATATAAATGTATCTTTAATTTTGTGTTGTTGTTGAGAATTCTGATGTATACGTCCAGCAGAGGGCGGCAACTCTTCAAACACGATACATGTGTCACATTATAGATTTATGAAGGCGTTCGTAACATTCATCTATTATAATAGTCAGTAAGCATCAGTAAACGAATTTAGCGAACACATTATGATAATCTGTGTTTATTTGACATATATTCTGTCTGTAAAACGCGTATTTTCCACGTGACCTGGCCACCTTGACCCGCAGAACCATCAACGCCTAAACCGGACAGTTTCGGAGTAAAAACATTGCTTCGGTCCACGGTGAAAACAGACTTTTCTTTAACTAATGGAGCCGCTTTTCAGGCCCCCACTTCACCAGCAACGACACCAGTTTGTGGTGGACTTTGTAAAAACTTTTAAAACTAAAAAGGTAAGATTTATAAAAAAAAATTGTTAGTTTTTGGCACTTTGAGGATGCTAAGTGTTAGCCTTAAAGCTACCATCGTGTGTAGACCATCCATCCATTTTCTTCCCCTTAATCCATTTCTGGGCCGGGGTGGCAGTCAGAGCTGCACCCAGTACACATAGCACCTTTTGGTAATGACTTAAAGAATTCATGTGTCTAGACCATAGACTGTAAATATTAAGTTTCCACCAGCTCTACCCTGTCCTATCCTACTCTTCTTCGCTCTGGTCTCTCACTAGTCTCTCACTAGTCTCTCACTAGTCTCTCACTAGTCTCTCACTAGTCTCTCACTAGTCTCTCACTAGTCTCTCACTGGTCTCTCACTGGTCTCTCACTGGTCTCTCACTGGTCTCTCTCTGGTCTCTCTCTGGTCTCTCTCTGGTCTCTCACTGGTCTCTCTCTGGTCTCTCACTGGTCTCTCTCTGGTCTCTCTCTGGTCTCTCACTGGTCTCTCTGGTCTTTGGTCTCAGGTCATGGACTTGGGCTGCAGTGAGTGCTCTCTCCTGAAGAAGCTCAAGTTTCACAAAGAAATCGAACATCTGGTTGGAGTTGATATCGATGGAGCCAAAGTCAAGAAGCACATGTGAGTTTTAAATTTTCTTCATACTTACATTTTTTTTTTGAATTTCAAGCTATTTATTGAGATTCAAAAAATGAATCCCACACACACTTCCTCCAGGTCATATGGGGGTCATATGAGGTGTGCCCAGAGACTCAGTCCCTCTGTATCCTGGCTCTTCCCCTGGTCTCTTCCCGGTGGGACATGCCCAGAACATCTGCCCAGGGAGGCGTCCAGGAGGTATCCCAAAAACGATGAGCCACCTCCACTGTCTCCTCTCCTCATGGAGAAGCAGCGGGTCTCCTCTGAGCTCCTTCTGTGTGACTGAGTTCTTTCTCTAATGGAGCTTCACTCTGGAGGAAACTCATGTTGTGCTTGTATCCGCGATCTTGTAATTACTCAAAGCTCTGGACCAGAGGTGAGAGAGGGGACAGAAAGCTCTGACTGCAGACGCTGCTCCCTCTTTACCACAACCGTCTGATATAGCGACCGCATCACTGCACACGCTGCACCTGTAAGTCTCACCTCCATCCTTCCCTCAGTGAGAACAAGACCCAGAGAGACTTGGATCAAGCCCTGTGTGAGAGCAGTGTTTGTGTGTTTGCAGGAGGTCTCTGGCCCCTCTCTCCACAGACTTCCTGCAGCCCGGCTTTGAGCAGCTGTGTGTGGAGCTGTACGAGGGATCAGTGACACAGAGGGACCACCGACTGAGAGGCTTCGACCTGGCTGTGAGCATCGAGCTGTGAGTCCAGGGGACGCTAGAGAAAAGAAAAAGACATCGTTCTAAACGTAAATTTTGACTTAATAATTAAAATCGATCTATCGGCCAGCCCTAGTTTCCAGTGGGTGCTCCAATTGTTCCCACCACTCGAAACACGGATCATAGATTACATCGTTCAGCTCCGGTCATGATCAGCTTTGTCAGATGCCTCAAATATCTGTTTCAGTTCACATTTTTGAAAAAGACCTGGTCATTATATGTCTGGAGGTGTACTTTACCTATTACCCTTACCTTTATTTTCTACTATATTTTTTCTAAGAAATGAAATTAAGTAATGAAGTAATTAATTATTAATAATAATATTAAATATAATGCATGGGTTTTATACAGCTCTTTTCTGGACATGCAAAGACACGTCATTATTTTTTCACTCCAACCACAGTAGGGATGAACTACTACTGTTGCCACAGCTGCCTTGGGCACAATGACAGAAGCGAGTCAACCAGTCTGTGCCATCAGCTCCTCCCACCACCATGAACCATTCACACACACACCACTACATCTAATGTGGGTGAAGAGTGTTGCCTAAGGACACAACCACAGTTTGGTGTTCCCAGAGGTCTCCCATCACAGCACTAACCAGTCCCTGCCCTGCTCAGCTTCAGAGGTTTGACAGATCTGGATTTCACGTGAAATTGGCAAAGTACGCATGTTCTGAAGGAGATCTCATTTTGTGTCTGTTTCACAACACATTTCTGAAAAATTACTGTTATGTTATTGGTAGAGCATTGGCCTTTGGGCCTGAAGGTTGAGGGTTTGAGCCCACCACAAGACCTACTTCACAACTCCCACTGATGTCTGCTGCCCCACTGTTCAAAGATCAAAGCTCCTGTGGACTCACCACCTGCAGGAGGATCAGTGAGGGGCTGGTGCCATATGTACTGGGTGCAGCAGATTCGAACTAGCTATCTTTGGGTTCAAGGACCAGCAGTGATTCATGTTTCAACGTAAAATTATTCTTAAAAAAAAGAAAAACATTGTGACATCTCAATTAGGGATGTAAAAAACTATGAATTTTCATGACCGACCACCGAGCCTCATTAACCGGTTGAAACCGGTTAACCGCGTGGTTTAAAATAGTCCACGTTCTTTGAAATAACAGCCATTTCGAGCCGCGTACTTTTCATAAGTGCAGCTCTGCGTTCTACTGGATCAGAGTTGAGACAGCGGCGCCCAAACCCGCAACAGCTTCGGCACCTTTGCGCACAGAGAACTGCTTTTTTAATCTTCCCATTCTGCTGTGCTGCGGGTTAATACCAAAACTTTCTAGCAGCAAACGACGGCTCGTTCACATGGTCAGAGCAGCGAGTGACGAGCCGCGTCTCACAGGTCTTCACAAAAGTTTAAATACAAGTGATGTGTGTGGAGCTGATCCCGAGGACCATAAACACAAACATGTTCCATGTGGTTTGACTGGAGCCGCGTATTTGCGCGAATCCTTTGGGCTCCGTGACACAGAGGAGCGCGACAGACCGGTATGTGTGTGTGTATGTGTGTGTGTATGTATGTGTGTATGTGTGTGTGTGTATGTATATGTGTGTGTGTGTAAATGTAAGCTCCAATGTAGTTCTGACCCGCGCCAGTGTGCAACTTTGACGGTAACAGAGGGGAGAGATGATGCGTGTGGATGTTACGTATAGAGAGGGGGAAAGTGTGTGTGTGTGTGTGTGTGTGTGTGTGCACGCGTGCATACGCGTGCGTGTGTGCATATGTGGCTCGTGCGGCGTGAGAGTCGTCCCGGAGTTTATAATACATTGGCGCACACAGCTAGATACAGACCCGCTCGTCACACCGTGCAAATAGGGCTTAAAATAGCGTTATTAAGAGACCTCCCCTCTCCCCGTTTTCTCTTTTTTAACCGACAGCTTTGACCGGTTAACGCTGTGACGGTCAACCACCGGTTAAACGGTCGCCGATTTACATCCCTAATCTCAATGTCACAATGTTTTTCTTAACCTGGATATATGAAATTGAAGTTTATCTTAAAGTGAGACATTTTTAATTGTATTTCATATGAAGTAGATTTGCAAAACTTTTATATAAGACTGCTCCACATCACACACACAGAGGCAGACGGGTAAAGCCGCGGATCACAAAGCAACCTGTCAAAGCAACGCACTGAAGCACCTCAGTGAACCGTCACGTGGTGCGGCCGCTACGCGAGGCTTCGAACGTCAGCACATACTGTACGTCACCAACACACGCCTCGACCCACGCTTCAAAAAGACCTCCCCTTGATAACTCCGTACACGCTTTGAAGACTCGGCACGCTCAGCACATCACTACTTCAAAGTTCCGTCCAGCTTGTGTCCAAAATCAGAATAATTGTCTTTGCCCAGCTGAAGTAATTTGTGGAGGAAAATGAGATTCCTGAAGTGTTCCAATTTGGTTTCAAGAACCTCCACAGTACAGAGTCAGCATTGTTAAGAGTTTATGATATCCTGATGTCCCTTGACTCTGGTCGCACTGTAGCGTTGGTGCAGTGGACCATGAAACCCTCCTGTGTTGCCTTGAACACTCAGTCGACATTCAGGGCTATGCTCTGGAATGGTTCCGATCTTATCTCAGAGATAGGAGTTTCTGTGTGAGTTGGTAACTTTGTTTTCTCCACAGCCCCCCTGTGGTGTGGGGTGCCTCAAAGGTCTATCCTCTGGCTACTCCTGTTTTCGTTGTATCTGTTTCCATTAGGAGCTATCCTCCAGAGGTTTTGAGTGTCATTCCACCTGTTTGCTAGACTGACCCTTGTCGATCGCTGCGCTTCTCACATGGGTCTGGGTCTGAGCCATAGCGGTTGGATTTCAGAAGGATTTCAAAATATCCTTGTATGTGATTGGATAAACCACTTGTCCGTTACCTTGAATGGCGTCTGCTTTCAACCACTCGCATTGAAGCACACGACTCCCATGGGTTGCCAAATGCTGGCAAAATTTTCCAGCCCAAAACCCTTGAGAATGCCCAAAAAAACACTCAGAATGATTTTTTGGCTAAAAACGTAATGTAATCAACTTGGGGTATCATGATTCTGTTTGTCTTTCTGTTTATTACCTACAAGTCTCTTGAAGAAAATTATGCGGGAAACCAGCCAACCTGGCAACCCTGCTGCCTAGTGTTGTAAACAGGAACACTTAAACCAGTGCTTAAACCAAACTTTACACAAACATTTGACTCTTAAAACACACATATAATGACATAGAATCATCAACATCTTACCTCAAATTGCATTAAAAGTGACATCCGTGTTTTAATTCGTTTGTATCTAAACTTTTTTTTAAATTCACAGACTTTATGCCCGCCATCTTGGATTGCTTTCGCTGCCGCGTGAGACACGCTTGAGAAGGCAATGCCAACCCAATGTAACACCGGCGATCCTGATTGGTCAATTATTTTCTTATCTGCTGAAGGAGTTTGCTATGCGCTTCATCCCAGACCCTTGTGCGTGAAGCGAAACGCCTCCGGCGGAACTACAAGGATCTGGCGAGAGACGGGCTACGTGTTTGCAGATGACAGCAAAATCTATGTTCTTCTTAAGTGTAATTTATAACTTTATAACTGAAATCAAAATGTGGATGGCAGCAAACCTTTTACATTTCAAATGAATAAAAGAGTGAAGTTCTGCTGGTCGGGCACTTGGTGTAAAAATGGATGCTGATTGTAAATTTGAAAAACAAATAAGTGCAGTGGTGAAGTAGTTTCTTCCATTTAAGGCAACTTGCTAAAACAATGTCCCCCCTTTCAAGGCAAAATGTTGATTCACGCCTTTGTTACGACTCGGCTGGACTATTGTAGAGCCTTGTACACAGGAATCAGCCAGTCCTCACTCGCTTGTCTGCAGCTGGTACAGAACACTGCAACGCGTCTGTTAACAGTAACTCGGACGTATGACCATATCTCACTGGTCCTGTCATCCCTTCGTTGGCTTCCTGTTAGCTACCAGATTGATTTTAAAGTCCCTTTGTTTGTTTATAAATGCCTGAATGGCCATACTCCACGTTATCTGTCTGACCTACTGACGTCATACGCTCCATCACGTTTTTATCAGTGCTTTATAAATAAACTGGACTGGACTTTTATCATTATTATTATTATTATTACTATCAGTCTTCCAGTACATAACTTATTAATATTTGCCCCAGTAGTGGTTGAATCCAAACCTACAAGAAAATAACATCAAAACTCAAAAGTCAAATACAGTTGATATTTGAGATAAAAGTGTTAAAAAACAACAGCTCTTTGTAAGAAAGGGACCCAAGACTAAATCAGTTTAACACCCCTGCCTTAAAGCTTGGCAGCCAGGAGGTGGTCAATAGGTACCATATTATCCTCTACAGATGGAATTGTATAGTAGTGTATACAGTATAGCAGCGTTCCCCAACATTATTGAGCTGTGGCACACCTTTTTTTCATTTAAAACAATCAGGCACTCCACCAGCTGAAACTGATACAAGCATGTAACTCTGACTTCGTTTTGTTAATAAAGATTGCATTCTTATCAAAGTGTATTATATAGAAAATCAAAGAAGTATTTCTAATCTTCTAATTTTTAGGTTTTAATTTCACATTATTATTTGGACCAAGTAGGTGATATTGGATAATTTCCAAAGGCACACCAAATAAAATCTCAAGGCACACTAACGTACCACGGCACACTGGTTGAAAAACACTGTATTTTAGTAATATCAAAGAGTCCTCCACCTCACTCTGTGTGTGTCTGTGTGTGTGTGTGTGTGTGTGTGTGTGTCCTTTCTCCAGCATCGAGCACCTGGTCCTCTCTAACCTGGAGCTGTTCTCTGAGGTTCTGTTCGGAGACTGGTCCCCGCTTCACGTCATCGTCAGCACCCCCAACTCCGACTACAACGCCCTACTGCCGGGCCTCAGGGGCTTCAGGCACCCGGACCACAAGTTTGAGTGGAGCAGGGAACAGTTCCAGTCCTGGTGAGACTCTGCGGGGTCAGGTTTTTGTGTGTGTTTCGGATACTCGGTGGACCTCTGTGTGTGTGTTTCTCAGGGCTCAGTGTGTGTGTCTAAAGTTTGGATACTCAGTGGACCTCACTGGAGTGGGGCGGGCGCCCGAAGGACAACAGCAGCAGTTTGGCTTCTGTTCTCAGATTGCTGTTTTCCACCGACTCAAGAGCGTGTCCAACCTGGCGCTCGAAGAGAGGAACCAGAGACAGACTCCGTACAAACTGGTGAGAAGTTTAGACTCCATCAAACATATGTACAATAGATACAGAGACAAAGAGTTTGACTTGGATTTTGAACATATCTATCTCTGAGCTCTCTCTGTGATCTCTCCGTGATCTTTCTGTGTTCTCTTTGTGGTTTTTCTGAGGTTTCCTGCAATCTCTCTCCCTCTGTGGTTTCTCTGTGATGTCTCAGCTACACAGGATAAAGTACCCGTCTCTGATGGACAATAATGTGCTGCGGCGTGTCCTGGTGAGTGAGGTTCTGTTCTGGGCCGAGGAGCTGAGGAGGAGAAGGAGGAGGAAGACTCTGGGACCAGGAGGAGGCGCTGTGGAGGAGCAAGACCTGGACACAGACACAGGAGGTCAGAGGTCAAGGATGTGTTTTTAATTATGTGTGAAAACCGTGAGACTTTGATCATAGAGTCTGACTGAACTGTGTACAGCGTGTGGAGAAGAGCAACCTCCAGAGGAAGACGGTGGAACTGCAGCTGAGGAGGGAGACACTTGTGATTCTCAAAGGTGATTCACACTAGGGATGTACCGATCCAGATTTTTAGTAATCCGATCCGATTCCGATATTCTAAATATTGTTTTGCCGATACCAATCCGATACCAATCCGATACCGATCCGATACCGATCCGATACAATTTTGCCTAATATTTTCAAAGCATTAAAGATTTTGCATTTTTACCTGAATAAATATGTTTGCCGTGTCGGCTAACACACGTTACCAGCCTTGTTTACAGTCACGGGGAATGAGGCTCGAGGAATATGTTCACAAGCAGTCTCCCCCATAGTTAGTCCTGGTGAAATCCTGGTTTAGTTCTGGTTTATCTCGTGACGGCTCCGTGCAGCCGCGCTCTGATAGCCGCACGGAGGACAAAGATCATCACTTGCTTTTGCCGCATGCACCGGGTCTCTGTGTCCGCTGCCTCTCCCGCCGCACATGCTATGCCTCGCACCGACGTGCATAACCACTGACATGGCATTGAAAAACAATCTTTAGATCCATGTACGCTACGCATTGTGCGGTTGTTGTTAATGCATTTCCCAGAAAGTTTTGCGGTTCACGCTTGGCTGTGATGGGTCGAGAAGCCTCTGCCTACATCCCCCCAGAATGCCGCGCGCTTCTGACTCGGCTTTACTTCCTGTATTTTCGTCCGTTTTTTTCTAACAGATGAATGTTCTAACATTCTATCGACCCCGTTTTCTATTGATATCGAACACGTGTCTATTGCAATATATCTCGTTGTCGTTTTCTCGCACAGCCCTAGTTTTACATTGTATTTAGTTTACGGCAGCCGTAAAGCGTGAGCATGATGAAAAGTGACGTAAATCGGCTTCATATTTAACAAATCCGATATTATCCGATCCTTACAAAATACCCATATCGGCCTCCGATACCGATACTGAATATCGGATCGGTACATCCCTAATTCACACCAGGACTCTGAGCAGTCAATGTGACGGCTTTTAGTTTAGTCACAATGACGGCTCTGAGAGTCCAAGTCTCATGTTTCACTTTTCCACGTTCTTGAGCTCATTGCGTTAATCTCTCTCTTCCTGAAAATGTGAGACAGGCTTCTTCACTGACTATGTTCAAATCCAGGTTAAAAACAGTTCCCCATTACTAATCCACCAGACCAGACAGGATTAATTAAAAAACAGAACCTCATCTGACAACCTCCAGACCACATTTTCATCAGTCTCCAACTATACAATTAACTGGAACAAGTCAATTATTCCAGCTAATTATTTGTCAATTATTGCTCCTAATAACAGAACATGCTTGGGAATCAGGAATCTCTTTCCTCACTCTCGGCTGTCAACATCAAGTATCTTGGCATCAATATTTCCTCCAGAGTTATTCTCACTTAACCATACTCCCCAAAATTATCTCATAAGACGGTCAAACTTACCATTATGTTCCATCGGATACATTGCTTATATAAAAATGACTTCACTACCTATTCTCAAATATCCCAGTCACGCCTCCAGATAAATAGTTTTGAACATTAGACTCACTCATAATCGAATACTACTGGAACAATAAAAAACCTAAGATCAAATACAAAATATGAAACACTTCAAAAACCACAAAGCGGTCTAAACCAAAACTTCCAGACATACTTCATAGCCAAGTAATTGCAATACCTCACTAAATGGATAAAGCCATCATCAACAAGCTGGCGGTCTGGTGGAAAGCCCGACACCTTACTAACTCTTCCACTGCACCATCCATCACCTCGCACTTTGAGACAATCCTGACTTCCTCACTAACAAAACACCTGTGCACTACCCTCCCGGCAAGATACGGGAATGGCTCACCTGCAACATCTCTTTCAAAACAATACCCTTTTCACCTTCAAAGACATTTCCAAAAATATAACCTTCTAAATCAACACAGCGTTCAATATCTACAAATAAAAGCAATAACCAGGACCAAAATGAATCTTACATTTAATACTCCATCTCAACTGCTAGAAGACTCGTAAACTTAAAAAAATCACCAATCACATCTCCAAACTCTATACATGAATCGATACAGATTCATCAGTACACATACCTTCCAATAAATGGAACACCAAACTACATGAAACACTTCCCCCTGAAGCCTGGATAGAAATATGCAATAACACATTCACCATGACCCTCAGTACAAATCTACAGATCAGCCACTGGACACATGCTCACAATGCACTGAAGGAACTCCGGACACTCACTTGTTCACCTGCACAAAACTTCTGTCTCACAATCACTCGGTCACATCACTATCAACATACCACCACTCCTCAAAAACAGCCTGCTAACATCTATTGCCATCGCAAAGAGAATCCTCCAAAACTGGAAATCAAAACATGCACTACACATCTACCATTGGACAAACGCAGTCCTTGAACACATCGTAACCATAGCACTGGCTCATAGATGGATAGATAGATAGATACATTATTGATCCCCGTCGGAGAAATTCAGGTGTCCAGTAGAAAATAAAATTGATCATTCCAAAAAGATAACAATAGTAAAAGAATAAGCAACAGCCCTTTAGGTCACAGCAGCAGAGGTGGAGAAGTCGCTTGGTTCAGACCATTTTCTCTGCTCTAGTCCAAAGTAAAATGCTAAATGCTTCATTAGCATTTTTCAAAAAGTCAGCATTCTTCCAGTGGATTTTTGGCTGATCCGCTTGGTTTGGACCATGAATCCTCTCTGGTCTGGACCAGTGTAAAACCATGAACACTGTACTGCAGCAACATCTCAAGCAGAAAAAAGCAATAAAAAAAAAATTGTTAAGCACAAAACAAACAAAACTGTTTCAGAGCTGCTTAGGACTTGCAGCCGTTTCCAGCGCATTCAAAAGTAATGCCTTTCATTGTTAACTTTACATACATACACATACACACTCACACAAACACAGATAAACACTCATACTCACACTAACAACTGAAATTATTACTGCTGTCTTTGCTATTAAATCAAAGTGAAAATGAACTTTACACTTGGTAACAGGGTGAGGATGGTGAAGATCCACATGTAGTAAGTATAGAGACAGAATGTGGCCTTTCCGGGAACCAACCAAGTCCAGGCAGAAGGTCATGCTCTCGTCTTTTTAATGCACCACAATGAACAGGAGCCCTTGACCATACGTACACACATCGGGCTCGCTCAGAGGAAACTAACGCTCCCTTTTAAAGGACACATAACACACCTCGTCGTTTTAACGCATCACAACCACACCATCATAAACACCCACTAACAGAAAAACATGTCCTCTGTTTTTCTATAAAACTGTTTCAAAGAACAATAACTAAATATCCTAACGCTACTTTGATAATATCCAGCCATAACAGTGACCTCACACGCTCATACTCATACTCTCTCACACACACAGCCCAAAATGCATTCAATCCAATCAGAGCTCCCTCTCTCTACCCCCTGTAATTCTTTATCTGTATGTATTTCATGTAAATATTGATTTGCATTGATTCTGTATAATGCAAATTTGTCACTTTTGTTTCTGATGTTTCCAATAAAGATTAGTAAAAAAAATAAACATACATTGTTGTGTTTCTGCAACAACTGGGGCATTGGATCTTAATGTTCTATGATTATGATTTGAATGCCTTTTGTAATCGTTTCTAATTTTCACTTTGAGTTTCCATGTGTGTGAACTGCGCTATACAAACAAAGCTGCCCTCCTCCTCAGGTGTGTGTCGGTGCCTCTGCTCTCGCTCTGGGCGGCTGCTCCTCGAGTCGCGGCTCTCAGTGGGAGTTTATCGAACCTCAGAGTCTTTCTGAGCGAAGAGCCGACGGTTCACCTGAGTCCAGACGGATCTGCTCTGCTGCTGCCAATAGGTACAGCAGAGGAGGAGGGGAGGGGAGGGGAGAGAGAGGAAAGGAAAGGGGGAGAGGAGGAGAGGAGGAGAGGAGGAGAGGAGGAGAGGAAGGAGAAGTGAGGAGAAAGAAAGTGATGAAAAGAGAGATGAAAGGAGCCACCCAAGAGCGGAGAGAAGAGGATAAGTGTTTTGAATTCCTGTAGATCTCTCCTCAAACTCTCTTTGTGTTTGCAGATGAAGAGGAGGCGTCTGAAAGAGATCTGGACGAGGAGGCGTCTGGAGGAGACTTTACAGAAGTGAGAGAAACTCCAGTTCTGAGTCACAAACCTGTGGAGAACTGGGAAGAAGACTGAACAGACGGTCGTTGTTCACATCCCGCCTGCAGGAACTGTGTTACATCTGTTCAAACGCTGATAAAGTTCTACTGAATGAATGAATGTTTTGTTTTTATGTGACACTAACTCAGAAAGGGAAGATGGTCCAGTGTCCTCTGTGTCCAGGACTTCTCTATAAACGTGACCAAACTCCAGAGAGCGAGACCAGAGAGCGAGACCAGAGAGCGAGACCAGAGAGCGAGACCAGAGAGCGAGACCAGAGAGCGAGACCAGAGAGCGAGACCAGAGAGCGAGACCAGAGAGCGAGACCAGAGAGCGAGACCAGAGAGCGAGACCAGAGAGCGAGACCAGAGAGCGAGACCAGAGAGCGAGACCAGAGAGCGAGACCAGAGAGCGAGACCAGAGAGCGATTTGTTGTTTTTTTGTGTGTGAAGTATCTCATCCAAATTAGGTCTTAATTCACAAACTTGATTCTACCCGATTTTAAATGAACATGAAACACACAAAGTCTTATTCAGCCATAGTTTTATTGAACAGTGTCAGGTACATATATATATATATATATATAATGTATATATCTGTATTTTGGCAAAAAGCTGATGTTTCACTGAGAACAGATCACGTCACTTTCACAGATTTCCAGAAAAACTTCACAAAAGAGAAAGTAAAGCTCAAACACCGAGAGCACAACAGAGAGGACCAATCAGAGGCTCATGTCTGGACCCTGTGCTACGTTTGAAATGTTGGAATAATAATCAGTCCGTTTTGCGATATTTATGATTCCAGTAAGCTTCCAGACAGACAACGCTTTAGACACAACAGTTATTAAGATGTAGAGCAACTTTTTGTCCCACAGTGCAGAGATATCAGAATTTGACAGTAGTAGCTGGAGCAGACTTGTACATAAACCAGCTACAAATGAATAGAGTACATTTTTTTCCCACATTTATAGCTGCAGATTTTCATGTTGTAATCCGGGTATGTCAACATGGCCCTCAAAAGGCTGGTGTAGCTGCAGGTTTTCATTCCAACCAAGCAGGAGAGAGGCAACAGATGACAGCCAAACCAGGATCTTAGAATCCTAGTTTTTTATGCAGCTTTTCATTCCAACCAAGCTGGAGCACGCACCACTCCACCCATTTTAAATTGAAATCTACAAACTGAGGGCTCGAATAATGGCTTATCTTCCTCAAGTGAGTCCAGTCTTAACCGGGAGACCTGAGGAAATAGGTGGAGTCTTGTGCGCTTCTGCTTAATTGGACTGAAAACCTGCAGCCACACAGCCCTTCGCGGACCGGTTTGATTCTTGTTGTAATGTAAAACTTCACCGACTTCTACTGGTCACAACATAATTAAATGACAAGCTGTTGTTTTAAAGTGAATACCAAAGCGCTCTGGCTAACCACATGAACGAGTTATGTGTTTGTCCCCAACACTTTGTCATGTCTCTGCGGTTCACATAAACTTACCGGGAGGAATGTGTGCTACGCCGTCAGCTGAGAGAGCTGTGTGCAAATCAGGTTGTAAAATCTATCAAAATACAAATATTTATAGTGTATCAAAAAGAAAGTATACAAATAAAGTCCACATCACTACAGAGAAACCAAAGAGCGTGTAGTCCAGCTGGTACTGTCCAGATTCACCGTAGCATTTGGCTCTATTCATTAAGATAAAAACAAAATATTCAGTTAAAATAATGGCACAGCGAGTTCATGAGTGACTTTCCTCAGGCTGAAGATGCAACCGTTGTCTCTGGTGGCACTGATATAACCAGATATGTGAGAATAGAGAGGTGCTTATGGTGCGTAGGGGCGGGCGAGGAGAGTTTGGAAATACAAAGATTCCTGGTTTCAGATTTGGCACTTTAGGGCAAGGTTATTCCACCACTACAAGTACATGATGACACTGAGATAACATATAATAATGTTTTTGTTTAAATCCCACAAACACACAGCTGTTTTGTTTGGATAGCGGTAGAATTGCCCAAAGCTCCCATTGATTTATGTCATGGAGAATGTCATACTTTGCCCGTTCATTTTCAGCCAAATGAGATGAAAATGTGTGATTTAAGTTTAAAATCAGCTATGTTCAAAATACAACCTTAGTGGATAAAGTTAAATGGTTCTCCTATACCAACATCAAAATAAAACCATATCTAACAATTGTCTGGTATAGAGAACTAAATAATTGTAACTAAATTGGATGCATCCCAATTTCTTGTGGTGTGGATAACCTTTCAGAGGCCTCCCTGGGACCTCACTTTGGGAAACCTGCGTCCGAAATCGGTCGGTAAAAAGTATTATTAATGGAAGTATTGGTACAGATTCCCCTCATGAATGAAGGCATCTGATTGGACACACATCGTTACTGAGCTAGAGCAGTTTACTTTTAAGTCAATAGGAGCCAGAAAGAATTGGCGCCAAACTTCACCATGAGCACTTTCCTATTGGGCTTCTTTGAGCCAGCTGGTTAGCATTGTCCATCTGTAAACAGTCTATGTTTATACACAAATTCCGTAGCATCAGAATCAGCAGCAACAGCATCAGGGCAGAGACATGTATCAAGACTTTTGTAATTTTTCATATAAGACACAGCTTTCTCTCATCTGCCTTCAGCCACATCACAGTTGGATTCAAGATTTAAAGTGCAGAAGACAAGTCAAGTTCAGTCATTTCACTGGAGGCAGCAGGATTAGTGTAGTGTCCAGAAGACTTGTAGAAAGACTCCTCAAAACAAGGGTCTAAAAACTCCAGAATTCTGTTGGATAAGTTCTTAAACGATGTTCATTTGTTTGAGGGGAGTTCTCTTTGCTTCACACAATTAATCTCACAAAAGAAGCTCATTCTACAAAGCCTTTTGGAGACTCTTTGTATTAGTTTCCCAATGAACGAGCCATTTTATACAGAACAATTCTGCAACTGGTTCTAGTGCTTCATTTAAAGCTGGGGCACCTAACTTTTAACCCTCTCAGGGCCAAATTAAATTTGAATGACAGGAAAAATCTGATATTTGGCAAAAATTATCACGAGGTAGTAATATACAATCCTGACTCTTTTTTTTGGAGAGAGAAACTTTCACCGGCAATGGGTTCTGGGATGTTGTAGATTTGCAACATTGGCCTGATGTGGTAAATAGAGCTGACCCGGAAGAAACCGAGAGGAATTATGATCTACTAATTGGCATGAGCTGTATCTATATACCTATATTCTTTAACAAATTGGAACCAAAACTGCATCAAATTAGTTTGGTAATGATACAGACTTATAATTGATGACTAGAAAATCTGTTTAGGTGAAACCAAGGAGACTGGTATTTTTAAGACAGCTGCGCCCCCTGGTGAGCAGGTGGAAAACTGTTGCTGAAGCTCAACAATGTCCAGAACATGTATCTATGGTCCAGCAGTGGTACTGAGTAAAAAAGGGTCAAAAATATGGCTGTGGAGTAGTTGGGTAATAAGAAATGAAGTTATTTGACATCTGCAACACCTCCCTAGACCCTGTAATATCCAAGTCTGTTGTTCCTGGCTCTAAAGCAGTTTGCTTCTATCACATATTTCTGGCCTCATCGTTAGATCAGCTTATTCTGGTCTCTCTCTGGTCTCACCATTCAGTTCTCAGCGATGAGTCAAATAGTGACTAACAGGGATCTTTCTTACCCAAAAGATCATGGTTTCTATTATAATGAAGACAGCATGTTGCGGCCTGACGTTTCACTTTTCCAAAACCTCATGTGTCATCTATGGAAGGGGGAAGTCTAGAACCCCAGCTTTAAGACTGGGGAATAGACCAGATAGAGAACTATACTTAAAGTCTCCCAATGTTGACTGATCAAAAACGAACAAACATGAACTTTAAAAACATATCTAATGCACTTTAAAGCTTGTGAACAAAAACATTGATATGGAACAATAAAACTATTCTCGATATATTCTAGTAATAGAGAAAACATGTCTAAGATTTAATGTTCCACAAGGCTCAAAGTCTGTACGGGTCAGGATTTATTTTAAGTGATGATTTCTCTTCAGTGAGAAAGAAAGGCTGTGTTCCTTGTGCAGTGTGACAGTTTTAATCTCTAGTTATATATTTAACTTCTGTATTGACACAAACAGACCAGCTGTTTGGATAAAGAAGCCTCTCTCTCTACAACGGCAGTGCGACGACTTTTATACAGCTCCAAGCACACAGGTCGGGGAGGGGGGGGGGACATGTGACATCACAGCAGGAAGCAGAAGGGTATAAGCTGATATATCTGGAGTGGATTTGTTTTAGTTTAAAGACAAAACATGCGCCGTTTCCACCAGCCCTGAGTAACCAGTACCAGGTCCTTCTTTAGTCCCTCTTGGTCCTGGTTCTATCCAGATACTGGTTTGCCCTGTAAAGGTTGCTAGGAGACAGTACCAGACACTTAAGTCTAATGGAAACACAACCGAGTAGAGTAGGGTAGAGCTGGTGGAAACGGGGCTTCTGAGACCTACACACTTCCTTATTATCAAAATACACAAATTAGCATTTTCATTTGAGCCAAAATGCCTGCTATAGTAAAGTTAACAAACGATGATTTCCACTTACAGTTTTTACCAATGATTCTGTCTCATGTCGAACAGATCTAGTTTAAAAATACAAAAGTTATCGATCTGAGACAAACAGTCACGAGGAGAGTTTTAGGTTTAGCTAAAGAGACAGATGAAACAATGTTAGAAAAAAGTCCATTTGCAAAAACAGATCTGTGACGTTGGAAATGTCTTGGACTCGGTTAACTCTTCAAGTGTTTTGAGAAAAGCCAGATCTATTTCAGTGCCATACAAATAAAGTGTCACCCCATTCTTGAGCAAACAGTTAATCTTTCATTTAGCCTTCACTAATTAACAGCTAATTAGTGTATATTTCATGGTTATTTGGCTCTTAATTGGTATTTACTAAGCACTTATTCTACATCTAAATACCGACACTTTCCCGTGTGGGTTAAGTTAGGGTTCACTAAGTAGCAATTAATTAGTCAGAGCAAATCTAAATATTTTCCAAAATTACTAATAACAAAACCTGAAGATTGTAACCAGAGGATCACAGTCACAGGTGATAAGTGTTTTTGCAAATGAAGTCTTCGTTTCATCATTCTGCCTCAAACATTGAAATAATAACACAATAATGATACACAAATTAAACAATAATGATAAAACAAAAGCTACAAAGACATTGACAAACAAATAGATTGTAGAGCAGCAGCTTCGTTTCCAGTCACTTCTCCAGGAGCGACTGTGGAATGTATCGAAAACAGTCTGTAAGATCCAGCTCCAGACCCAGGATCCAGACCCAGGATCCAGACCCAGGATCCAGACCCAGCAGAGACCCACGGGTCGTTGCCTCAGTCTCACGTCGACCTCTTTGATTTGAAACAGACTTCAAAGCTCTTTTCTGTTTTCTCAGAGATGACAAACCGTGTACAGTGCAATGACACAGACAGACACCAGGGGGCGTGTTGAGTTCTGGGTTTTCTTTTGCTTCAGCGTTTCATGACGACTTGTTCATAGGCTCCAGCTCCAACCCTGAGGAGCAGAAGAACATTTCAGACAGCGGGAAATAAAACAAGAAAAACAGTCAAACTGATTCTCTCTCTGGTCTCTCTCTCTCTGGTCTCTCTCTCTGGTCTCTCTCTCTGGTCTCTCTCTCTGGTCTCTCTCTCTGGTCTCTCTCTCTGGTCTCTCTCTCTGGTCTCTCTCTCTGGTCTCTCTCTCTGGTCTCTCTCTCTGGTCTCTCTCTCTGGGCTCCCTCTCTGGGCTCCCTCTCTGGGCTCCCTCTCTGGGCTCCCTCTCTGGGCTCCCTCTCTGGGCTCCCTCTCTGGGCTCCCTCTCTGGGCTCCCTCTCTGGTCTCCCTCTCTGGTCTCCCTCTCTGGTCTCCCTCTCTGGTCTCCCTCTCTGGTCTCCCTCTCTGGTCTCCCTCTCTGGTCTCCCTCTCTGGTCTCCCTCTCTGGTCTCCCTCTCTGGTCTCCCTCTCTGGTCTCCCTCTCTGGTCTCCCTCTCTGGTCTCCCTCTCTGGTCTCCCTCTCTGGTCTCCCTCTCTGGTCTCCCTCTCTGGTCTCCCTCTCTGGTCTCCCTCTCTGGTCTCCCTCTCTGGTCTCCCTCTCTGGTCTCCCTCTCTGGTCTCCCTCTCTGGTCTCCCTCTCTGGTCTCCCTCTCTGGTCTCCCTCTCTGGTCTCCCTCTCTGGTCTCCCTCTCTGGTCTCCCTCTCTGGTCTCCCTCTCTGGTCTCCCTCTCTGGTCTCCCTCTCTGGTCTCCCTCTCTGGTCTCCCTCCCTCTCTGGTCTCCCTCCCTCTCTGGTCTCCCTCCCTCTCTGGTCTCTCTCTGGTCTCCCTCCCTCTCTGGTCTCCCTCCCTCTCTGGTCTCTCTCTGGTCTCCCTCCCTCTCTGGTCTCCCTCTCTCTCTGGTCTCCCTCCCTCTCTGGTCTCCCTCCCTCTCTGGTCTCCCTCCCTCTCTGGTCTCCCTCTCTGGTCTCCCTCTCTGGTCTCCCTCCCTCTCTGGTCTCCCTCCCTCCCTGGTCTCTCTCTGGTCTCCCTCCCTCTCTGGTTTCCCTCCCTCTCTGGTCTCTCTCTGGTCTCCCTCCCTCTCTGGTCTCCCTCTCTCTCTGGTCTCCCTCTCTCTCTGGTCTCCCTCCCTCTCTGGTCTCCCTCCCTCTCTGGTCTCCCTCTCTGGTCCTGACCTGGTGGGCAGGTGGTGGCTCCCCAGGGCAGTGCTTCCTCCTGGGCCGACGAACAGACGTAGTCCCTCCTCTGAAACAGAACACATTGATGTCAGTTGATATTGATTATTTAAAGCTGAGGTGTGTAATATTCTACGTCAAACTACAACACTGCTGTCTTTATCTGATTAAAACCATATTTCACACACACAGTCATAGAGAGCCAGTTGCTAGGAGATCTAAAAATACTGCTGTGTATTGACAGCAGCAGTGAGGACCTTGAGAAGGATAAACACATGCCCTCAGTCACAGTGACTCAGGGGAAACCCGAGACTAGAGCGAGCTGGAGGGCATGGTCTCTCTATCTCTCTCTGGTCCCTCTCTCTGGTTTCTGTCTCTGGATTCTCAGAATCAGAATCATTTTTATTGCCATGTAACAGGAAGTCACAGACAGGGAAATTGCTTTGGCTCAGTGCATCAGTCGATGCACTGAGAGAGAGGTAAAGAATAGAGTAAGGCATAATAAAAATCAGCATACACTTCTTATGTATAAAATTCAAAATAGATTTATTATGATTACAATTACTATATACAATATACAGGTGCACATGGTGTACACAATACGCACACACTGGTAAGCAGTGCAATAAGGTGACAGTAGTAAAGTGACGTTATGATGGGCAGCAAAGTGACTTATAAAGGGCGGGGGGACAGGTTATGAAGTGTTCAAGAGTCCAACAGCAGAGGGAAGAAACTGTTCTTATGACGAGAGGTTTTGGTCCTGATGGACCGTAGTCTCCTGCCCGCTCTCTCTCCCTCTAGCCTCTCTCTCCCTCTAGCCTCTCTACCCCTCTGGTCTCTCTCTCCCCCTCTGGTCTCTCTCTCCCCCTCTGGTCTCTCTCTCCCCCTCTGGTCTCTCTCACCCCTCTGGTCTCGCTCTCTCCCTCTGGTCTCTCTCTCTCCCTCTGGTCTCTCTCTCTCCCTAACAATTGTAAACCGCTCAGATCTGCAGTGAAAAGGCGGTATATAAATAAAAATTACTTACTACTACTTACTTACTACCTCTGGTCTCTCTCTCTCCCTCTGGTCTCTCTCTCTCCCTCTGGTCTCTCTCTCTCCCTCTGGTCTCTCTCTCTCCCTCTGGTCTCTCTCTCGCCCTCTGGTCTCTCTCTCGCCCTCTGGTCTCTCTCTCGCCCTCTGGTCTCTCTCTCGCCCTCTGGTCTCTCTCTCGCCCCTCTGGTCTCTCTCTCTCTCCCTCCCTCTGGTCTCTCTCTCTCCATCTAGTCTCCCTCTGGTCTCTCCCTCTCTCTGGCCTCCCTCTCTGGTCTCTCCCTCTCTGTACTCACCTTCTGCGCTGGAGTCTAATAAACTCGGGGTGAAGTCTTGACTCTGGAGGATCTTCTCCACCACGTCGTCTGCGTCCACTCTGGTGTCATCCATTCGCTTCAACTGAGACTCCATGGAATCCTGCTTCACAAGGTGTCTGAGGGAGACAGGACCAAAGTTGTGGATTCAACAATAACAGATCAGGATCAGATCAACTGGAAATGCAATAATAACAAACACATAGGAGCCTCATTGGTCCATAGGGAGCGGGATGACCACTGTCCTTCAACCAGGGGGGTCAGACTGGTCCTCAAAGGGTCGATGAGGCTGCAGGTTTTCATTCCAACCAAGCAGGAGCACACCAGACTCAGGTCTTCATGCTAAGATTCTGCTTAACTTTTTTTTCCCGCTGCACCATTGAACTTTTGCTTAGTTGGTTCTGTGACTATGTGGTTTGGTGACATAACAGCCAACGAAAGGCGCGCTCTAAACAAGGTGCCCCGCTCTGTCCATCTGGTCTCTCTCTGGTCTCTAGCTCTGGTCTCTCTCTCTGGTCTCTCTCTCTCTGGTCTCTCTCTCTCTGGTCTCTCTCTCTCTGGTCTCTCTCTCTCTGGTCTCTCTCTCTCTGGTCTCTCTCTCTCTGGTCTCCCTCTCTCTGGTCTCTCTCTCTCTGGTCTCTCTCTCTCTGGTCTCTCTCTCTCTGGTCTCTCTCTCTCTCCGGTCTCTCTCTCTCTCCGGTCTCTCTCTCTCTGGTCTCCCTCTCTCTGGTCTCTCTCTCTCTGGTCTCTCTCTCTCTGGTCTCTCTCTCTCCGGTCTCTCTCTCTCCGGTCTCTCTCTCTCTGGTCTCTCTCTCTCTGGTCTCCCTCTCTCTGGTCTCTCTCTCTCTGGTCTCTCTCTCTCTGGTCTCTCTCTCTCTGGTCTCTCTCTCTCCGGTCTCTCTCTCTCCGGTCTCTCTCTCTCTGGTCTCTCTCTCTCTGGTCTCTCTCTCTCTGGTCTCTCTCTCTCTGGTCTCTCTCTCTCTGGTCTCTCTCTCTCTGGTCTCTCTCTCTCTGGTCTCTCTCTCTCTGGTCTCTCTCTCTGGGCTGTCTCTCTATGTGGAACACACTGGGTACTTCTGAACATGTATTCCAGTGTGGTTTTGAATCTGATTGGACTCTCTTGAGGAAATGGGTAGAGTCTGCTGTGCTCCTGTTGGGTTGGACTGAAGACCTGCAGCCACTCGTCGCTCCGAGACCTACCTGTGTGTGTGGTCTGACCTGTTGAGGCGCTCGCAGGACGAGGCGGTGTGGATGGGGGAGGAGCTGGCCGCGCTGCTGGGTGAGGCCGGGTGCTCAGGGAGAACTGGGCAGGTCCTGGTCTCTCGGTCCTCGCTCGGCTCCGGGAGGCTGCCGATCCCGGTGGACGTGCTTCCAATCGAGTGGTTCCTGCGGTGGCCGAGCTCCGTGATGCTGGAGGAGCGAGAGTGGCCCGTACTGTAGCCTGGAAGGGACAAAAAGGCAAACAGGCTTCACAAACAGCAACACAGAGGAGGAAGTCTGGGTCTCCTGCTGGTCCAGATATGAACAGGACATACGTAGGCTAAAGGCAGTAAATCTGGTCCGTCAAATGATGCGTCCATATGAAATAAATATCTCTGTGGCCTCCCTCTGTGGCCTCCCTCTGTGGCCTCCCTCTGTGGCCTCCCTCTGTGGCCTCCCTCTCTGGCCTCCCTCTCTGGCCTCCCTCTCTGGCCTCCCTCTCTGGCCTCCCTCCTTTTTAGAACACATCACCCCTGTCATAAACCAGGGAGCAGTGAGTTGTAATGCAATAAAACGTTTTGGCCGTTTAGCCATTAGTCATAAAAGTTACTTGATTCTCAAGTTTTGACTCAGCTCTGGCTTTTCTGTGATACAGAATATCAACATCCGCTTAAGTGGAAATCGTGGCAGTGGCAAAAAGCAGTTTGAATACTATCGTTATTGCAGTATTTCTCTGAAGCTGTTGCACTTTAACACATAAGGAGTGTCTTTGTGCGTTGTGGGAATGATGATGCAATCAATGCTGTGACTCTGAGCCCTGTGGCAGAAAAAACCCGTCTATCCCATGATCTCATGTGTTTCTTAAAGCTGGGGTACCCAACTTCATATCCATAAATACTACATTAGTAGTAATTTGTCCTTACAGAAGGATTCAGGTTAATGAAAGATATTGAGAATAAATTCCCCTCAGAGTCCCAGCAGAAGGCCAGTCCCTGTGCTCCTGAAGAGTCCCAGCAGAAGGCCAGTCCCTGTGCTCCTGAAGAGTCCCAGCAGGAGGCCAGTCCCTGTGCTCCTGAAGAGTCCCAGCAGGAGGCCAGTCCCTGTGCTCCTCAGAGTCCCAAATGCAAAACAAAAGACAAAATGCAGGAGAGGAATCTCGTAGTCTGCTCTCACCACAAAAAGCTCTCATTACAATTAGTTACAGTTACAGTCATCTGAACCCACAGAAGTGGAAACTCGATGATTCACTTTGCTTTAAACACATTTCCGTTGCTCCATGCATTACTGCAGAGAGAAGCTTAGAACAATCTCCCATTTCAGACACTAAGACCCGCCAGTTTGTTCCGCGTTGATGTCGGCCTCAATCCAAATGTGCTGAGTTGCTGCCCCGCACACATCGACAATCTGACGAAAACGGGCAACTCCCAGTAGCAGACCAGTCTCGGGAATAACAGCGCGTACATCGACAGCAACTGGCCTCAACTACAGTGTGTTTTCTGACATAAACTGTTGCGGGCTCGCAACACACGCAATACACACAGGTTGTCGGAGCGGCGCATGGAGCGCGCACATCGGGTCATGTCTCAAAAACTGAGGACAACTAGTTGCCGAAAAGTAGAACACGGGCAACTGACTGAAACTGGAGACCGACTGATCATCTCCAGTTGTAAGAGCGCTCACATCGACCGATTTTGGCAACTGATCATCTCCCACCATCTCCTCTCAGTTGCCAAAAGCCGCCTTGCAACTAGTTGTCCCCAGTTTCTCTGTCGATGTACGCTAGGCTTTAAGGAGCTCCGTTTGTGTCTCTGAGGAGCACAGAGACTGGCCTCCTGTTGCTGCCCAAACATGGAGAGGCAGCGTTTCAGATTCCTGAAAATGTGAGACAGGCTTCTTCTCTGACAATGTTCAAATCCAGGTTAAAAACCGTTCTGTTTCTCTGCAACAATCGAAGGATTGTATCTTCAATCTTTTTAATGCACTGTGATTATTTATGATGTGAATGTTTGAGTGTGATTTGATTTGCCTTGTGGTATGAACTGTGCTGTACAAAAAACTTGCCTTGCGTGTCATACATTTGAATAAATAAGTATTTTTATTACTTTCACCTGAGACTTTGGATTGTTGGCTGGCGTAGTGGGAGGTGCGAGAGTGACACATCCTCCCAGGTCATCAGACACACTGGGCACTTCCCCTCTCGACTTTCTGAACAAACTAAAACAAAGAAAAACATGGAGCATTTGCAAAGATTCACCAACTCTAAGATTTAAACCCTTTTCAAAAACATGAGATCTGAGCACGAGACCAGAGGGAGACCATAGTGAAAGACCATGGAGAGAGAGACCAAAGAGAGACCATAGAGAGACCAGAAAGAAAGAGACCATGGAGCCGAGAGAGCAGACCATAGAGAAAAACCATAAAGAGAGACCAGGAGATAATGCATATCAAAAGGGCATTAATGAATCCAGGTCTAGATGATATATCCATGAAACATTTGCCAACACGGTTTCAGAGTGAGCAGCAAGCCGCCCGCTCCCTGGAGGCCTTATGCAAAATTCAAATCTCATACGCAATCATCACAAGATTTAGTTCCTCGTTTCTGCTGCGAAGGGGTATAATAAATGTCTCCCGAACTGGGTTGGACGCGTCTCCGTTGGCCAACAGTCGTACGAACAAAGGAACGGTGACAACCCAAAACAAAAAGCCGTGCAACACAAGAACTGGGGCGGGCTGGCACTTACTGTCCAAAACATCTATCTCACAACATGGAGATACACTCCCAAAAAAACAGGATCTTTGCCTTTGACATTACACGTTGTTCCATCATCAGCGAAACGGAGCCTGGTGTGTGTTTTAGCCGCATTAAGGCTGCGGTACTCATCAGATACATGCCGATGGTTGAGCAGGACATCAGCGGGAACTTTTCGATTGTAAATATTGTATTTATGGACCTGGCGTATTATATGTCCTGGTCGCGTGTCTGTGTGCTGCTCCTAGGCTTTCTACCCTACGGGCACGCCATCTGAACATATTTCCTCCGGTGCCCGCGGGGGAAAGCGGGAGACGGCGCAAGGTACAGAAGGCGGGGAAACAAAACAAAAAGCAAAGCCAGTGGCAGCCCGTACGTTACAAGTTACTAAGAGAGAAGAGAGTGAGAGAGACAGACAGAGACAGACCCTAGAGCACTAGGACCAGAGGAAAGAGAGACAGGCTGATGGAGAGTGTGCTGAGAGCGCAGCAGGACGAGAGTACCAGAGAGAAGAGGACCAGAAAGGAGAGACCAGCAGAGAGAGACCAGCTGAAAGAGATCAGAGAGGCGAGGACCAGCACCCAAAGAGTGGGACCAGAAGAGGGACCAGAGAGGACAGCAGAGAGTGAAAGAGTCCAGGGAGAGAAAGAGACCAAGAGTGCTCGGGACGAGTCCGAGATCAGAGAAAGAGCACCATGAGAGAGGACCCAAATCAATTCCATGATCACCAACATTATTTTGAGAAAAACTGACTGAAAACATGAAACCAAAGCCTTTATTTAGACATTTCAAGTTAATTTCTTCTGTGTTTCTACAAAACTGTTAAAAATGAAAATAAGCAAGAGCAGAGATTGAGAAGCTGATATTAGACAATCAAAAAAACTCACATGAGATATTCAGTCTGTGTTGGTCTCGGGAACAAATGCCAATACATGGGAGGAGAAAAAAAGGTCAAATAAAGTAGATGTTGCACGAATATGCCTCTTAATCTGAGCCCTTATCCACAGATGCTTTTATCTGCTGATCGCTTACATCACTGAGGTCAGAGCCACTCGCCAGGAGGCTTGGTCTAGTGTGGTGGGTATCAAGGCAGTCGGGAATGAGGGGTTGCGGTAGGGAGACTATTATCTGGAGTTCCTATATGTATTTCCGCTTGGTTTAGGTTTTGTAAAATGTGCATATGTTGTCACCTTTATGTTTAAGAGGAACCCAGGATGACGAGCCACATAGGATCTAGTCGCTCCTCTGGTCTCTCTCAGAGAGTGCATCTCGCTCCTTCTGGTCTCGCTCTCTCGGGTCTCTCGAAGGCTGCCTGGGTATTGGAAATGAGAGCGATATTTGATATGAGGGTTTAGTTTTGCCGTTAACCTAATATTACGTTGCAATATTTCTGTCTTGAACGTTATAATTTTAATCAGAATTGATACGCAAGAGACAAATAACAATAAATACATTTTTTGACCCTTTAAATGCTTTGATTTATATACTTTATGTATGGTGTCCTTGTGGAATGTTGATGTGTCTGTGTTTTATTGATCTACTAATAAAGGAATGAAAATACTTTCATGTTTGATTTGGAGAGAACTCGTTTGACTGGCATCGCGCATGACACTGGTTGATCAATGCGCGTCGATATTGGGTGCGTGGGGAGGTGCATGTGCGGGTGGTGGGAGTTGGGGGGGAAGGGGTGTTTTTTTTTAGAGGGGTGGGGTGGGGTGTTTCCTAGGGGGTGGGGGAGAGAGCGAGAGTGTGGGAAGAGAGAGAGCGAGGGGATAGAGGAGAGAGGGCGGGACGGAGAGAGTGAGGGGGAGCGAGAGCGAGGAGATAGAGGAGATGAGGCGGAGAGCGGAGAGAGACGAGAGAGGGAGAGAGAGAGAGGAGAGAGGGCGCGAGAGAGCGAGGGGGGAGAGAGAGAGGGTGGAGAGAGAGAGGGGGGCACGAGCGAGGGGGGCGAGAGCTCTGGGAGGAGAGAGAGGTGGGGACGAGAGAGAGTTGGGCGCGAGAGACGGGGGGAGAGCAGAGAGGGGAGGGGCGAGCTAGGGGGGAGCGAGAAGAGGGGTGGAGAGCGCGCGCGAGGGGGAGACGGAGAGATAAATAAAAATGTTTTACCATGGCTAGGACATGCAATATTACTATTTTTGTTGAGATTTACTTCCCATCACAGCTGTAAAGTTTATTTCCAGCTTTTATAAAGTCAATATTTACCTGTGGCTTTAAACGTATGGGAGTTTGTTCGCGAGGAACAGATCTCAAGGACCAACACTCACACCATGAGTGTGGCTCCATTTTTGGTTGCGTTCTGGTTCTAGAATTCTCGTTAAGTATTTTGCAGCTGCTGAGTCAAGTTTATGGGAAAGAAACATCTTTTTAAAGATAGGTTGGAAAAATATAAAACTGTCCAAATGTCAGAGTCTCCAACCTACAGCTCTGGATCTGCTCTGGAACAGCTTTGTTTCAGGATTTACTTTATGCAAAGCCACTTCTCTGCAGAAACACTCGAGTATGACAAGGATTAATGAGCGGAATGAGAAAAAGTCCTCTGCTGAGTCACAGCCTCTCAGGAACGCACCTAGCCCCGGGGGTGATCCATGATGCGGCGCCTATTCAAATGGGAGCGGTAGAGATTAGCGGAGCTCGCCTATATATAGGTATCGTATGGTCATTCCGGTTAGAAGCAGTTGGACAATATCCAATGATGCGTGAGCACCACAATGACAAATACGCGTGTGTGGCTCTAATGCACAATTGCACAGGGGGGGGGAGGGATCCGTGAACAAATACTACCTGTTATATAAGTCTCTGGTAGGTCTCTGGACACAGAGACACTGCGGAGCTGCCTTATGGGAGAATGAACTTTTTACTCACAAAACTATTTCTCATACTCCACACAGAGATGGGGCACCAGTACAGAGGCGCATCCAGGCCTATTGTACAAATATTTAGTGGTAGGGGAAACAGGAGTGCCCGGAGGCACCTACGCAGACACAGGGAGAACATGCAAACTCACTCAAAAGGCCCCGGGACCGAACTGATTCGAACCCAGGACCTTCTTGCTGAGAGGCGAGAGTGCTTTAACCCCTCAGCCACCGTGCCGCCCCTGCAGCAGGTGAGGTGCTCGTGAGACACCACTCGCAAGTCCGTGGTAAAACCGAGTCGCAAGTTCACGGTGTTGCAGGATGCATTTGGTCTGAGCCCCTGTTCTGGGATCACACGCAGGTTTTTTTTTTTTCTTCAGACTTCTGGTCGGCCGCTTCTCCCGCACTCCGTGGACATTGTAGCTCATGGTCACAGACAGAGACATCTGACTTTTTCTATTTAGAGACATAACCAGCACAGATCCACTGTGGTCCATACACAGTTGAAAATAATGCGCCCTTGTCGTGAGTGCTGGAAGAACAGGACGCTTGTGCGCTGAGACCCTAAAACACTGTGCAAATTGTGAAAGAAGTTACTTTTTGTTCCACGTGAGTCGTTGTGTACAAACTACACAATGTGACTTCTTGTCCATTGTTTTTAACTCTGCCTTTTGTGTGTGTGGTTTGGCAAGTTGACACTTTGCTCCTACGACGACAGACTTTTGCATAATTTAATTTTTTAAGATTGTTTTTTGGTCTTCTTATTACATAAACTGTGTTCCTCCATGGTTTTTCCTTCTTCAAACTTGTGAGGCAGTGAATGCTACTATATCACTAGCATAGAAACAACAACACTATTCTTTCATTCTTTTTGTTCCCTTTGGCGCTTGACATGAAAAGACCTCTGCTCTAATGGACATTAGATCTCTAACCTATGTAAAACACTTACAAAAAACAATGGTGGAGGTAAATATCATAAAAAGGACACATTTTGTTATTAGTTTACATATGAACCACTATAAAAATTACACAAAATAAATAAATATTCCAATACTCATAATCAAAATAAATCTTTGTTGAAGTCCAAAGGCCTCAAATGGTGTGCTTAATGTGCATGGGCTCAAAAGTGTGGTCCAGTCTTCTAGAAATCCTTAGAAACATAATAAAGGAAACACCACAGTGCCCAGTAGGGGCGTGGTCTAAGCCAGGCAATGTAAGCAGTTACTACTCATGAGATTGAGGAATGAAATGGATATTTGAAGTGTATTTGAAGGGGATTTGTTATTTCTTGTATTAGTCAAGATTATGCTAAATTATCAATTCCTATACTAAATTTAAGTTCCCTAAAAAGGTCCAATTTTGATTTAAGAAAATTCTCAGTTTATTCCCATTAAATTTCCTGTTAATTCTGCAAATTGTGTAACACTGCAGCTGTGGAGACACGCTGCCACCTCTGTTATCGAAGAATATTAATCTCAATTTGCTTTTAACCAGGTTTATTTTAAACCTAGAAACCAAAGTGTAACCACAAAACAAGGGAAATTCCCCTAAATTATGATGTGCCCAAGAATAAAAGTGAGCCCTTACTAGTTAGCCATTGCTCGAAAACACAATAAAAGTTATACTTAAGCTAGCATATTAGGAACAGCTATTTGTGCAGAAAGTTAAAGCTGCCCTTGCTTTAACAGGATAATTGTGGAACTAAGCTGATGTTTTTTAATTGATTTGCAGGAAAGAATTGGCCACTAAAAAAAGGGCACTGAGTCCAAAGTAAAGTTTCTTCAAAGGTTTTGATACATTCCTGTGTTTGTATCTCACGCTCTTTCCATTTACTGTCAAATCCACGCTGTTATAGCAGATACAGAAGAACCAATATGATTCCATATAATATTTTCTTTTAGGCATAGCCATAAATTGCAGTGAAAAAGATCCATATATGGAGTTCTTTGTTGAAATATCCATCCATCCATTCCATTTTCTTCCCCTTAATCCATTTCAGGGTCGGGGGTGGCAGTCCAAGAGCTGCACCCAGTACACTTAGCACAGCCCCTCACTGATCTTCCTGCAAAAAGGGTGGGTGAGTCCACAGGACTGAAATCTTTCAGTAGGAGCTTCAGGCAAAGTGGGGTTAAGTACATGCCCAAGGAGGTACAATGACAGCATCATTGGTGTGAGTCCTGAAGTAGTCATATGGTGGCTTGAACCCACGACCTTCAGCCCAAAAGGCCAATGCTCCTACCAACTGAGCTAACTGACGCCCCTTTTTGGTTGTAATATGCAAAACAAAATTGTAGGTCCATACATTCAAAGAATGTGAACCTTTACATGTGTATGAGGGACCACTACTCCTGTTAAAAAAGTGTACGGTTGGTAGCATTCTAGATAAAAGTTCTTGGACTGCCTGCCCTTGATACACTTGGGGGTCTGCACTCATCCATCCACAGGCAGTTTTTTTCTCATGAATAACATCATTAATAGCATCATGGCCTCAAATCTTTCTTCTATTTTGGACCTGGCCTGATTGAAGAATATGGGAAGCTGCCAACTTGTACGATTTAGGCAGGTGGGGCTCGTCTGTTCATCTCATGTGTGTGTCGTTTACCTAGATTCGACAGACCTGCGGCACTGCAGAGTGCAAGCTTACTAACCACATCCTGATAGCTAAATTGGTAACAGTGCTCATTAACCAATTATTTTGGACATCATGAACTCACAAAATAGTGAAATTATGAATAGCAGTCTTGGAGAATGCCCCTTTTTTTTTTTTTAAATCCAAAAAAGTATAAAGGGGGTGTGGGGGTTTTGGGTGGTGTTTATTAGAAACTTACACCTTTTGGGGTATATTTAAAACAAGCCCCCCCACAACCACAACCTGTAAACATCAGCACATAGTTCAAAAGGCTGTACTCGAGTCGAGTGGAAACACAGTCCTCTCATTGTTAGACCCTGTGCTCAGGTCTCTGTTCTTAAAAAGAGATGTAAAGGCAAATCATACTTCATAACTTTGTTGGCCCAGTCGAACTACTTATTTAAGATGAAAGTTTGTCTTCTCTAGACATGTTGGCAGTTTATTTTAACTGAAAAAAACTACAACTAAATCTTTTATTAAAATTCTATATTTCATGGATTTCCACGCATCAACATCAATCACCTGCAAATGCAGCCGTCCGTTTTGGGCACAGTTACGACATAGTTTGGACAAAAAAAGTTAGATCATAGTGCAAAGAACAAGCACCCAACCGCAGCCTGCCGCACAAAATGACATACAGTGTCAGAAGTATTTGGCCCCCTTGAACCCTTTCAACATTTCGCCACATTTCAGGCTTCAAACAACAATCTTGTGAAGTGGAACAAAATTTATCGGATAATTTAAACTTTTTAAACAAATAAAAAACGGAAAGGTGGGGCATGCATATTATTCGGCCCCATACTTTCAGTGCAGAAAAACTGATAATTTTCCATCACTACTATGAGAACAGAACTGCAGAAAGCAAAGTTTGTATACTGTCTTCGTCAGTAAAAGAAAAGACAGATAAGCAAGCCTGCTGAGGGAGAACAAAATCAAATAATTAGCGAAAGTATTCGGCCCTGCCCTTAGAACCTTTCAACATTTCTAGCCACAATTCCTAGGCTTCACACATAAAGATATAAAATTTTTATTTTTTTGTCACATGAATCAACAACAATTGGGACACAATCGTGAAGTGGAAACGAAAATTATTGGATAATTTAAACTTTTTTAACAAATAAAAAACTGAAAAGTGGGGCGTGCAATATATTCGGCGGACCCCTTTACTTTCAGTGCAGCAAACTCACTCCAAAGTTCAGTGAGGATCTTTGAATGATCCAATGTTGTCCTAAATGACTGATGAAGATAAATAGAATGCACCTGTGTGTAATCAAGTCTCCGTATAAATGCACCTGCTCTTTGATAGTCTCAGGGTTCTGTTTAAAGCGCAGAGAGAACCATGAAGACAAAGGAACACACCAGCAGGTCCGAGATACGTTTGTGGAGAAGTTTAAAGCCGGATTTGGATACAAAAAGATTTCCCAAGCTTTAAACATCTCAAGAGCACTGTGCAAGCAATTATATTGAAATGGAAGGAGTATCAGACCACTGCAAATCTACCAAGACCCGGCGCGTCCCTCCAAACTTTCATCTCACAATACAAGTAATTCATATCGGTCGAAAACTATATATATATTGATTGTTTTTTTAAACCTAAATAAATACATTTGTCGTGTCGGCTAACACACGTTAGCAGCCTTGTTTACAGTCACGGGGGAGTGAGGCTAGAGGAATATGTTCACAAGCAGTGTCCCCCATTGTTGGTCCTGGTTTAATCCTGGTTTAGTCCTGGTTAAGCTCCTGTTTTGGCTGTTTTCGAGTGTCTTGTGTCCCCGTGACGGCTCCGTGTGGCTGTGCTTCCCGAAGAAAAAGTTCATCTATTGCTTTCGCCAAATGCTTCAGGTCTCTGTGTCCACTGCCTCTAACACGCCGCACATGCATAACTATTGACACGGCATTGAAACACGATCCATAGATCCATGGACGCTACGCATGGTGCGAAGTTAAACTATCGAACATTCTATCGACCCTGTTTTCTATTGATATCGAACATGTGTCTATCGCAATATATATCGTTATCGTTTTATTGCCCAGCTCTATCCTATGGTATGAGTACGAGTGCAACCCTATGGTATCGATCTGATACCAGTATCGGCGCATTCCTACTGGGCAGGGAATGAGTTGATATTAGTGTAAACTATATCCAATTGTAAAGGAGGTCGGCCTCATTACAAACATAATATACTTTTTAAAGACCTTACTTTCCTTATAGTTATAAATATTCTTAATATAATTCAAATAATTTAATAATCATCATTTTGATAGTACAAACGTGTTAGCATTGAGCTAGTGGGTTAGCATTGTATATAGTCTGTGAATAGAATGAAGTGTCACACCACGATGAGCAGCTGGCAGGTCTCGGGGCTGAAGGAGATGTGACAGGCGCCCACCGCTTTCTTGAACTCTCTGTGAGCGTTTTCAACCTGACACCTGTAAAAAACACACACACAGACACACATACAGACAGACACACACAGGAATCAAATAAGTCACAATACTGACACCAACACATGAACACATGTTTTTAGGATAGAACAGAGCAGTGGTTCCAAAGGGGGGGCAACCCGGGTGGTTGCAAGATGATTTCCATAGAAAGAAAAAAAGTTTTTCTTAAGTTTATAACCGTTAAATATTTCTCAATATTAAATATAATACATGTTTTATTGTGTTTGGAGAAGAGTCTAATAAAAATATTAGGGCTGTCAAACGATAATTTTTTTTTATCGAGTTAATTACAGCTTAAAAATGAATTAATCGTAATTAATCACATTTCAAACTATTGGCAAAATTATGCCATATTTTTCTGTAAATTGTTGTTTGAATGGAAAGATAAATGACAGCTTAGTGAACATATGTACTGTATTTGTTTGTTATAACAATAAATCCATATAAAATGGAATTAACATTATTAACATTCTGTCTTTCTGTTTAGACTCAGACCAAAACTATTCTTTGTTACAGATGAGGGACATTTCAAAATAGTCTGAAATGCAGAATGTCATTCAATCTGTTTGATTTGCTCACACCATACTTTTTTTGGCACAACTAACATGAACTGATAGTCGAAAGGAAAATTAGGTACCTCAGCTTTAATTTAGCGAGTGCGCTTCGGGAGAAGACACGGAGGAGACTGAGGCTCCACAGTCCAGCTTCAGCGCTGTACATATTGTGTGCATCGGTTACGCAAAGACATGTACGCACACTAGAGAATAGTTCTGTGCGTGGTCTTGGATATGATCCCATTATGCAGCGCCGCTCGCCGTGATCACAGCCGCTGGAAGTGGGACCTGCTGTCCAGAGCGCTGTCGCGCCCACAGCTCCTCATGCAGAGTTCATACAGGAAACAACAAGTGCTTCGCGTTCACGCGTGTATTCTTTCAAAACTTGAATTCCCAGAGGGCCTACCTGCTCTGTCCCCATCTTACACACGCGCATGTGTCCGCGGCATTCTGAGTGTTTTTATGGGACGCATGGGCATGCGTCAAATGCCTTAATTTTTTTAGCGCGATTAATGAAAACAATTAATTAACGTGCGTTAACGCGATCATTTTGACAGCCCTAAAAAAATTCTATCTTTTAATCAAAATTGTTATTTTGTCCCAGACATCACAAGATTACGACAGCGTCAATCAATATCAAGCTATGTTGCTTACGTCACGCGCAGCGACAAAACATGTCCTGCCCTTGTTTGCTAAAGCTAAAAGGTGTTTAGGGGCTACAAACAAATAATACCTATTATAAAATCCACAACCAAAAAACCCGGAGGGGAAGAAAAGTCACATGTTTCAGAGGTGAGGCCGGCGGAGCAGCTGTGCATATATCAATGGGGTTGCGGGCTAAAAACTTTGGGAACCCCTGCATTAGAGAAGTATAGTAGGGCTATAGTTCCGTATTTAGCGGTTAAAGTTATGTCCCTCAGCTTTAACCTCAGACATAAGTACGCTTGCACCAGGTCCTGGGGCACTAGAACCCTGCACTAGTGGAGGTGGTTCTTTATCCTTGGACATACGTACGCTTGCACCAGGTCTTGGGGCACTAGGACCCTGCACTTGTAGAGGTGGTTCTTGGCGAGGGAAGCGTTGGGGTTGACGGGCCGTAGACGCTCGAAGGTCACGATCTCGTTGTACGTGGCGTCACAGGCAGCGTACTCAATCACGAAGAACTGCAGAAAGAGACACAATTATCCTTTTTTTACAGAGGTCTTCAATGTGGCAGGATTCAGGACGTGGAAACAGGAAGTGCAAAACAGTAAGTGGAAAGAGCAAAACCGGAAGAGCACAGTAAGAGTTGTTGCTAAGTGGAACATGTATTCAGATACATAAAGAAAACTACCGTCCAGCTTTTCGTCTTGTACAAATTTCTTAGCGTTTACAGCCTTCACTTCACATTACTACCCATTCTTTTAGAGATAGTTGAATTGCTGTCCCTAGAGGATGTTACAGAGAGCTCTGACTGCAGACACTGCTCTCTCTGGTGGCAGCAGAGGAAGTAACAGGGAGCTGAAAGGACGTAAACAGAAAAATAAATAAGTTAATAAAAGTGTTTCTGACCTCTCCCTTCATCATGCGGACCTTGGCGAGCCACCAGCCGCACGGCTCCTGGTCATTGGCTCTGGAGAAGATCTACAACAGGGGAGCGTCAGAGGTCAGAGGAAGGTCAGCCATGTTCTAGAACAGCTTCAAAAACAGAACCCACCTCCACATCGTCTCCCTCCTTAATATCCTTGTTGGCGTCAGCAGGAGGAGGCAGGCGGACGTCACTGAAGGGAACCTGCCGCTCTGGCTGCCAACTGCACCAGAAAATACAGAGGTCAGAGGTCAAAGGTTCATATATGAAATTGAACTATTATGATCAGAGATCAAAGGTAATAGAGGCTTTAGGCGACATGTTCAGAGGCAGATGACCCGTGCTTTGAGACTTCTTACTGGATTCAGAGTTCTGAGTCCACAATGACTGATATGTGATGGAGCGGAAGTTGGCTGGATGATTCTGTATGTTTATGATTGTTTTTGCTGGTTTGCATCCGTAGAGAGTAAATATTAATGGACGTAGTCACGCCTATCTCCGCCGTGCAAACTAATGTGCCACCACTTAAAGTGATAGTTCGGAACTCTAAATGAATTACAAATTTTAAGAATTGTATTAGATTGACCTCCGGGCCTTAAATATTGATATAAAAGTCATTTTATGAATTCTAATATTTCGGGATGTGGTTCTGTTGATCCCAGAGTGACTCCACTGTCGTCACTATGAATTCTAATATTACGGGTAAGTCCCGCTTCCCCTTCTCTTAGCTATAGCTCAAAATCCACGATGCCGTCCACTTTAACCAATCAAGTCATGCCAAGGGCTGTCAATCATTGGCAATTATGCTTGTAGCTGCGCGCATGCTCAGTTGTTTGTTTTTGCGGAGCCTCCAAATCAAGCTTGAGCCTCCATTAGGCTCTGGAACTACAAAAGAATTCTGAACATCCGCGCTGAGTTACCCATTTATATACTGAACCTATATCCATAATCAGATCCTCTGCAGATGTGTCCTATAATGTTCAATTAATAATAATAGCTACTTCCAGGTTTGCCGCGATTGCTTTTTTGTGCATTAAATCATTATTTTGTCATGAAAACGTTAACAGACCATTCTGAAAACTTCCTTGCATGTGTATTAATAATGTATGCGTTCTCCGATTAACATTTAAATGTGTTGATTGATTGTTACGGAAACGTAGGCGTTGACCAATCAGAAAGGAAGGGGGAGGGAACTTGGGTCGTTTCTTTCAAATAATGTACCCCTCTCTCTTTTTTCTGACAAAACTCCAGACAATCACTATAAGCTGTCTATGGGGCTTTTGAAAATGGCCATGGGGGCTGGAAAATGTGTCATGCAGCGGCGCAAATGTCCTCCGAGGGACAGAAAGTAGATATCTTCTCACATAGAATCTAGCCATTGTGTTATAAGAGTGATTGTTCAGAGACTGAGGACCAGGGTCTGGGACTCTGAGGACCAGGGTCTGGGACTCTGAGGACCTCTGTGTCCCAAGGACGGCTGCGTTCGTTGCAGCCCCCGCTGTTAGCTTAACGCAGCGGAGCTTCCCCCTGAAGCTTAAGTCCGAGCTTTTTTATTATTTACAGCTCAACAAACGTTGAGCTGTAAATTAAAAGTTACATTTGTGCCCTATTTATTGTATTATTGATCCGAACAGTCATCTTGGATGTGGTTCTGTTGATCCCAGAGTGACTCCACTGTCGTCACTGTAACAGCTGCTTAATCCTCCTCATTGTTGAAAACTGTACACCGCACACGCTGCATTGAAAATAGTTTTCACTCAAAATAAGAGTGGTACTAAGCCGTGGAAAGCTCTTGTGTGCGTTTTCCCCAGTGGGGGCAGGTTCCGGCTCAAAAGTGGCCAAAATGAGGTGCGCTGACATGCTTGCAATACCAGCCCGGGCCGATGGGGGTGGACCCGGTATAAGAATCAGCCAATGCTAACATTCTGTATAGCATCTTCTTACCTCTCGAAAACATCTTTACAGGATGGTCCAAAAGTTGGCTCTTGGCCCAAAGCTCCGTTCCACATGTGTATCAATGCTGAGGGGAGGGAATTTTTTGGACCACTCTGGTTTAGTCACTGTGAATTTTTGAAGTCACTCGTTGAAATGAATGGAGCTCGCGCCGGCTGACGCATGCGCAGATGCGTTTTTTCACAATTTTCTTGTGGACGGGACCACTCACAGCCATTTTGGATTGCTCCAGTAGAGCAGAATTTTTGGCCCATTAGTTTGAACGGCGGAGATAGGCGTACAGTCTATGGTTTTCCCACATTGGCCCTCCTATCTAATAGGAGAAATATACTTCCTGTCCAACGGCCCCTTGTCACGCCCCCTTTTGGTCATGTGGTTTCAACTCAGCAATTGGCCCATGTTGTGTCAGCAAAGCAGAGGGCCACAGACATGACACCCCGTCCACGACTGCGATCACCATGAAGATAGAGATATTTACTCTATTTCCAGGCCTGGGTTTAACGGCCTTGTAAGCACTGTGATGGGAAACCTCTGAAGCTAAGCAGGGCAAAGCCTGATTAGTACTGTGATGGGAGACCTCTAGGAACGCCAGGTGCCACAGTAGAGCGGTTGCAACTGTAAAGAGCCAAACTGTTGCTGTGTCCTTAGGCAAGACACTTTACCCACATTAGAATGAGTTTTGTGTGTGTGTGTGTGTGTGTGAATGATTGGTGGTCGTGGGAGGGGCTGATGCCTTACTTATAGTGTGTCCCCACGGCAGATTTAGCTATGAATAATGCTGTGAAGTGACTTTGAGTGTCAAGAAAAGAGCTGGAAAAACTCATTATGATAATAATAATATGAACTCTAATGAGAGCTCCACAGGTTATTATCACTCACTTGTTCTCGAAGGCGACGCTGATGGAGTCATCGTGGAGGTCTTTGACAAAACCCTGAGAAGAAGAAAACTCAATATAAAAACAAATAAGAGACCGGACCTAGTAACCTTATAATAATTAAAAGTAACTAATTATCTGAACCCATCTCATTCTATTGTTTAATCAGATCAACATTAAATAGTGCCCATGATCAAAACATTTTATTTTAGTAGTAAGTCATATTTATTTATAAAGTCTTGACACCATGAAGGGCATTTGTGGATGACACCGTCATTCCAGTGGCATATTTTGGATTTAATTTAAATACCAAGGGACAGCTGATGGAAGACAGGTATTCTGTCTGCAAAAAGTTAAGGAAAAAAGTTTCTGTTACCGTTTCACCTGAAAGATGAGGGACTTGAGGGAGATATTGTCATATTATACATCTGTCAATAATGTTAAAATAAAAGTGCAGCTGCTGCGCCCACCGCCAGCAGATTGAAAATGCATCTAGCTGCTAGTAGCTAATATGCAAAGCTAAACAAGTAAACAGTGAAATGAAGACACAGCAAAAGTGAGCGCTAGTTTAACGCACAATCCCGTCCATGCACTGTTTTTGTTTTGACCATTTGAGTTGACATTCACTAGGTAATATAATTTAGTGGAAGTTATCAAATGTTACCTGCAGGTAACATTTGTTCACTTTTTTGAAACTGTCAGCTTGATATTGAGACTAGTGTCTGTTTTTAACTCAGATTTGTACATTTTTGACACATTTGAATTTCACAGTTTTTATCTGTGTGAAATTTACAGTAAAATATAACATTTTAGTGATACCCACACATCCAAAATAAAAGTGTGTTTTTTACATTCAATCTTTTTCCTTTCCTTCTCATGAGCTCTGGCAACCCGACTTTGGGGCAACAGCCGTAACAGAAATAGCCTAAGTCTTCTTTGGTATCAGTGTATGAGAGTGACACCGACAGCCGCAAACACATCCTGGAGCAAAAATAGCTCACTGCAATCACATATCAAACTGAGAGCTCCCAGACCAACATGTGTTTGAATTATGACAAAAACAATAACCTGTACACAGCTTTAAGACTGAAACAAACCACTCGAATATGATCAAATTAGATCTCAGGTCACTGCACTGGCTTCTTGTGGCTCAGAGAAAATACTTTAAAACAGCTCTGCTTGTGTACAAGTCTCTTCATGGCCTCGCAACAAAGTACATAAGTGACATGTTAGTGCCATATAAACCAACTCGGGCTCTGAGGAGCACAGGGACTGGACTACTGCTCGTGTCCAGAGTCAGAACTAAACATGGAGAGGCTGCATTTCAGATTCATGCTGCTAAAATCTTGCCTGGAACAATCTCTCTGAATGTGAGACAGGCCTCTTCTCTGACAATGTTTAAATCCAGGTTAAAACAGTGTTGTTTAGCTGTGCATACAACTGAGTGACTTTTTCTTTTTAATGTACTGTGATTATTTGTGATGTTAATGCCTTGAGTGACTGTTTCTATCTTGCCTTGCCTAAATGCATGTTCTTTTGGCATGTGCTGTAAACGTAACTCCTACGTGTTAATTACTTCTTAAAGTATATATAAATGCTTTATTCCAATCACAACAGTATAAGATGAGGAGAACTAAAGTAGATCTCACAGACACACACTGATCACTACTTCACAATTCAATCAAGAAAATCAAGTTCGTTGAAAGCAATAATAGTGAATAAGTTACCAGCCATTCGATTCTAATGTAATATCTCTGTGTTTATGTTCGCTTTATACACGCCCATGTTTGGACTATAGCCATGAACGACGTGAGGAATAACTGAATGTGAAACTTATCGATGCCAACTAGCATGTAAGCTAACCCAGACCACGTGATTTTGCCAGGTTATAAGAACAACAAACTATCAGTGCGTGGAAGTCAAAGTTAAGGATGTGAAATCTGTGTGCGGTGTGTCCTGGTGTTAGAGTCCAGGGGGAAAGGCATAGACAGGCGATGAGGTTAGCACAGCAGCTAACCCCGGCTAGCATGGCCACTTCAGGCTAACAGCAAACAGGACAGGCGGGCGAGCTCCGGGGTTCTGCCGTGATCTCCCGAGATAGACCCTGATGCCGCTGGTCTAGGTCTGCCTGGTGTATTAACGCGTGTTTTTACCTTGTAATAAGCCCCGTTGGAGCCTCGGACCTCCACCGCCAGTTCTTCCATATTGGACACGCAAAGGATCTTGGGACGACAGGTGCGTCTGGGGGACCAGGCTCAAGTTTGGAATAGACCTCCCCCCTTTTTTTCCATCTCACAATACAATTTTGTGACAACAAGAGAAGTGGTTTAAACTAGTTAAAGTCTGTTTCAATGGGTCTTTTTATGGCGTAAATTTGTGGGTCCAAACGGGATGCAGGTTGCCATGGAGATTGTGTGTATGATGTTGCCGTAGTTACGTTTCGGGGTATCTGCAAACAAACAAACACATTCAAGTGTATACGTTTTTTCAACATTTACATTTTGTTGTTTGATTGATGAGTTTGAATGTATTTATTTAATTTTGTGACTTTTTGTAATGGTTCAGTGGGAGATAACTCAGTTGGTTCCCACTATTGATGTATTACTATTAAAGCTGCAAGCGGTATCAAAGAGAGACCAGAGAGAATACAATACAATACAATACAATTTATTCTTGTATAGCCCTAGGTCACAACAGAAGTCATCTCAGAGGACTTAACAAAACCATTGAAATCACCAACACAGGTCAGAGAATCAACAGTTAAAACACATGAAGAATATAAAGCACACACAGAAGAAAATGTCCATACATGTTGTAGAATGCTAAAGTGTCCTGATCATGAATGACCAGAGAGAGAGAGACCATAGAGAAATACCAGAGAAAAAGACCAGAGGGAACGACCAGAGAGAGAGAGAGAGACCAGTGAGGGACTAGAGAGAGCCCAGAGAGTGACTATATAGTCTCTGGTCTCTTTCTAATCACTACATAGACAAGAGAGAGAGAGAGACCAGATTGAATATGATCTGAGTGTCTTCATTAATAGCAGTAATAGTAGTACAGCAATAGGGATATGAGGATATAGCAGTAGTACTGCATCATTTTTCTTTTGTTCACAATAAAGACTTTTGTTCTTAAAATAATTAATTGAACCAATTCAAAAAGTTGATAGAGATGTATGATGTAAGATGTAAGATGTTATTTCTGGATATAAAATATATACATAACTAGTCAATTCATTATGGTTGATTTAAACATTTGTAACTTATATCATGCAGAAAAAATACTTTTTTGTATTTCTCAGTGTTTTTAGGCGTGTTGTATGTTGTAATACCCTTATACAGTATAATGCAGTCCAACTGAACATGAAATTGAGAAAAAAAAGTGTATTTTTAGATTTTTTTTCCTAACCTTCAGCCCCAGGATGGTCTTTCTGCAAACACCCAGTGCGACCCCTAGTGGCCAAAGTCTACCACAACAATCACACACGGGATCTTTCAGGGTTTTATTTCCACAATTCCACAACTAAATGATAATAAACACATTTTATTTCATTGCGTATTGCCCACATTCACAACAGCAATCGTCTTGCAAGATTGTATAAAGTTGTGGATTCACCAACAACAGATCAGAGAATGAAACAGTTCTAACACAGGAAATGCAATCATAACATTCAGAATTATCATATTTTTATTGCCACGTAAGTGACAGGAAGTCACAGACTAGGAAATTGCTTTAGCTTGGTGCAACAGTCAGAAAAGAGAGGTAAAGAATAGAGTAAAGCATAGTAATAATCGGCATACACTTCTGAGATATAAAATATAAAATAGAATTATTATGATTATAAACAAATAGTGGCCTTTGATCCATGGGGAGTGGGATGACTCAGGCTGTAGATCCAGAACTGAGGCTATAAACACTTTTATTCATATTTTTTTGCTTGGATACATTTTTTATTCTTTATAATTACATAAATCCATTTATGAAAAACTGTTGCACAGAACTGTTAGTTCATGTTTTCCAAAGAGCTCTCTCTGGTCATTCTGAAGAATATTTGTTAAAGTTCAACTGTTTTGTGACTTTGTGATGTCACATTCCCCTGTACGTGACTTTAAGTCCCAACTTAAGACGCATTTGTTTAGACAGGCCTTCTCGCCTCACTGTTCATAGGCCTCAGTGAACTGTGTAAACTGTGTGTTTCTGTGTTTTTGTTTTTAAATTTGACTTGTATGTGTATTCTATGTATTTTAATGTGTGAAGCGCTTTGTGACCCTGGTCTGTGAAAAGCGCTATACAAATAAACTTTACTTACTTACTTACGTTACTCCCTGTACAGTTGAGCTATAGTGCTAGTCTGTGTAATATTGTGCATGGTCTGAAAACACAATAGTGGCCTCCCTGTCTGCTCTCTGGACTCTCTCTATGGTCTCTTTCTCTCTGGTCTCTCTCTCTGGTCCCCCTCTAGTCTCTCTCTCTCTCCCTCCCTCTCTCTCTCTCTCTCTCTCTCTCTCTCTCACTCTGGTGACTCTCACTGGTCTCTCTCTCCGGTCTCTCTCTCTGGTCTCTCTCTCCGGTCTCTCTCTCCGGTCTCTCTCTCCGGTCTCTCTCTCTGGTCTCTCTCTCTGGTCTCTCTCTTCGATCTCTCTCTCTGGTCTCTCTCTCTGGTCTCTCTCTCTCTGGTCTCTCTCTCTGGTCTCTCTCTCTGGTCTCTCTCTCCGGTCTCTCTCTCTGGTCTCTCTCTCCGGTCTCTCTCTCCGGTCTCTCTCTCTGGTCTCTGGTCTGAGCTAATGCCAGTCACTGTAATATTGTGCAAGGCCTCCCTGTCTGCTGATAGTCTGCCCTCCAAACCAGTTTCCGAGTCCATTATGCTAATGCTAATCCTGTGACTGGTGTAAGGAGCCGATCGAGGATCCAGTGCATCCGTAATCTCCGCGCTGCCTCGCTCCTGCGACACCACCGGCACATTTCATTCATCTGCTCCAATTTTCTCCTTATTTAAGAGGAGAAAATGAGTTGCGCGGGTAATCAGATATGTGGCCGAGTTAAGCCTTGTGCCATTTAAGCCTAACAGGGCAGACACGTGTTCTCACTCGCATCAAACCAGCCTCCACTCAAGGGCCCTTCGCCCTGGGGCCTCAGGCAGAGAGCTGCTTCACCACAAAGCGAAACACAAACAAATATATTTCCAAGGATGGTGTGTGTCTGAAGGTCTCGCTCTCCTCCTGCTCTCACAAGGTCTCATTCAAGGTTCGGGGTTATTTCA
The DNA here is from genome assembly GCA_964034765.1 of Knipowitschia caucasica. Classification (NCBI taxonomy): domain Eukaryota; kingdom Metazoa; phylum Chordata; class Actinopteri; order Gobiiformes; family Gobiidae; genus Knipowitschia; species Knipowitschia caucasica. The sequence continues at coordinate 41,401,382 of OZ035824.1, read as the reverse complement.
AGCACCGAGCTCCGGGATAGAACAGACTGTGATTTGGAATTAGCAATCCTGACAACACCGACCAGCTCTTGTGAGAACAATGACAACATGTTTGTTATTGTGGCCTCCAAACACAATCTTTAGAATCCTGGTGAAAGTTGGAAAATTAGAATAATGTCCTTTGTCTCGAAGGACTTGACAAAGTTGTTGATCTCTAGTTCACCGACAGCAGATCAGAAAATCAAACAGTTAAAAATGTCCTGCATCAGAGAGGAACCAGTCAGAATAAACACCATGCAGGAGGTTCTGAGTACATTTGGCTAAAAGTACGTTCTTTACAATGAAACTCTGACCATCCGCAGTATTTCTACCACTGACCATTTTAAAGGTCAAAGATTATTTTAACCCCGTTCTTGTAGAAAGAGTTCATGTTTGAGGCTCTGCTTTCGAATGTTCCAGTAACAATTATTGTGTGTTTTTATAAAAGGAAGTAATGTGGACATTTCAAAGTGGGAAGTTCTGGGTGAACTATGAACCGAGCAGTTTGAAACAAGTTATGGAGGGTTTTGTATTGAAGATTTCAGACTAATGTCTCTGATTAAAGCTGCACTAACTGATTTTGAGACATTTTCAAATAGGGGTGGGAACCTCAGGGTAGCTCACGATACGATACGATACGCGATACAAAGCTCACGATAACGATTATATCACAATAACGATTATATCACGATTTACTGGTCAGAAATATACCATATGCCAATTTATGGCATACATAAAATAAAAATGTTGAGTGAAAAAATACACTTTATTTCATGACAAATGGAATGGTGATGCGTAATGTAGTCATATATTAAGTATGGATACTAATTTGATACTTGGCAAATGCATATCGATAATTGATCACGTGAGAAAGTATCACGATATATCGTTATATCGATATATCGTCACACTCCTATTTTCAAACGCGAGCGATGGCCTCGCTCTCTCTGCTCGCCCTCCCCGCACCCACGGAGCTTTCGGTCCCCACTTCCCTCTCCCGCGCAGCCTGTGCTCTGTGCTGTTGTTAGCTTCGGAGCTAGCGTCTCACAATATGGAACAATACGGCACTTTTGAACGTGGATGGCGTGACCATAGAATGACAGAACCGGGAAGCGCAGAGAGGACGAGACTTTCTTTTTGATGGCTGTCTTGCTGTGTAAGCAGTAACGAAGACACAGGAAGTTTCAGGTTAGCCTCTGCCGCTTGTTGTGCTAACTCAGCTGTCTGTGCTAACCAGAGACCCGTGGCTTTTCTCAAGAAAGTGGGGGTCTGTGGTCCGCTGTGATTGGTCACAATCTGAGACCCGAAACACGTTCTCTTCCTTGTTTCACCAAAACTCGATCTAAAATATAATGTCACGCCAGCACAAACCTGCGCTACTAATGGTGCTTTCAGACCGGATCATGCGTTGCGTCGGCTTTCAATGCAAAGTCAATGGTGATGCGCATTTAAGCGTCAAAACGCACAAAAGTCTCGTGCAGCGACCAATCAGAGAGCTGCAAAGTGGTCACGGGGACATTAGTGGTCTGAGCGAGCAGACAGAACATACTGCAAACAGCCAAAACAGGAGCTACACCTCGACTTAAAACCAGGGTTGAAATGGGGGACTGTGTGTTTGTGAATATATGCGTTGTCATGCTCCCGTGACTTTATGCAACTGCTTCGAGTGTGTTCGCCGATGCGGAAACTTCGTTAATAAAATAAACTTATAGCGCACCTCCGTGAACACATACTACTGTTATATAAAGTCCGTGGAAGGTTTCTGGACACAGACACCCTGCCAAGCTGCATATTGGAGAAGCTCTTTACACGAGAAGCCGCTAGCATAACTCTGTTAGCATCAGAGCCGGCCGGCTACTTCCGGTACTTCCGGTGCCGGCCAGAACGTTCTGGTGTGAAGACCCCTGTGTCTGAAAACTAGAGAATGCGCGTCGGGTGAGCGAGGCTTCAGCGTTTGAGCATTTGCGGTCTGAAAGCACCATTATTCTTCAAAAGGACGTATATCCCAATGCACTGCATGGATATGGATTGCATTTTTGTAATGAATATGAAAATAAAGTCAGTTAGTGCAGCTTTAAGTAAGTCATGTATATTTATTTAGCACATTGTATGAACCTGGACAGGCTGAAGACAGACTGAACACAGACTGTCCACATACTGTACATTATACAGTGAACTGCAAACAAAGCTTCAGAGTGAACTTCTCAGCATCTTGGTATTCCACCACAGCGAGGTGCGGGTGGATTGTTTCAGCAAAGAAGTGCTCACTCAAACAGATGTAGACAGTGTGAACATAATCTGGTTGAGATGGGTCTATGTACAGAGTTTTACATCTTTAGATTGATGCCATTGGGGAGCAAAAACAAAATGTTGTACATCCCTCCATCTGAACGTGAGGCGTTCCTAGGCCAGCTGAGAGACCCTGTGTCCTGGGTCCTTCCCTGGTCTCCTCCTGGTGAGACATGCACCAGTGTCTCCATAGTCAGGTGCAGGATCTTTCTCAAATCTTCAACTTTAACTGGCTTTCACGTGCAATGTTGCGAACCTCATGTTGAGAACCTCATGTTTGTCTCACACTTGGCTGAATGCATAATTGGTGAATAATTGAAAATGAGCAGAGCATGTTTTCCACTCACCTTTTTTTTTCCCTGAGGATGTCGCTGGTCTAACAAACACGACGCCTCTCTTTGGGCCCATTGTTGATAATTGTGGCCTCCCTCTCGCTGAAGCAGCCGTCGCCATTATCAAAGATACTCTTGATCTTTTTGAAAAGCAGGGAATAGATTTTGTCCTGGCTCTCGCTCCTCGTTTCAATGCGGCGGCTGCAGAGAAAGTAATTTGTGCTGCGTTCATTAGTTCTTCATTAAAGCGAGATTAAACCGTACTCGTTCACAGAGAAAAGGCCTCAGCTAATTACTGTGGATCTGAACCACACAGACTGAACTCACAGGCGAGAGAGCACCATTACTCAGAACCTATTGAGAGCGGGCCTCTCTCCCTCCCTCTCTCTCTCTTTTTCTCTCCCTCTCTCTGTGCTCTCTCTTTCTTGCTCTCCGTTTAATAGCACATCAGAGTTTGTCATTTTAAGAGCCGTTAGAACAGATTTGTGAGGTCTGAGAACAATCATTTTAGGGATAAGACAATGGGTCTCTTCTCTGGTCTCTCCCTCTGGTCGCTCTCTGTGGTCTCTCTCTCTGTGGTCTCTCTGTGGTCTCTCTCTCTGTGGTCCCTCTCTCTGGTCTCTCTCACTGGTCTCTCTGTGGTCTCGGTCTCTGGTCTCTCTCTGGTATCTCTGTGGTATCTCTGTGGTCTCAATGGGTCTCTTTGAGGTCACTCTTCTCTGGTCTCTCTGGTCTCCGTCTAGTCTTCTCTGGTCTCTCTTGTCTGTCTCTGGTCTCTCTCTGGTCTCTCTGTGGTCTCTCTATCTGTCTCTGGTCTCTCTGGTCTCTCTCTGGTCTTTCTCTGGTCTCTCTCTCTCTGGTCTCGCTCTCTGGTTTCTCTCTGGTCTCCCCCTGGTCTCTCTCTGGTCTCTCTGCTGTTTAAATCTCTTAAAGCACAGTTACAGTCACTTAACCTGATTCAAAATATATTTCTACAAACCGAGCATTTTTCCCACCCACAAGCTGCACCCAAACTCCTCACCTCCTCAGCCTCTCCCCCTCCTCCTCCCCCCTCACCTCCTCCCCATCTCCTCCTCAAGCAGCACCAAACCTCCTTCCGTAGCAGAAATATATGCACCAGCGCTAATTTATTTTAAAGCAGAGGAATCACCGCAGGTTTTATTTCTCTTTCTGCTGAAGTCAGATGTGGCCACACCGACTCCCACCGTCTCTCTCACCGCCTCTCTCTCGCCGCCACATTGGCTTATGCTAAGCTTGTTAGTCCAAATGATTCGGGCGCAGACAGCGACCTGAGCATTACCATAACGTGGCTGAATTAGCTGTGAGGAAGAGGCCAGTGGAGTTTAGCAATATGCTGCAGGAGGATATGACGATAACACGCTATACTCCAAACGCTTATAATCTACTTATCCAGACACCAGTTCAAATATGTTTCTATATTAGGCTTATTATTATTGCCACCCAAAGGTTTAGCACAAAATGGAACTTGTGCACGATTTTGCTTTTGCCAGAAATGCAAAAATAAAAGGGTGAAGAGATGGAGTGAGTATAATTAAATGCAACATAGAGCGGTGGGTTCAGGGAGGCTCTCGCTCAGAGGCTCAAGTGGAAAACCAGAGGAGGCTCCAGATGTAAACACTTCAAAATGTACAGATTCACAACGAAGATCGAAAAACATGATAAAGAGAAGGACGTTGGTTTGAAGGGCCGCGAAAAACAAGGACGACAACGTGACCTGCAACAGCGACACACAAGCCTCCTCCTCTGTGGAGCCCGGAGCCTCCTCCTCTGGCTCCTGGTGCAGACGGCTCATCAGATGGTGCTTCTACAGCTGTTATCTCCATTCGGCATCTATGGTTGTGTGTGTGTGTGTGTGTGTGTGTGTGTGTGTGTGTGTGTGTGTGAGCATGTGGTGTGTGTGTGTACAGTTGCCTATTTCTGTAATGTTAATCAGTGAACTAAAATATTTCCATTTGGTCACTGACCCTTTGAACCCTGTCCCTGTCCCTTTGATCCCTGTCCTTGTCCCTTTGAACCCTGTCCCTGTCCCTTTGATCCCTGGCCCTTTGATCCCTGTCCTTGTCCCTTTGAACCCTGCCTCTGTCCCTTTGATCCCTGTCCTTGTCCTCTCTGTCTCAGTGAACCCTCAGTTCTTTGTGACCTCCTCCAAATGCCTGAGCTGCTCTAGCTGCAGAGTATTTTGATGAACAGTATTTTGGTGTCAGCGCACACAGAGCTGGTGAATGTGACTTGTCGTACAGTCTGACCGTCAGTCATTCAACACAATGTTGGGTTTAGTCTCCTCTTCTCTGAGACACTTCCACATCACAGCGGGATTAGCACCACGGCTACAAAACGCTTTTCAATCTGAGGGGAGCACATCATCTACTGAAGAGGCTCCAGTCACAGAGCTGCCACACAATACACACACACACACACACACACACAACACCACACTTACACAACAATAGTGTGGTAACAATAGAGTGGCAAATACCTGATCCAGGATAAACGCCGTCAGAGGGAAACACATGATCTCTACAGTCAAGGCCAGGCTTTAAACCAAGGACGTGCAGTCAGGTGAGCCTCTGCCTCCCCTGTCATACTGGAAAATGTATTTTATTTTATCTTATTATTTTAGTTCAACTGCCTTATGTCTTGGTGTATTTTTAGTACGGTTTCAACCAGTTTAGATAATTTTTCAAAATCGCGGAACTTCTGGGGGCAACAGTGGCTCAGTTGGTAGAGCCTCCGCCTTTGAGCCTGAAGGTCGTGGTTTCAAGCCCACCATAAGACTTACTTCACAACTCCCACTGATGTCTGCTGTTGTTGTGTCCTTGGGCAAGACACTTAACCCCACTTTGACTGAAGCCCCCGCTGAAAGATCTCAGCTCCTGTGGACTCACCACCTGCAGGAGGATCAGTGAGGGGCTGGTGCTCTGTGCAGCTCTGACTGCCACCCCCAACCCAGAAATGGATTAAGGGGAAGAAAATGGATGCAGCAGCGCACATGCCTCACCCCAGATCGCTCCCTCACAGTGGACTGTGACAGGGCACTCAGCTCGTGCAGGTTGTGATTTTGCTGTTTGTTTCTAATATCCTGCTTTGAACACATTTGGTCTCTCCCTCCTCAGGTCTCCCCCTCCTCCAGTCTCTCCCTCCTCAGGTCTCTCCCTCCTCAGGTCTCTCCCTCCTCAGGTCTCTCCCTCCTCAGGTCTCTCTCTTCTCAGGTCTCCCCCTCCTCCAGTCTCTCCCTCCTCAGGTCTCTCTCTTCTCAGGTCTCTCCCTCCTCAGGTCTCTCCCTCCTCAGGTCTCTCCCTCCTCAGGTCTCTCCCTCCTCAGGTCTCCCCCTCCTCCAGTCTCTCCCTCCTCAGGTCTCCCCCTCCTCCAGTCTCTCCCTCCACAGGTCTCCCCCTCCTCCAGTCTCTCCCTCCTCAGGTCTCTCCCTCCTCAGGTCTCTCCCTCCTCAGGTCTCCCCCTCCTCCAGTCTCTCCCAGTCCCTCCTCAGGTCTCTCCCTCCTCAGGTCTCTCCCTCCTCAGGTCTCCCCCTCCTCCAGTCTCTCCCAGTCCCTCCTCAGGTCTCTCCCTCCTCAGGTCTCTCCCACCTGTGCTTCTCCAAGATGTTGTGTGATTCGGACAGAGTCAGCAGCTGGCTTTGTTGTGGGATTATTAAAAGATGCTGTTTGTGGATGTTAGTGCATTGGCGAATTAATGCTATTTTAAAAGAATAACGATTGTAAATCTGACTTTTAAAGTCATTGCCTCTTCAATCACATACCTTACCACACGTCACTGCTTAAAATAGTCTCTTTAACCCAGAATATGGTTAGGCAAGACTCAGGGAAGACTTAGAAAATACAAGCTTAAGTATAAAAACACAGATTGTCAGTGACTCTGCATGTGGAGCTCCCAGCCAGAGAAGTATGGTAACAACACTATCCTCTGCCCTTCAACTTTATTTGATTTGATATATGATTTTGACTGTAGTTTGTTCATTGCTATTCACCCGCTGTCCCATTGTCTATTTCATACCGTGCTGATGGGACCCCTGAACCCGGCCTCCTTCCTCTATCTCCCCTGACCTGGACTCATGGGCTGCACCCCTTCCCTGCGTAGGAGCTGCCTCAGTCCTGCAGTGGTGGCCTTGGTTCTCGTTCTACAGCCTCAGTCTTGGATCTACAGCCTCAGTCCTGGATCTACAGCCTCAGTCCTGGATCTACAGCCTCAGTCCTGGATCTACAGCCTCAGTCCTGGATCTACAGCCTCAGTCCTGGATCTACAGCCCGTCCGTCTGTGAGAGTGGATCCCTCTCTCAATGTGGGCCTCCCATGGATCTCTAATAATAACTGGATAGGGTATTACTAGCTTATAGCTGTCCCACCCATGGGCACAGGGGGCGCCCGTGGTACTGCAGACTAAATTCACATGGGCTACCCAGAAAAAAGTCCCATAGAACTCAATGTAAATTAAAACAGCTCGACCTCAGCTGACAGAGAACCTACAGCTTTCATAAATATCGGATTTTGTGGGGATTTTAGTGTCCCTTGTCATCCTGAACTTTTTTTTTTTAAATCCACACTTTACTGCCACAAACTCTGCTCCTTTCCTTCCCGCTCTGGCTCCGCTCTAACTCCTGCTCTGATCAGCAGCTCTGATTGGTCAAAGCGCGGCCGAGCCCCTCTGTGCACGTGTATGAAAGACATACACGTGTTTTTGGCTCGTCCACTGCACAGAACCGGGAGGACCAGACGATGCCCAAATATAGGCGAGTTCTGCTAATCTCCCGGTCCCCGTGAAGTCCCATGCGCTACTGAGCACAAGCCATTCATTTGAATAGGGCGCCATCTTGGATCACCGGGGCTTGGGGCCTCCCTGAGGTTTCTCACTTGTTCCCACTGTTTTTTTATTAGAATTGTGTCCATTTGTGTGTGTGTGTGTGTGTGTGATAGTAGGCCAAACAGTAAAATGGTATCAGTCTTAAATCTAAATCGGCGCTCTGCGCTTTTTAATGCAAACCAAATGAGCCAGTGTGTTGTGTGTGCGTTGTGTGTTGTAATAAGCCCAGAATTAGCTTTGCCAGAAATTAGCATGAAAAGGAAAAACGGTGGCGGTTCGTCCTGTTCCTAATCTCTCACAAACGGACGAAGCGGCCGATCGTTGATGACATTATTTTTTGGTGACGTTCCATCAGTCGCAACGCACAAATTCTATGCATGTTAATGACGCACACGGATACTCCTGCACTGATAAAACATGGCTTTAATTCACGCCCCTCCCCTCACATCAGCCCCTTGTCCTCCCCTCACCCCCAGCACCCCCCCCTCGCCACACGCCCCCCTTACCCGTTTTGGGTGCCCCTCCCGTGCGATCGGCTTGTGGCTTTTTTGATGAAAATTACTGATTCGCAACTATTATTAAAATGCACATGGAGCAAATGAGAAAGTGGCTGCTTTCTCTGAGAGGGAGGGGCTCGTAATGCAGCCGCTGCTCGCTTCACACAGTCAGCGTTTCTGAGTCACACTCTGCATCAGTCTCTGCCTCAGTCTCTGATTCTGTTTGTGTGATAGTTTCGATGGAATTGTCCCTGTTCCTGTGCAAAGTGCTTGAGTGTCTTTGAGAGGGAACACAGCTGTAATATTCTGAATCTGCAGAAATGACTGAATCAGAGAAAATAGGATCATATCAAAAAACATCAGCCCCCACTTCTCTAACACCTGCCTCCTCAAACAGACTCGTACTGTGGGCTCAGGATTGATACTTGAACACATTTGGTTCGGCCACAAACATGAACTTTATATTTTGTGTGTTTTTGAAAGATTACAACAACGTAACAGACAGCTGTGAAGTAGGAAACCATGAAACAGGATTTCATGTGAGAAAATAGAGCATGACGTGTTTCTATAAGTCTTTTTTTAACTTTTTGTAAATAGTAAAATATGTGTGTGACATCATATTTTCACGATTACCCATGACAGACCGGTAAGGAGGCTCAGACATGTGTTTTGGACAGACCGTCCTCCTGGAAAAACGACCATAGAGGTCGATTCTACAGTTCCCAAAAACGACTCTATTTTACGTATGCGACTCCTAGTGGTTTGTATTGAAAAGCTGGGAGCACACGTGTGACGCATGACGTTTCCTTACGTACGTCCATCAAGTGGTAAACAAGGAAGTTGTTGTTTCTACGGAGGTAAATACATTTGTACCGTTACCTAAATGTTTCGTTATAGCATATTTTAAGAACAGATTATATATTTACCAGAAACAATAACCCTAACCCTAACCCTAACCCTAACCCTAACCCTAACCCTAACCCTAACCCTAACCCTAACCCTAACCCTAACCCTAACCCTAACCCTAACTATTGTGAGTGTTGGAGACTGTTAGGAGGATAGAACAGGATGGCGGCTGGTGTGTGCATTGTAATGCGCATTGCGCAATATGACACTTGCGCAGATGAATTGTTTGCAGTTCTGACAGAATGTGATGCTGTTTGTAAACGCGTCCCTGGGTTTGCTGCGTCGCGTGACCATACACTGAAAAATAACGACCATTTAGGCCGCAGCGAAGCGAAGCTGCCCAACCAGGCAAAAAAAACGCCCAAATAGACCGATTTCAGAGTTGTGACAATCGACCCATATTGTCGTTTGTGTATCGACCCATATTGTCGTTTGTGTATGAGGACGTGTAGGTTTTGGATGTCCCCTGGTCGTCCCACTGGGAGGAGACCAGGGGAAGACCCAGGACACAGAGGGCTGTGTCTCAGCTGGGAACACCTCAGGATTCCCCCAGATGAGCTGGAGGAAGTGTGTGTGGAGAGAAAAGTCTGCTGCCCCTGCGACGTGGCAATGGATAAGGCAGAAGACATGATACAGATGGAACTAATTTATAAAGTGTTCATTTTAAAATGCGGGATAAAGGATAAATAAAGTGGACATTACCCAATCCCTGACTTTGGGTTGTTAACACAGGCCTTGCCACATCCTTGGTCTTGAATGTTGTGTGTTCTTCTTGTGTGTTGTGTGTTCTTGCGTGCTGTGTGTTCTTGTGTGTATCCATAGCTTGTCTACATAGATATTTAGATCCACTTTTAAAGTCTATTGTCTCGACAGTGGATGGTTGTTATTTTCAACAGTTCAAGGACTGCTACCTCTCGTCGTTAGAGACAATCCTTCTCCCTCCATTAGCACTTTGAGAATTGTTTTGGTGAAACAGTAATGAGAGTGAGGTCAAAGTGCTGGTGCTGCAGTGTTGGCGGCTCCATTAGCAGATCACAGACTCTCTCAGGTCTCTGTGGCCTTGAACACGGACCAGCCTTTTCAGCAGCACCTCCTTCACTCCCATTCGATGATCAGAGAAAAACAAAACCAGGAAGTCATTTGGTCAAAGGAAACTATTTCTAAATGGGAGGAATAATGAGCACTTGAAGGTGACACACTTCAGCGCAGACAAAAATAAAAACGGCGGGGATTTAGACCTGGTTGGTGTAATCTACTACTTCTGGTCCTGCAACAGTATGATGTCATCGTACCACTGTGATATCACTATGACATCACACTTAGAGCTGTTTTCTGCCTTCAAGACAAAAGTATTAAACTAGTTTTGGAAATTTCTCTGGTGAGATGACCTTCGACTCAGGCCACAAGTTTCTTTAAGCCTGGAGCGGACAATAGGACGAGGCCTTTGAGCCTGAAGGTCGTGGGTTCGAGCCCACCATAAGACCTACTTCACAACTGGGTGCAGCTCTGACTGCCACACCCCCAACCCAGAAATGGAAAAAGGGAAAGAAAATGGATGGATGGGACAGTATGTCATGTTTTAATTTTAAATGATATCTACATCTTTGACATGTGTCCTATACCTTAAAATACATAAAAACACACATCCAGAAAATAGTCATGTGGCACTACATTCACAGTACAATTGAAAACCTAAAGTAAGAACAAACTGGAAACAGAATCCCCCACAAGGCCTTGTAATGACTTCAGACACTACAAGTATTTTACATACTGCCGCTTTAAAACAAAAGGATTCAATTCAAATTATTTGTGTTTTGCACAAATTACAACAGTCGTCTCTGAGCACTCTAAAAGCTGTCGATTCTCCAACACAGGTCAGAGATGGAACAGTTCAAACACAGGTGACAAACACATTCTCAACAAACTGCTGATGTCTGCTGCACATTCACAAAGTAATGAACAGGAATAATGATGAAATACGTGTTGTTTCGCAGTGCTGGAGCCAAATGGACGGCTGTGGATCGGCCTTGAGCCCAGATGTGATTTTTCCCGCTCCTGCGACACATTGGAAGCCGGGTCTTTGTGCGGAGGCCGCTCACCAAGGCCAGCGCGGCGCGGCGCGGCGTGAATGGCAGCTTCCCGAAGCTCTTTAAATTCCTCATTATCCACTAACACACGTCCTGCCGCTCTTCCATTACTTACCCCCGCGTATTGTGTTGAATTCAAAGCATTGGCTTTTATGGAAGAAAATGAAAAAATGTCGCTTCCCTCTTCTCGCTGTCCTTGTGCTAATTTAAAATGTCTCATCTCGACTCCGTGTTCAACTGTCTGATTGCTTTAGCAGAAAAAAGAACCAGAGGGAAAAAAAACAGGAGCGAACAAGGAATCTCTCTTTGTGGCTGTGAAAGGTGGGAACGCAGGGACGGATGGATTTGCCGTTCAGTTAGAGTTGGTGAAGCCCGAGCCTGAGCCAGACCAAGCCTGACCAAGCCCAACCAAACCTGACCGAGCCAAACCAAGCCTGAGCCAACCTGAGCTTGAGCCAACCCAAACCAGACTGAGCCAGACAATAGTCTCAAGTAACTATATCTGAAACTCACAGGGGACCAGAGGACTATAAATAAACAATAACAATGTGTCCCATTTAACGTAACGGTGCCTGACATCCAGACGCCTTACTGTACAATGCTCAAAAACATCACACACAACATTAAAAGGAGAAGTGGGGGCAACAGTGGCTCAATCGGTAGAGCATTGGTCTTTGGGCCTGAAGGTCGTTGGTTCGAGGCCACCATGATACCTACCTCATGACTCCCACTGATATCTGCTGTCGTTGTGACCTTGGGCAAGACACTATGTGAATTGCAGTGGTGTGGTGTAGCACTGACTGCCACACCCCCCGACCCAGAAATGGATTAAGGGGAAGAAAATGGATGGACAAAGAAAAAGCCCATTTTAAAAGGGAGTTAAGTGTGGTCCAGTCTTCTAGAACTGTCCTCTACCTGTGATGGAGGCGCAGGGCCAATAGGGGGCGTGGTTTTATGTGTTTGACATAGTGTTTGGGGAATGAGATGAATATTCAAGTGTATTTCAATGACTTCTCTTTGTTGTAGATTCTGCTAAAATATACTTTCCTCAACTATATTTAAGTTCCCTATGAAGAGCCAATCTTCAATTAAGAAAATTCCCAATTGATTCTCATATATTCCAATAAATTCCTGTTCATTCCTTTAAATTCCCCCTCATTGCTGGAATTTTGCAACCTTAGTCCCATCAAGGCTAAACTCCACAGGGTGAGGGTTAGTGCAGTTGTAGATTATGACCTAAACCACACTTGCATCTACTTACGTGCGTATTAAGCAGGATCTGACATTGAACAGAGACAGGCGGTGTTATACCGCCCTCCAGTGGTGATTATAAGTAAACCCACGTCTCTATGGTCTCTACACTGAAAGAAATGGCATTTAGGATTTACTCGAAAATAATCTTGCGACAGATTGCACCATTGTTTTTTGTTTAACATTTATCTAAATAAAACAGTTTCAATTGAACTTTTAAACATATGTTACATCTAGTCGTTCAGTATTCAAACATTTTTTGTTTTGCTGTTTAAATAACAATACATGGAGAAATATTTATTTACGGTTTAAATAATGTTATTGGAATAATAATTATACAAAATAGTAAAATGTTTCACTTCTATTTAAACCATTTCTTTGTATTTTTTGATAACAAATACCCTGTGCACTGTGATTTTTAAAGGTACATTTAAGCATTAATGTTTAAAGAAATTACAAAACCACAAATATACATCTTGAAATTGTTTTTTGAATTAACAGGACATTCTTTCTGCCCTTCACCCATGTGCAGGATTATAGACAATTCAAACAGAAGAACAAAATATGCTCACTCTGTGTTTGTTACGGATACATGACAATTTGAGAGCAGTGCTTTTCCATAAGAGACCATCAAAAACAAAACTGGACTGAATGACTAACTGTCTAAGATTGCATTCAAGTTGAACAAAGCATTCTGGGTTTCCTTCAACTCAACGGGTTAAGTTTTCAATGTGTATGCAAAGTTTAGGGCATAAATCAGACCCATAAACAGGCACATGCACTGCTGTAATCTAATCTGTAATGATCCGAGTATGATCCACACATCTAAGACAAGATACTGTTTCAGGCAGTGAGGACCAGGATAATTGGTGATACATGTCAGTGGTGTGTCCTGTAGGGGCAGCGCAGAGCAAACCTACACAGGCTGTTATAGACTCATTATAGACTCAATGAGGAAGCTGCAGAAGATCCCAGACACAGTTGTCCAGTCAGATGTTTGCTGAGTGCAGGGTGCTCTCCTTTCCTGCTGTCCTGCGTGAACCAAATGATCCATAATAAATGCATAGGTGCTTTTCTGCTTCTGAGGCAGTTGCGTGAGATGAAGCTGAGGGAGAACATTACTATGAATAAAACACAGGAAGGTTGCTCACCCACCGTCTGTACTTCAGTTAGCAGGTTATCCCGATGTTTTGTTCTTTAAAAAAGTTCTTTGGATACTTTAGAGTTTACACAAATTTACTGCATTTCTGAGCAGACACCACCATTGGGCCTGACTTTCATGATGTGAATGACCTGAGGTGATTCAGTTCTGGGACACAGCTCAGATAACCCCCCCACTCCCAGGTTTTTGATATTAATGACACTTTAGAATCTAACTGTAAATGAGCTTCGCACACCGTTTGCTGGTTTCACTTCTGCAACATAAATTATCTTGTTGGAAAAGATTAATAGATCCTTTATTCGTCCCCCAGTGGGGAAATGTCAGTGTTGCATAACAAGTTATTTAGTAGGAAAGAGGAGCACACTGCACAAGATAAGTGAATAATAGCTATACTAATAAAATTAAGACAAAATCTCTAACTCTAGCATCAAACAACAAGTATACAATCTCTATCTTGAAAATAATAATAAAAAGTATAAAAGTTGTACATTAGGCAAAATAAGAGGCAAGGATAAGTGCAAGCAAAGTGTAGTTATATGTTTACATCTGTACATTAGCAGCAGTATGTTTCCATCTGTACATGTTAGCAGCAGTATGTTTACATCTGTACATTAGCAGCAGTATGTTTACATCTGTACATCAGCAGCAGTATGTTTACATCTGTACATTAGCAGCAGTTTGTTTACATCTGTACATCAGCAGCAGTATGTTTACATCTGTACATTAGCAGCAGTATGTTTACATCTGTACATCAGCAGCAGTATGTTTACATCTGTACGTTAGCAGCAGTATGTTTGCATCTGTACATTAGCAGCAGTATGTTTACATCTGTACATTAGCAGCAGTATGTTTACATCTGTACATCAGCAGCAGTATGTTTACATCTGTACATTAGCTCTGGGACATGACTCTACTCATAAAAGGGAACCTTGAGTTTACAGCAGCTGTGAAAGTAATATTCATAATTTATGAACTAAACTTTTACATTCATAAGTGACGTTTGTAAAGACGATATTTATCTTTTTCTGTACCAATTTGTCTTTATAGTATTGTCTGCAGCTTTTGAGAATGATGAAGTGTGTGTGGACAATGTGCTTGTGTGTGTTAATATCATAGACTGTATTTGTTAATATACATATTTATGTTGGGAAGGGTGGAACCATAGCAGGGAGAGCAGAAAGAACTTTAAATATATTATGAAATATATATGTAATAATACAACTGATAAAAAAGTGAAAAATCTTAGGGAGACCCATAGTGAGAGTGATCTGCTGTAGATCCAGGACTGAGGCTGTAAATGAATGTGTTCCATAAATGGCACGAATGTAAAGAGATAAACATTGTAACAGACACAAGTGCCATGTCCCTTTGCAGTATGATACAGTACATGTATTATATATTTACAGCGGGGCATAAATAGTATTTAGTCAGCCACCAATTGGACAAGTTCTCCCACTTAAAAAGATGGAGGCCTGTAATTTTCCTCATAGGTATACCTCAACTAGGAGACAGAATGAGAACAAAAAAATCCAGAAAATCACATCTGAAATCAATTTTTATAGTATTTACAGTGGGGCAAAAAAGTGTTTAGTCAGCCACCGATTGTGCAAGTTCTCCCACTTAAAATAATGACAGAGGTCTGTAATTTTCATCATAAGTACACTTCAACTGTGAGAAACAGAATGTGAAAAAAAATCCAGGAATGCACATTGTAGGATTTTTTAAGAATTTATTTGTAAATTATGGTGGAAAAAGTATTTGGTCACTTCAAACAAGGAAGATCTCTGGCTCTCACAGACCTGTAACTTCTTCTTTAAGAAGCTCTTCTGTCCTCCACTCGTTACCTGTATTAATGGCACCTGTTTGAACTCGTTATCTGTATAAAAGACACCTGTCCACAGCCTCAAACAGTCAGACTCCAAACTCCACTATGGCCAAGACCAAAGAGCTGTCGAAGGACAACAGGAAAAGAATTGTAGACCTGCACCAGACTGGGAAGAGTGAATCTACAATAGGCAAGCAGCTTGGTGTGAACAAATCAACTGTGGCAGCAATTATCAGAAAATGGAAGACACAAAAGACCACTGATAATCTCCCTCGATCTGGGGCTCCACGCAAGATCTCATCCCGTGGGGTCAAAATTATCATGAGAGCGGTGATCAAAAATCCCAGAACCACACGGGGGGACCTGGTGAATGACCTGCAGAGAGCTGGGACCAAAGTAACAAAGGTTACCATCAGTAACACACAACAACGACAGGGAATCAAATCCTGCAGTGCCAGAGGTGTCCCCCTGCTGAAGCCAGTGCATGTTCAGGCCCGTCTGAAGTTTGCGAGAGCACATGGATGATACAGCAGAGGATTGTGAGAATGTCATGTGGTCAGATGAAACCAAAGTAGAACTGTTTGGTATAAACTCAACTCGTCGTGTTTGGAGGAAGAAGAATACTGAGTTGCATCCCAAGTAGGGATGTAAAAAACTATGAATTTTCATGACCGACCACCGAGCCTCATTAACCAGTTGAAACCGGTTAACCGCGTAGTTTAAAATAGTCCACGTTCTTTGAAATAACAGCCATTTCGAGCCGCGTACTTTTCATAAGTGCAGCTGAGCGTTCTACAGGATCAGAGCCGAGACAGCGGCGCCAAAACCCGCAACAGCTTCGGCACCTTTGCGCACAGAGAACTGCTGTTTTAATCTTCCCATTCTGCTGTGCTGCGGGTTCAAGCATTTTTAAGCAAAAGACAGCTCGTCCACATGGTCAGGGCAGCGAGTGACGAGCCGCGTCTCGCAGGTCTCCGCTAAAGTTTAAAAGTGATCAGTGTGGAGCTGATGCCAAGGACCAGCAGCACAAACATGGTCCATGTGGTTTGACTGGAGCCGTGTATTTGCAAGAATGCTTTGGGCTCCGTGACACAGAGGAGCGCGACAGACCGGTATGTGTGTGTGTACAATACATGTATGTATGTGTGTATATGTCTGTGTGTGTGTGTATATGTAAGCTATGTGTGTGTGTGCAATACATGTATGTATGTGTGTGTAAATATAAGCTCCAATGTAGTTCTGACCCGCACCAGTGTGCAACTAGCAGGCGGTAACAGAGGGGAGAGATGATGCGTGTGGATGTTACGTGTCAATGGAGGGGGGGGGAAATGTGTGTGTGTGTGTGCGTGCATATGTGGCGCGTACGGCGTGAGTCGGCCCAGAGTTTACTGTTACATTGGCGCACACAGCTAGATAGGGACCCGCTCATTACACCGTGCAAATAGGGCTTAAAATAGCGTTATGAAGAGACCTCCCCTCTCCCCCTTTTCTATTTTTTAACCGACAGCTTTGACCGGTTAACGCTGTGACCGGTTAACGCTGTGACGGTCAACCACCGGTTAAACGGTCCAGTGTTTCCCACAGGTTTGAAGGCAATGTGTGGTGGTCGTCGGCGGGGGGATACAGTGGTACAGTGGTAGAGGACAATCTTGAGGTCATGAATCCAGTGAAATTAGTCGCACACCTTTTTACAGTAAAAAGTTACAGTAGATCAAAAGTGACATGTTTTGACTATTTTGGAGGTATTTTGGACCAAAATGGCTACTTTACCTCAATATTTCTCAATATTTCTACAGTAAAAGTTTCTGGTCTTTGGTACAGTGGCAGAGGGCAATAATAAGGTCATGAGTCAAGTGAAATTAGTCGCACACCTTATTCCAGTAAATAGTTACAATACTTGAAAATTGCACTAGCGGACCAAATTGTGTACTTTATATATGTAAACAATAGAGTGGCTATCCTCCTGAGGACTCACAATCTGCCGGAGGAATCGTAGGGGGCTGGTGCTATGTGTGCCGGGTGGCATCTCTATAAGGTTTTAATCACAAAAACGTGTCTCCCTGACCCCAGCGCGCTTTCTGTTCGATAAAAATGGGTGACTCCGAAAGGACGTTCCGCTGTTACCGTAAGTTCTCAACAAACGAGGTATTTTGGACCAAAATGGCTACTTTACCTCAATATTTCTCAATATTTCTACAGTAAAAGTTTCTGGTCTTTGGTACAGTGGCAGAGGGCAATAATAAGGTCATGAGTCAAGTGAAATTAGTCGCACACCTTATTCCAGTAAATAGTTACAATACTTGAAAATTGCACTAGCGGACCAAATTGTGTACTTTATACATGTAAACAATAGAGTGGCTATCCTCCTGAGGACTCACAATCTGCCGGAGGAATCGTAGGGGGCTGGTGCTATGTGTGCCGGGTGGCATCTCTATAAGGTTTTAATCACAAAAACGTGTCTCCCTGACCCCAGCGCGCTTTCTGTTCGATAAAAATGGGTGACTCCGAAAGGACGTTCCGCTGTTACCGTAAGTTCTCAACAAAACGCGCACCGTCTTTTCCCCGATGCTGGCCGCATGTTCATAGAGCTGAAAGATGCGGGCCACTTTACCGCGGTAAATTAATAGACACAGCTGCTTACAACGATGATCGCTGATGGAGACGGAGACACGCGGTGTGCACGAAGGGGAGGGGCTGTGTGTGTGTAGGTCTCTGTATGTGGGAGAGACGCGTAGCTTGAGTGAGAGTTACGAAGGGCCGCCACATTTTAAACCCCCCTCCCCGCTGTCAAATTGACCGCTGCGGCGGCACTAGACGATGCATGTTTTAAATAGCGTAACAAAAAAAATATATATATAATAATACGAAACGCAATTTGTGGCGGGCGGTCTCTAATCTGTGGCGGTGCGCCACAGATTAGTCTATGTGTGGGAAACACTGCGGTCACCGATTTACATCCCTAATCCCAAGAACACCATACCTACTGTGAAGCATGTGGGTGGAAACGTCATGCTTTTGGGCTGTTTTTCGGCTAAGGGGACAGGACTTCTATTAGATAGCAATATGGCCTACGTGCAGGACTGTACAAGGACTCTTGACTGTGTATCCATGTTTTGACTATGATGTGCACTGTCTCTGTGTGACACGCATGTCTTTCGATGTGTGACGTGACAATGACTATATAAACTGTGTACTGCCTTTATTCTGTCTGAGAGAAAGAAACAATTGAAACCACTGGAACTTGAGAGAAACTAAATAAACTTCCAGAGTTTGGCGTACCACGATCCATCTCTGTCTGGTTCATTCCTGACAGATTTGATAAAGTCAGTTCACAGTTTATATAGTCATTGTCACGTCACACATCGAAAGACATACGTGTCACACAGAGACAGTGCACATCATAGTCAAAACATGGATACACAGTCAAGAGTCCTTGTACAGTCCTGCACGTAGGTCATATTGCTATCTAATACTAACAGACTGATCGATCCGTGTTAAGGAGAGAATGAATGGGGCCATGTAGCGTGAGATTTTGAGCCAAAACCTCCTTCCATCAATGAGAGCTTTGAAGATGAAACGTGGCTGGGTCTTCCAACATGACAATGATCCCAAACACACCTCCCGGGCAACGAAGGAGTGGCTCCGTAAGAAGCATTTGAAAGTCCTGGAGTGGCCTAGCCAGTCTCCAGACCTCAACCCCATTGAAAATCTGTGGAGGGAGTTGAAAGGCAGTGTTCACTGCACTCGAGAAGATCTGCATGGAGGAATGGGCCAAAATACAAGCTACTGTGTGTGCAAACCTGGTAAATACCTATAGTAATCGTTTGACCTCTGTTATAGCTAGGGATGCACCGATCCGATACTGGTATCGATATCGGCGCCGATATCAGAAAAAATACTGGATCGGATATCTGCGTAGAGAGATATCCGATCCGTGCTGCAGATCCATTTTCTTTTTTTAAATTAATTTTTTATTATATATATTTTTTAATACATACCAGGTACCGCACAATGTCTTAAAATACATTGTGCATAATGTACATATACGTATAAAATGAATTAATTAAAAGTAATTTATCAGATCTGACGTACGCGTCACTTCCTCGAGGCGCTCTACAACAACAACACAGCATGGAGCAGGAAAGAATCAGCGTTGTTCACGCGGCGGTAAACTAGCGAAATACAACACGACTAAGCACCACGAGAAACAGCATGGGGAGTTTTTGCATCGTAAGGAGATTACGTGAAAACAACGAGACACAGATGACACTTGACGCAGCGTCACAAAAAGCTTTTCAGCAACAACCCGAAAGTGTTGGAGTTCATCAGTTTGGGCTCGCAGCCCCATAGACCATTTGGAACCCAGGTACATGCCGTCGCCAAATACATATCTGAAATCCAGTTAAAGCTACGGTACTATTATTTATTTACATTTTCATGCAGCGCATTTTGTTTGTTGTGTTTTTTTATTCAAACACAGTTAATATAAGTACATTTATATTCAATAAATGTATAAGGTATAATACAGTGTTGGAAAGTTTAATGTGAACATTGAGCAGCTCTTTTTTTGTTGCATTATTGCACATTTATGTTGAATCCATTTTTATCTGGAAAGTTTAGCGCTTTAGTTCATCCACTGCTTTTGCAGTTGCTTGAACAAAGAGTTCAATTATTAAATACATTTTAGCATGATTTCCGGTATTGGTCAATATCGGTATCGGCAGATACCCATAGCTCTGGTATCGGTAGTAAAAAAGCTGGATCGGTGCATCTCTAGTTATAGCCAACAAAAGGTATTGAGTTGAATTTTTGTTATTGACCAAATATTTATTTTCCACCATACATTGGGGCAAAAAAGTATTTAGTCAGCCACCAATTGTGCAAGTTCTCCCACTTAAAATAATGACAGGTCTGTAATTTTCATCATAGGTACACTTCAACTGTGAGAGACAGAATGTGAAAAAGAAATCCAGGAAGTCACATTGTAGGATTTTTTAAGAATTTATTTGTAAATTATGGTGGAAAATAAGTATTTGGTCAACAAGGAAGATCTCTGGCTCTCACAGACCTGTAACTTCTTCTTTAAGAAGCTCTTCTGTCCTCCACTCGTTACCTGTATTAATGGCACCTGTTTGAACTCGTTATCTGTATAAAAGACACCTGTCCACGGCCTCAAACAGTCAGACTCCAAACTCCACTATGGCCAAGACCAAAGAGCTGTCGAAGGACACCAGGAAAAGAATTGTAGACCTGCACCAGACTGGGAAGAGTGAATCTACAATAGGCAAGCAGCTTGGTGTGAACAAATCAACTGTGGAAGCAATTATCAGAAAATGGAAGACATACAAGACCACTGATAATCTCCCTCGATTGCAAGATCTCATCCTGTGGGGTCAAAATGATCAGAACGGTGATCAAATATCCCAGAACCACACGGGGGGACCTGGTGAATGACCTGCAGAGAGCTGGGACCAAAGTAACAAAGGTTACCATTAGTAACACTACGACGACAGGGAATCAAATCCTGCAGTGCCAGACGTGTCCCCCTGCTGAAGCCAGTGCATGTCCAGGCCCGTCTGAAGTTTGCCAGAGAGCACATGGATGATACAGCAGAGAATTGGGAGAATGTCATGTGGTCAGATGAAACCAAAGAAGAACAGTTTGGTATAAACTCAACTTGTCGTGTTTGGACACCGAGTTGCATTCCAAGAACACCATACCTACTGTGAAGCATGGGGGTGGAAACGTCATGCTTTGGGGCTGTTTTTCTGCTAAAGGGACAGGGCGACTGATCCGTGTTAAGGAGAGAATGAATGGGGCCATGTATCGTGAGATTTTGAGCCAAAACCTCCTTCCATCAGTGAGAGCTTTGAAGATGAAACGTGGCTGGGTCCTCCAGCATGAGAATGATCCCAAACACACCGCCCGGGCAACGAAGGAGTGGCTCCGTAAGAAGCATTTGAAAGTCCTGGAGTGGCCTAGCCAGTCTCCAGATCTCAACCCCATTGGAAATCTGTGGACGGAGTTGAAAGTCCATGTTCACTGCTCTCGAGAAGATCTGCATGGAGGAATGGGCCAAAATACCAGCTACTGTGTGCGCAAGCCTGGTAAAGACCTATAGTAATCGTTTGACCTCTGTTATAGCCAAAAGGTTATATTACCAAGTATTGAGTTGAATTTTTGTTATTGACCAAATACTTATTTTCCACCATAATTTACAAATAAATTCTTTAAAAATTGTACAATGTGAATTCCTGGATTTTTTTTTTTTTCACATTCTGTCTCTCACAGTTGAAGTGTACCTATGATGAAAATTACGGACCTCTGTCATTATTTAAAGTGGGAGAACTTGCACAATCGGTGGCTGACTAATTTTTTGCCCCACTGTATTTGCAAATGATGGTGGAAAATAAGCATTTGGTCAATAATAAAAGTTAATCTCAATACTTTGTTATATAAGCTTAGTTATCAATGACAGAGCTCAAACGTTTTCCGTACGTCTTCACAAGGTTTTCCCACACTGTAGCTGGTATTTTGGCCCATTCCTCCTGCAGATCTCTAGAGCAATGATGTTTTGGGGCTGTCGCTGAGACACGGACTTTCATCTCCCTCCAAAGATTTTCTATGGGGTTGAGATCTGGAGTGGCTAGGCCTCTCAAAGACCTTGGAATGCTTCTTACAAAGCCCCACTTATGTTTCTCGGACGGTGTGTTTGGGATCCTTGTCATGCATGATCATCGTCCCTTTGTAAAATCCTCTTAGATAACTACAGTTGGGATGTAGGGCGATACGTTATGCTAGTTAGTTTGAAATAGTTTAAGTAATAAAACATTCGCCATATTGTTCCTAATTAACATTCAAGACAATGTAAGGGGTCGTCGCATAGCTCATTGGGGATGGTTCACATTACTTATTTCGGTAGGTGCAAAAAGGGTGGTAAGTTAACATTTGCTATATGTGTTTTTAAACTTTTTATGCATGTTGTGTGTTTTTGTTTGACTGACTTGCACCCTGGCTCCCCAGGTGACTGGACCATCAAGACACCTGCACCTTGAGCATAAAAGCGGAGATGGGGAAGGGAGGAAGCTGGAGACACGAGCCAGACACTTTGAGGGGAGAGCCCCGTGGTCAAGACAATGGGCCTCATTCACGAATAACTTCGTAAGAAACTTCTCAAATTTCTTCTCAAGTTGTCCTTAAGTAGATTTCTAAGAAGTCCCTACGTGGGATTCATCAACGCACTCGTAAGCCGCTGAATTGTTCGCAGCTGTTCTCTTAGATTGATGAATCCCCTTTCCTCGTAAGTAGAGCGCGCGTGCCAGGTGCTTCATTAGCATAGGTACTTAGCATTAGTAACCGCCCACTAATGCCCATATAAGGGACTGCAGGGCCGTGTGCAGACGCCAGAAGAAACGGCAACAGGCCTAAAGCAAAGAGTTACACGGAGCAAAAGAGTCACCCTTTTTTCTTCTTTTGCCAGACTGAGAATAAAGTTATAAAATGTTGACTTAAAAGTCGAAATATTATGATAATAAAGTCGAACTAGCAAAATTATTAGATTAATCTAAGAACAGATGAGATTAATCTCAAAATGTTATGAGCTTAATTTAAAAATATATTATGTATTATTTTAAAGATGAATCTCAAAATGTTATGAGCTTAATTTAAAAATATATTATGTATTATTTTAAAGATGAATCTCAAAATGTTTTGAGATTAATCTCAAAATATTTTGGACCCTGGGAGGAGATCCAGCGCGGACCAGCGCTGAGACCAATGCAGACCCGAGGAGAGACTGGAGTGACCAGCACACAGAAACCAGCGCGGACAGGAGAGACCGCATAGACTGGAGTGACCTGACTGGAGAGACCGGTGCGCAGAGACCAGCGCGGACCGAAGAGAGACCGCATAGACCAGACTTGAGAGACCAGCGCGGACCCCTATGGATCCAGGAGCATGCAGCACGGACCCGTATGGAGAGACCAGTGCAGACCCGTCTAGAGCCATGGGAGAGACCAGTGCAGACCCGTCTAGATCCATGGGAGAGACCAGTGCAGACACGTCTAGAGCCATGGGAGAGACCAGTGCAGACCCGTCTAGATCCATGGGAGAGACCAGTGCAGACCCGTATAGATCCATGGGAGAGACCAGTGCAGACCCGTATAGATCCATGGGAGACACCAGCGCAGACCCGTATAGATCCATGGGAGAGACCAGTGCAGACCCGTATAGATCCATAGGAGAGACCAGCGCAGAGACTCAGCGCGGACCCCGCAGCCTCCTGCAGCAGCAGTATATATGCCGTTGTTCTGTGGCCCGTGGATAAAGAAATGCCCCCTATAAATAGGAAGGGGTCACTAATACACGGCAAGATTTCCAATGTATTTGATAAAGCGTTGGCACATTTCATTTCAAAATGAATTAAAAAAGTAGGCCAGATCTGCAGTGAAAAAGGCGGTATATAAATAAAGATTACTACAAATAAATAAATACATACATCGATATGACATATCACTGGAATGTTGTATTTTTATTAAACTTCACCAAAGAGGACAACCCCGGCGTGTGAACATGTCGGCACTGAATGCGTACGAGTGCTCCTGAGGACTCGTAGGATTTGTACTTGCCCAAGAGAAATTCTTGTTACGAGAAAAATTCGTGAATGCCTCTTTCTTCGTAAAAACCTCGTAAGTAGGATTTACGTACAAATCTGTTCCTAAGAACCGTTCGTGAATGAGGCCCAATGTTTTTTTTTTAGCCTCCGTTTATAACTTAGGTTTTTATTGCTTATTATTCTTTTACTTGTTTTTCATGTGTTTTATAATAAATTGTTTTTAATTTGCTTTTAATCCAGTGGTCTCCTTTTAAAACTGGGTCCAAAAAACCTGTTTTACCACATCTAAGCCAGACTCTGGTTCAGATCAGCGATACTGTTAAAAAACACAAACAGAACTGAATAGTACCTTTATTTGAGGAAAGCCAAAAAATGAAACTTGATCTTTAACTGTTGAACGACAGTGACAGCAGAAATGAAATGTGTGTGTGTGTCGTGGTTTTTCCGTTTGTTTAAAATGTATTTTTATTCATAAGAAAAAACAAAACATTGCAGTCATCTTTAACACCTTTTTTTCCAGACCAAACCATTGGACAGGATTCTTGAATGCTCATCTCTCAACAAAACCAGAGAACTGTGAAAGAGTTCAAATATTCCTCTCACCAGAAGTTTAGTAATGAAACAGCTCTCTGCTTTATTCCAATGCACAAGAGAACAGTTTTAAATGGCTCATACCTCTCATTTTCTAGGTCTCACCCCTCTCATTCACTGGGCCTCAACCCACCTCACTTACTGGGCCTCACCCCCTTCTCCTTCTTGAACTGCTCGATCTGACTGAATATGTCCAGCAGGTTTGTGGGGAGCTCCTTCTTGGGCCCCTCACTCCTCGTGTCATCATCCCCTTTGGCGTTGCTGCTGCTTGCCTCTTCTGTGTTCCTTCTTTCATACTTACCACTTTCCATCGAGCTCCTTCTCGACGTGTCACGATTGGCAAGTTTCCGGCTGTCGTTTGGAAAACTGGACCGGCGCGAGTGCGAGTCCGCTGAGGAAGTTGAGATGTGTGATGCATCTGTTTCAAAGTCCTTCCTACTGAAATCGCTCTTTCTGCCATTTCCATTATTGTCTTTCCAACTATTCCCCAGTTTTTGCTTTGCTTCCACCTCCCTCGATAAAGACCTAGTTCTATCCTTCGCAAACACGTCTCTGGCTGCAAACCCAGGCCCTTCTCTTTGGTTCAGGAAGGTTCCGGATATTATGGGAGGTGCGTCCCACTCCACCTCCTTGCCATCTTCTTGCTCGCCGTGTTTGTCGCTTCTACAGCTCTCTTTGGAGGAGATTCGGCGTTGGCGCTTGCTAGCCCTGTGTTTTTTCTTCTTTTTCTTTTTCCTCG
This sequence comes from Knipowitschia caucasica, assembly GCA_964034765.1. Classification (NCBI taxonomy): domain Eukaryota; kingdom Metazoa; phylum Chordata; class Actinopteri; order Gobiiformes; family Gobiidae; genus Knipowitschia; species Knipowitschia caucasica. The sequence continues at coordinate 41,376,235 of OZ035824.1, read as the reverse complement.
ATCTGCGATGGGAGCCGGAGCTGGAAGACGAGGAGGAGGATTTGCTGGATGATGAGGAGGAAGACGAGGATGTAGAGCGTTTGCGTTTTTTCTTCAGCCTGAAAAAGACGTCACACTGACAAGTTACAAACCGGAAAACTGTTTTTACGATTCAGTGGTTTCCAATACGTTTCTACTGCAGACCAAGTTTCTGGATTGCACAGAATCACATTCGAGTAAATAATATTTGACCTAAACCTGGTATGAAATGAACATAACTGTTCCTTAGCTTTGCAAACATCCGTCCATTCATTTCTTCCTCCGTTGCCGGATTGCGGGAGAAGCAGTCTAAGCAGAGATACCCAGATTTCCCTATTCACGCCCTGAGACCCCAAGGCATTCCCAGGCCAGCTGAGAGACCTAGTCCCTCCAGCGTGTCCTGGGTCTTCCCCGGGGTGTCCTCCTGGTGGGACATGCTCGAAGCACCGGACGGTTTTGCCAGAACCTCTTTGAGGCCGGCTAATAGTCATGCTCTATGGACTCTCCGAACTCCTCCCAGTCACAGGTTTTTGCCTCTGCAACAGCCCGGGCTGCAGCACGCTTGGCAGCTGGTACTGGACAACCACCTCAGGAGTCCCACGAATCATAATGGCTCAATAGTACTCCTTCAGCCTGATGGCATCCTTACTAAAAAAAACTACTAAAAAAATAAACATTACTACTGGTGTCCACCACCGGGTTCGGGGGTTGCCACCAGTACCAGCACCAGAAACCTTGCGACCACAGGTATGAGCCGCTGGATCGACGATAGAGGTGGAGAACATGGTCCACTCAGACTCAATGTCCCCTTTCAACCCCGGGACCTGGGAGAGTTGAAAGTCCATTTGACAGGGGACTCAGCAAAACGTTCCCAGCAGACCCTCATTACACACTTGGGTCTGCCAGGTCTGACCGGCTTCCCCCAATGCCAGCGGATCCAACTCATGACCAGGTGGTGATCGGTTGACAGCTCCACCCTTCTCTTCACCCGAATGTCAAACACACGTGATCGAAAGTCGGATGACACGACAACAAAGTCGATCATCGACCTCCGGCCTAGGGTGTCCTGGTGCCACGTGCACTGATGGACACCCTTGTGCTCGAACATGGTGTTCGTGATGGACAATCTATGACTAGCACAGAAGTCCAACAACTGAACACCGCTCGGGTTCAGATCAGGGCCGTTCTTCCCAATCACCCCTCTCCAAGTGTCACTGGCGTTTCCCACATGGGCGTTTAAGTCCCCCAGGAGAATAATGGAGTCCCCAGCTGTGCAAATTGAGGGATTTTATCTTTACTCTTTTTAATGTACAGTCATTATTTATGTATTTATTTTTACTTGAATGCCTTGATTGTTTCTATCCTGTTTTGTTAAACACTGTGCAATACAAATAAACTTGCCTAGCCTAGTTGTGCTCTCTTACAGGGAAGAGAAGTTTCTTACATTGGATAGCTGTATATCATTTGATTTATTTTAATTTTGGAAGTGTAACGTGTGTACCTTTTTGATCTCCCTAAATTTGTGACTTTTTGTATCAATAGTTATTTCTTTGTCACTATTTGAGAAATCTCAAGCTCTGACACTGCTGTGAGACTGTACAATTCTCATGTATTCACACTGCTCTATTCACTTTTAATTTGAATTATACATAATATACGTTGTGCAATGTGTCAACGTTTTGTACATTTCCTTTCATTTAAACACCCCGAGTTTATCATATTTATGCCAAAAGTGACACGTAAATTTCTCCATTATGAGATTAATAAAGTTTCTCATCACACTGTTTACCATTAGCAGTTAGCCTTTTTTTTTTGCTCTTTTTCAAGTTTATATTCAGCAGTTTTAGCACTTATTTAAAGTGAGTTAAGGGTAAAAAACATTAAACTACTAACTTAATTTACTTACTTAAAATCTAAATAATTTAAAGTAAGTGAAAAATATTTTCAGAATCCCAATGGTTTGAATGGGAGCAGTCAAAATGAAGGATCTGGAGTTTCAAAATTCTGGGAGTCTTAAGTGTTAAAAACTTGAAGTATTAGTTTTGACACAAAAATCTTAGTTTATTCATAAAAATCCTTCATAAACAATCCAAAAGAGAACTCTAGCCCGAGACATAATTGGGTCAGAAAGCCCAAGCTTAAGCTTGTTATTTGTTCCCGCACCCTATCACAGGCCAAATTAGAGTATGAAGTAAAAAGCTGGGGATGCTTTAAATCCATACGTAGAAGATTTTTGTCTGGATTAGAAACTTTCTCAGGTCATATGGCCCTGACCAGTGGAGTGCCACAAGGGTCAATCCTGGGACCTCCTCTATTCTGTCTCTACTGAGTAGAGTTCGGTCTGTTAACACAGCCACAGCGTGTTCTACAGGAGAATATGGATAAGACCCAGTCCTACAACAGGACATGGACCAGACTAAGTCCTACAGGAAGACATGGACCAACTAAACCAAAATACTTCATCCAAAGTTGGACAATAGTTATTGCATGGTCAAGAGAAGCATGAACATTCACTTTCAGACTTTCTACTAAAAACTTACAAAACCAGGTTAGAGATATAGGGGAAATATTGGACTCAGACTTGAAGGAAGATATGTTTTTGTTCAAAGGTTGTCCAATGCTTTGTCCAATTATCCATGAGGTTTTAACTTAACTTTCAACACTTACCTCTTTTCGTCTTTTAAGATCTTACGCAACTTGTCAGCGCTTGTGGTCTGACTGTTCTTGGCTTCTTCCTGCTCCTTCTCCTTTGCCATGGCTTCTTCCCTCAAGCGGATGGATTTCTTCACGTCCGCAGCACCATTTTTTTTTCAAAAACGTGGTGCACAAGGCCAATTTTTTTCAACGTACAAAAGCGTGCAAATTTAAAGACATGCAGTATTGAAACCCAGTGAGACATTCATGCCATGTGTTAGTCATTGAGTGAAAACGTGACGAGGACCATGTCAGCAATGAGGTGTTAGTTTGATTATAGAATAGAGAGAGATGGATCAGGGACAGAGAGGTGGAAGAAGAGAGAGAAAGCGAGAGAGAGCAGAGTTGGTGATGGATCAGGGACAAACAGAGGTGATAGAAGAGAGAGAGAAAGAAAGAAGGAAGTTGGCGATGGATCATAGACAGGTGGTGAGAGAGAGATGGGAGAACAGTGTGATCATTAGAGAGATGTTTCCCCAGAGACACAAGAGGTTTTACCGCATTGTAAAGTTTGTGTCCGCGAGGTCCAGTTGAAGTGGTGTTCGTTCATTTTTGTTGTCAGCAGTAGCGTTGATTTTTGCATTTTTTTGGTTTTTTTTTTTTGTCCCAGTTGACGCACAAAGGACAAGTCCATCGACACCGCAGGGTGACAGGAAGGGCACAGACGAAAACACTCCATCAGAATTACACAGTGGGAAAGAGCATTCCAGAAAGAAATGTTATAGTAACCTGAATTAACATTAAATACTTGAGCTATCAACTGATCCTTTAGTCTGGATTTATGTGTTTTTTATCATTGCATTTCCTGTGTTTGAACCATTTGATTCTCATTTGTTGGCAAATCGATGGCTTTGTAAAGTCCCCCAAGATAATTACTGTTGTGATTTAGGGTGATATTAAAACAAATTGAATAGGATAGAAGAGCAACCTTCTATACCAGAGTGTGTCAGAGATTAGAAGCGTAACGTAGAACTTTGAGCTACTTGCTGTCAAATAGGACTTTATCTCTATTTGACAGAGGGAGGTCGTCTTTGTTTACTCTTGTCTATTTAATGTCCAGCAGTTTCCTCATTCGGGGTGGTGTGGGTGACGTTTGTCCTTGAATATTAGCTCACCTGTATCATCAGGGTGATTCTGTTGAGAGCGTCCTGTGCCTCAGAGTTGGTTTCATCTAACGACAGAGATTTTCTGTACAGTCCCTCTGCGGTAACCAGCTTCTCCTGCTCCTCCAGCCTGAAAACAAGAGAAGAGAAGAAGCCTGAAAAGAGAAAAAGTCCTTCTTTTGTAGCAATTAATTCTATTGGTCAATTGACTTTGGCCAATTGACCATATAGGATGGTCCTCCCTGTCCACTAGGAGGCAGTGCCATTGGTACACTTATTTACAAGGCTCTTCTAGGACTACCTTCCTCTAATCTATGTACATTATTCTCACAGAGGACTAGAGTCTTGGACTACAGAGTCTTATGCACTGACGTCCAATGATCAGCCGTTGCTGACCGTGCCTTTTTGTCCACACAGAGTTGTACATTCAGCTCCTTCTACTTGGTCAGCTTCCAGTCTAGCTGGAGCATGTTCCAAGTTAATATCCTTGAACACTTAAGTTATTGAGATGGCCTCAATTACCTGTAATTTTTACTTGATATGTGTACCCGTCATTTTAATTACATTGTATCTGTCTGTTGTATTTATGTGTAACTTTGCTGCCTCTTGTCCAGGACTCCCTTGAAAAAGAGGTTTTTAGGGATTTTAGGGATTTTTCCCGGTTAAATAAATGTAAAAAAGTCAGATGGGGTGGAGTGGAGGTGAGTGCATCCAGGAGCGAAATATTTACAGGATTATTGTACCTGTTTAGATCCATGAGAGCAGTTTTATTGAACCTATTATTTCCCAAAGCCACTGTTTGTGACTGTAGTAGTATTAGATTTTACTGCAGTATTATACTGCAGAAGTGTTACTTCTGTCCCAATCACAAACAGGATTAACAGGTTCTTCAGAATGCCAGAGCTGTTTTAACTATTAGACTGTAAATATTAACAAACTTTGTCACGCCTATCTCCACCGTTGAAACAAAAGTCCAATCTCTTCGCTTTTATGGGGCTTTTTCAAAATGGCTGTGGGCAGAGTCTTACCGCCGGCCTGGCACAGGTACTTACTGTCGGCCTCGCTCCACCAAGGTCTGACTCAGGTACTTCCTGGCGTTCCTGTGGTCAGGGCAGGTCTCCAGGGCCAGCTCAAAGTCACTGATGGCCTTCACCAAACTGCCTTTGTTGGCGTAACTGGGGAAACAGAAACACAGGGGATATTAAGGTACACAAACTGCGGGACACAGGGAGAGATACAGACACAGAGACAGAGAAACACACAATCTCAGACAGAGACATTACACACAACCTCAGAGAAACACACACACACACACTCACAGCGCCCCTCGTGCCACCAGAGCCTCCACGTTGTTGTTGTCGATGTCCAGAGCTTTGTTGAACTCATTCATAGCTTCAACGTGACGTTCGTTTTTGAAGTGATCAACGCCCAAGCGAACGCTGCAACCAGAGACGCATGATTTATTTATATAGCAATTATCACAAGGCCATAAAGCCCTGTCCCCAAAGCAGAACACAGAAATGTACTGTATATAGCACTAAACAGACACACACAGAGACACACACACCTCTTCAAAGCCCACATCGCAGACTGCTTTTTACGAATTGAAGTAGCAAAGTCATCCTCATCAAAGAGCTTACTGTAAACAGAAACAACACAACAACAAAATCTTAGTTAATTTCAGCTGCAGATAAATCCCAATAGGGGTAATTATAATGGTTAAAACAGGCAGCATACAGTTTTTATACAATATAACACTACATGTTCCTGAGTTACCCAGGCACATACACATCAGAAGGTGAATCGTATTAGTAGCGACTTTTAAGAATGCTGCTAGATTATTCCACAGATTTACATCTCTCCTGTGATACAATTACTTTTTAAGGAAAGGAAGAATACATTGGTAAAAGAGAGGGAAGATACGATACAAGGGGGACTGATAATCTAAAAGTACAAACATTTGTTGAATATTGCTAGGGAGCTGATAATTTACAGCTTTATATACCTGTAACAGAGTATTATATCTTATGAGGTCATCAAGTTTCATAGTGTTGTATTTTAAGAATATATTTGTATGGTCCCTAAAACCAGCATAATGAACAATTTTAATGGCCTTCTTTTGGAGTCCGTATAACTGTATAACTGTACAACTGAAAGTATTTCCCCAAATCTCTGAGCAATAGTTTATGTAAAGCAGGATTAAGGAACAGTACGGGGTGAAAAGAGCTTTTTGGTCCAGAAGAAATGTACACTTGCACATTATGGCCACATTTTTCGCCATTTTCCCTTGAATGTATTTGTGGTCTCCAGCTAACTTCATGACTGATCCCACCCAGAAATGTCTATTCCTTAACTTGTTCAATTAAAGTCAAAATTGACATATCACTATTTAGTTTACAAAATATAATTTGGTGTTTTCATTATGTTCAGTGATAGTTTATTTCTACTGAACCATTCTTTCAGTTTGTATAATTATTTTGTAACCTCTGAGACAAGCAGTTGTAGATCTTTGCCAGAACCAAGAATTCTCTATGAATATACCCACATTAGTACAAATTATTGTCAATGCGATTTCTTTGCTTAGTTTGATTAAGGAATATGCAGTTGACCTGTTGTGTCTGAACCCGTACACACAGTCATTGAGTAAGTTATGTTTATTCACAAAGCTGTCCAAAAAGGTTTTTTCTCTCCAAAATCTTCAATAGTTGTGGATAATTTGTAAATTGATGCTTAATGATTTATAAATTGGAACAACCTCGGCAATCTGCATGAGGTCTGGGAATTGTACAGTTGAAAAGGATAGAAGACATAGAAATACATGTTTTCAAGGCATAGAAAGGCATTTTCAATCATGCAATCTGGGTAACCAGCATTTTTAGAGTCTTTAGACATCGCAAGATGTTAGACTTTCCATAGTCCTTTTATATTGTTTTCATTAACCTCTATCATGTTTATATAATAATTTCCTTTACAATTTTGCATTATACTTGCTAATTTATTCTTATATTTTTTAAGTTCTCTTTTTATAAATGTTTTATATAAGAAGTTCTTTATACAAGCATTCAATAACCTCTTTGTCATCCATGGGACATTTGTTTTTGTATATTTGCGCACTAAGACTGGACAATGTTGATCATATAGATGTTAGATTTTGTTAACAAATTATGTATATGCAATATTAACATCTTGTTTTCCAAGGACATTATTCCAGTCCTGATCTGACAAACTGAAAGCGTTTATCGAGCGCTCAGATATTAACCTTACATTCTTTACCATAAATTGTACTTTTGTTTTTCTGACTTTTCTGTTGTATTTTGTATAGGGTGAAAACTGTTAAGTGGTCACTGATATCATTAATCAGTACTCCACTTGTCATATCGTCAAGAACATTTTTGAAGATATAATCAATGTAGCACCGTGTGCGGTTATCCTTGTGGGGCGTGTGATTAAGTACACCACTGTACATGGTGCACACTAAATTATAGGTGTCTCCACAAATAAAGACATCTCTGTGGTTACTAAAAGTGAATTCAATATGTAGAATAAAACCTTCAAAACCTGCACCTGGTGCTTGTTCATTACAAGAAACTAATATTTTTTCTAGTTTAGCATAATTTAATTCGTCGCAAATTCAAACATATGATCAATTGCCATTGTCATTTTATCACACAATTTCACATTGAAATCTTTGTGTACATACAATGCAACTCCACCACTTAATTTGTATTCTGTTTAGATTGAACATTTAAAACTACTCAAGCTCAAAATATCCAATTTTGTTTTCCTTTATCCATGTTTGTTCAAGTTAGCCTACAAGCTAAGACATTTTAAATGAACTATGCTTTCTTGTTGATTGTCTTCATACTTACAGTTACGACATGCTTGTCGGGGTCCACATCGCTTGGCTGGTTAGTTATATTATTTTTCAATGATAATAGTTCAAGTTCCGTCTCCTGAGTGAAGCTTGTGCAATTGTCAGATGACGATGACATAAGTACTTATTCAGCTCGTATTCCTCCTTCACCCAAATAACTCTTGCCTTCTCTGGAGCCCCATTGAGCTTAATGAAGACCTTGCAGTCCAAGTCCCTTGAATCTTACTTTGTTTCCGTAGTAGCGATGTCAGTGTTTTTCTTATGTATACATTGATGTACACTTTTAGGCGTCTTTTCTTTGGGTAAGGCTTTCTTTTTTTCTATTTATAAATCGCAGAATTAGTATGAGTAACTTATTTTTATGCGGCAACGGGTGACAATACAATCTTCAATTTCCTCGCTATTGAGTGTTATCCCTCGACTTTCCATAAATTGAATCATCTGTTGCTCAACTGTGTCCTGCTTCTTGATGCTCAGCTCTCCGCCTCCTCCTGCCACAGCGGCTTTGGCATAGGAACGCGGTTTTACCACCAGTCGATCAGGCGAGTGTATTGCTCCAAGTCTGTTTATAAAGCCATAATTTTCTTATCCTATTTCAACATTTAGGATCCTTAGATCTCTCACTTCCTGCATTTTTTTATCAAATTTTCTGCATTTCTTTGACCGATGTATTAAGTGTCGTTTTAAAAGTTTCCAAATCACCCTCCATTGCAGCCGCTTTTTTCATTTTCGGCTTTGTCATTAATCCACGGTAAAGAGTGGCTTGTGACTACGTCTCCAGATTCAGTTTATTTGCCATTTGCAGTAAAAAAAACCACATTGGAATACATTAGCAAAAGTCTCCAGTGTGCACAGACAAATACAGACATAAAACAACATTAAAAGACAAAAATAAAATAAAACAGTAAACAAATGTCACTGTGAAATCGATCGACTAAAACAGTTTCAAAACAAGTGCAAATCATTAAAGTGCTCTGTTCACACTGATAACAGCTTGTGCATAAAAACTGTTAGCGTAACGAGATGTCCTGCATCTCAGAGAGCGATATCTTCTGCCAGAGGGAAGAAGCTGGAACATGGCTTTCCCAGGGTGGCCAGAAGAGTCATTGACAATCCTAAGAGCTTTGTTTAAAAGTCTGGATTTATAAAGAACCTCCAGAACAGGAAGCTCACAGCCCACGGTCCTCTTTGCAGAGAGGAGCACCTTGTTTAACGCTCTCTTTTCTTTATCTGTGATGTTTCCAAACCACACAGACACAGAACCAACAAGTAAACTCTCAATGGTGCAGCGATAAAAGTTAAGCAGAATCTTAGAGTTAGTGGTAAATTCTCTAAGTTTACGCAGAAAGTAGAGACGCTGACAACCTTTAACGACTCGGTCAGTGTTTTTAACCCATTTCAGGTCGTTAGACAGAGTTAAACCCAGAAACTTGCACTCCTCTACGATCTGCACCTGGAAGTTGTCGATTACGACAGGCAAATGAGAACTATTGCGACTGAAGTCGTAGACCAGTTAACATGTTTTCGATGCGTTCAACTGGAGGTTGTTAGTTTTACTCCACTGAACCACATTTTGTATCTCTGCTCTATAAGAGGATTCATCAGTGTCACTGATGAGACCGATGATGGTGGTGTCATCAGCATATTTGATGATCAAGTTTGAGTCAGGAGGACACACAATCGTGAGTGTACAAAGTAAAAAGCAAAGGACTCAAAATACATCCCTGAGGAGAACCAGTGCTCACAGAAACAACATCAGAAAAACAGTCATTGATTTTCACTCTCTGAGATCTGTCAGTTAAAAAGCTAAAAATCCATTTACACATGGCAACACTTAAACCGAGAGACATGAGCTTTTCAATCAGTTTACCTGGGACAAGGCAGTTAAAAGAAGAGCTATAATCCATGAAAAGCATTCTCGTGACTAGGGATGTAAAAAACTATGAATTTTCATGACCGACCACCGAGCCTCATTAACCGGTTAACCGCGTAGTTTAAAATAGTCCACGTTCTTTGAAATAACAGCCATTTCGAGCCGCGTACTTTTCATAAGTGCAGCTCTGCGTTCTACTGGATCAGAGTCGAGACAGCGGCGCCCAAACCCGCAACAGCTCTGCTGTGCTGCGGGTTAATTCCAAAACTTTCTAGCAGCAAACGACGGCTCGTTCACATGGTCAGAGCAGCGAGTGACGAGCCGCGTCTCACAGGTCTTCACAAAAGTTTAAATACAAGTGATGTGTGTGGAGCTGATCCCGAGGACCATAAACACAAACATGTTCCATGTGGTTTGACTGGAGCCGCGTATTTGCGCGAATCCTTTGGGCTCCGTGACACAGAGGAGCGCAACAGACCGGTATATGTGTGTGTGTGTGTAAATGTAAGCTCCAATGTAGTTCTGACCCGCGCCAGTGTGCAACTTTGACGGTAACAGAGGGGAGAGATGATGTGTGTGTGTGTGTTGTGTGTGCATATGTGGCTCGTGCGGCGTGAGAGTCGTCCCGGAGTTTATAATACATGGGCGCACACAGCTAGAGACCCGCTCGTCACACCGTGCAAATAGGGCTTAAAATAGCGTTATTAAGAGACCTCCCCTCTCCCCTTTTTCTCTTTTTTTAACCGACAGCTTTGACCGGTTAACCCTGTGACGGTCAACCACCGGTTAAACGGTCGCCGATTTACATCCCTACTCGTGACAGATTTACTAGTGTCCAAGTGACTGTAGACAGAGTTCAGAGCAAAGGAGATGGCATCCTCCACACTCCTGTTCTGTCTGTAAGCAAACTGGAGCGGGTCAACACTCACAGGGATCTGGCTCTTAATGAAGTCCAGCACGAGCCGCTCAAAAGTTTTCATAAGAACAGACGTGAGGGCCACAGGACGATAGTCATTCAGGCATGTCACAGGAGTTTTCTTAGGAACTGGAATGATGGTCGCCTCTTTAAAGCAGTTCGGCACAGTACAGTTCCTTAGCGACAGGTTGAAAATGTCTGTTAGCACAGGGGCAAGTTGCTCAGAGCACATTTTCAGGACACGAGGAGGGATGCCGTCCGGGCCTGGGGCTTTCCGGACTGTGGTCCTGGACAAGACACGCCTGACTTCCTCCTGAGTCACGGTGAAGGTACCTTGATTGAAACACTCAGGGAATACAGCAGGACAGGCATCAGCGGATTCAAAACGACAGTAGAACGTGTTCAGCTCGTTTGGCAGAGCTTGGCCGACAGATGCAATTTTCCCAGCGCTAGGTTTCCACGATGTGATGGCTTTAATACCGTTCCAAATGCGCCGAGGGTCATCTTCCTCAAAATAACTCTTTAACCTGTCCCCGTAACTGCGCTTTGCAGATTTAAAAGAACGTTTCAATGAGTAACAGGATAGCTTATAAGCAACTGTATCATTTGATTGAAACGCCAACGCACGCTCATGAAGTTTCAGTTTCACTTCTGCGTTCATCCAAGGGTTTTGACTAAAATGTTCTTTAATGACCTTCTGTGGGACACAACAGTCAATACAGAAGTGTATGTATCCAGACACCGCGTCAGAATTCATTGACGTCCTCTGACTGAAACACAGACCAGTCCGTAGCATCAAAACAACCTTGTAGCTTCATGCTAGCCTCCTCAGACCAACACTGCACAGTGCGAGAGGTTGGTTTATGTTCCCTGCTCCTCTGAGTATACGAAGGAAGAAGGAGAACAGAGGAGTGGTCAGACTTTCCAAAAGGAGGTCTGAGACTGGACCTGTAAGCTCCCTTCACGTTACTGTAGCAGTGATCCAGAACATGTGCTCCTCTTGTAGCTTGAGTCACATTTTGGTAAAAGTTCGGGAGTACAGTCTTTAAATTACATTTATTGAAATCCCCAGCAACAATGATGACTGCGTTAGGATGAGCAGACTCATGTTTGTGAAGGATCTGGCACAGATCCTGTAGGGCCATTGTGAACAGTGAAAGTTTACAGCTCGCATTAGCTAGAGGCTAAACAAGCTAGTGCTCAGTTTGCTTGCTGGCTCACCGCAGTGTGCAACGAGCCAGCGCCAACTGCAGTAGATAGTAAAAGTCTTTGCGCTGCAAACGTTTCAAGTGCGAGAGACTCTTAAGTTTGTTAAAACAAGCAATAGATGCAATCCAGAGTTCACGAACAGTATGAAAGCTTGTGCTGTGCTGCCGCTGAACCAGAGGTTTGAACCCCTCTCTACAGTCTCTATCCCAGCTGTCTTTATAAGGAAACTGGCTCCAGCTATGTTGTTCAAATCAGCGTCTGTTAGGGCTCACACTGTGGTGATGTCACACTCAGTCCAGTCCTGATATATGCCCTGTAGCAGTAAACTGGTAGAATTCAACTCTCCCTCAAGGTTAGGGTTCAGCTAACACTAACCCTGACCCTCCCTGTGGTGATGTGGATGCTACACTATGGTCTTGTGTGTGCGAGTAAACCCACCTCTGCAGTCCCCTCATGAGCGAAGGCGGCTGCGTGTCGCTGATCCCCACTTTCTGAAGCAGATAGTCCACCACACACGGGTTCTGGGAGCCGTGGCTGCCCCCCAGCAGCCGCTCGTAAGTCAAGGTCGAGTCGTTGGCTACGAGGGAACTTTGGCTGAGGAAGAGGAGTGAGGAGTAGGTTAGATGAGTTTCTATAGGAGAGCTAGGGGCAGCGTACGTGGATATAGAAGTGGACAGTGGGTTCCTATGTAGAGATGCACCGGTATCGGAGGATGTTTGTCTTGTTATCTACCATCAGCAAATACGAATGACATTCGCCGATGGTAGGCGTGTGCAGATACCGGGAGAGGGCGGCCGCGCACTTTCCTCAGTTGAAGAAACAAAGAAGAGGGCGGTCGTGTGGCAATATTTTACAGTAACAGAAAAAGATCAGCGTCAAGCAGTTTGCAATATGTGTTCCAGTGAAATCCAGTGAACGCGGGGTACTTGATGTTTGCTGCACGTACTCAAACAGGATTCCACATCCTCCTGCAGCGTTCTGACCCCGGAACAAAAACGGGGTCCGCTTTGTAATGACAGCGGTTCCCGTATCCAGCGACTGTGAGGTGCTTTGACAACAGCTCAGTGAACACCGTAACGTGGCCATAACCAGACCGTAATCGGACCATAGACTCGCGGCTGTTTCCCACTTGTTATAAATGCGAGTCTTTGTGTAAACTGTGCCGTTTCAAGTGCTGGATTATAAAGCCTCAGGATCATCCCATGTGTTCCCCCGACGCTCAACATTTTTCCTAACATTAATAATGCATGTTGGGTGTACACAAAAGTAAAATGTGGTTTGAACAAATCAAACAATAAAATACAACAGGCCGTTTTGTTTCTTATTTTGCAGACTTAAGAAAATGCATCGGTTTTATATAACGCTTTTTTGGACACTCAAAGACGCTTTACATGTCAATATTCTTTCACTCCATACACGGTGGTGATAAACCACTACTGTAGCCACAGCTGCCCTGGGGCACACTGACAGAAGTGAAGCAACCAGTCTGTGCCATCGGCCCCTCCGACCACCACCAACCATTAACACACACACCAGACTCATTCTAGGCAATGGGGGTGAAGTGTCTTGCCTAAGGACACAACGGCAGTTTGGCACTTTACAGCCGCAGCCGCCCCACTGTGGCTGGTGTTCCCAGAGGTTAAGTGTCTTGCCAAGGACACAATGACATCAGACAGTGGGAGTCGATGGTGAAGGTCGGGCCCGAACCCACGACCCTCTGGCTCAAAGGCCAATGCTGAGAGTGATTTTTTTTAAATATATCTTTCCACAGTTAGTGCCACTTTATTGCCAAACTCTTATTGTATTGGGAAATTATTGTTATTCTCATGTTCTTTCCTATGTTTAAGTTGTATATTTGTTATATTATTCTACTAGAGGTTTATAATAATACAATCCTATGGAAAGCCACAGGTGTCAGCTCTCAAATTATTTAGATTTTTTTTTTCTATCTTCTGCAGAAGCTGAGATATCACATTTTGAATTTTCAGGAAAACTTCAGGTTTTAGGGAGTGGTTCTAAAGTTATATTACCAGGCGTTTTAGCCCTAAAAGGTTTAACAAAACGAATCTCATTGGACATTTGAGAAGCAAGCATGAGGCGGTGGACAGCGACTGCATGCAAGCTGAAGACAAACTGAAAAACTGAAGCTGTTGTTAGTATTAGATAGCAATTTGGCCTACGTGCAGGACTGTACAAGGACTCTGATGATGACTCCATGTTTTGACTATGAAGTGTGACACGTATGTCTTTCCATGTGTGACGTGACAATGACTATATAAACTGTGTACTGACTCCATTCTGTCTGAGAGAAAGAAACAATTGAAACCACTGGAACTTGAGAGAAACATAAATAGACTTCCAGAGTTTGGCGCACCACGATTTGTCTCTGTCTGGTTCATTCCTGACATTGCCAAGAAATACATTTATATAAATAACAAAAACATCAGCCAAGTTGAATTAAACATTTGGTATCGGCCCAAAATTTCACAATCGTGCATCCCTACTCCTATGTGTTTGTTATCATTGGATTTTGTTTATTGGATTCTCTGATCTGTTGTTGTGAATCCACAACTAGTCATAAGCAAGGTTCTAACATCTACCATTAACAGAGTTAAAAGGTTAAAAATGCATATAAAAAGAGATGATCAAAAAAATATTGACAGAAATATTCTTCATAAAGAAACGTGAATATAAGCTGCAAGTTTAACATACAACTGAATCAACAGCTGGAGCACAACTGAGAGACGACAATAACACTAGAACTCAAGAGACAGCTCTGGTCCATCGTACCTGTAGTGAATGGACTGGTACCTGTAGTGCGTGGGCAGGTCCTCTTTGGCGATCACCCCCAGTTTGACATGCTCCAGACCTGGACACAGCACCGCCTGGTGGAGGGACACTGTGATCTTCTCCTGGTATCGATCAATGTCCTTCACTCCAGCTGAAGAGTAAGTTCGATAGATTTATTTAAAACCAGCAGAACACAATACAATTTATTCTTGCATAGCCCTATATCACAACAGAAGTCAACTCAGAGGACTTAACAAAACCATTGAAATCACCAACACAGATCAGAGAATCAACAGTTAAAACACATAAAGAATATAGAACACATGTTAAAAAAAATTCTATACATGTTGTAGAATATTAAAGTGTCCTGGATCATCACCACATTTTAGTTGGACAACTGTCCAACAGAGCTTCCTGCATCGGCAAGGAAAAATTCACACCAACACAAGTACACCTTAGGGAAAGGCAATAATTGTCTGCGATAAGATAAAAATTTCACTTTTGCCGCTTCGCTTGTTTGCCATCTCTGTGCTGCACTCGCCCCACCTACTTTTGCTCCCCCTCGGCCCCTAGCAGCTATAAAGTAAACATGTTCGGAGGAAACAAACTTCTAAACGTCCAAAAAACGCAGAGTGTAGAGTATGACATAAGCACAGGGTGGTGTAGCGTCAGAGTCTGTTGTATTTCATGGTATGGTATGGTTTTCATTTTTACAGGGACAGTGTACAATAAACATTAGCCAGAAGGAGAGATGCATTGTACCAGGTTTTAGCAGCAGTGCTAATTTACACCTGAAGTCCCTGAGGACACGGCACATTTTGTCGTCATTGAACAACATGGCTTTATACCAGAGACAGTTAACTTTATACGCAGCTAGAAACAAAACTTAAGGTTACTTAGCATAACCTCGAGGCAATACTTTGCGATACAAGAACTTCCGCGACTGTACAATACGGAGCGATCGGCTAAGTTGGATTTTTGGATCAGGGTTTTTTATTTTAAACGTAAACTGTAGTTTTTACTCCTATCTAGCGTTGAGATCATATAATTGCAAGTCTACTTCTACCACCAACACTACAGAAGCCTTCGAAGACCATATGTAATTTTTTTCAGTGGTCCCCAACACCTGGTAATTCACCGGACCACTAAGGAAAGAATCCTTTAGTTTGATAAATGACAGGATCTCTCTAAACAACACCGCGTCACAAATATGCATGTACTAGGTGGACATGAAAACAAAGTCTGCGTTGTGAAGCAGCACACGCTTATAATATATAGCTTTACAAATGCAAAGAGGAGAGAAGAGACTCATGGAGGAATGGGAAATATGTGGGAGCTTAATACCACGATGATCAGGAGACCAAGACATTGGACATGGGCACAGCCGCGGCAGAACTGAAGCTCAGTTTATTATCAGCTTTCACCAGGCGCTACATCAGCATCAAGGTAAGAAAACAGAATATTCACTCAAGATGCAGATATTCTGGTGATTGTTTTGCGGGGATTCTGTGCGTTTTGCATATTTGAGGCTCGTCCTTGAATAAGTTTTGTTGAAACTTGTGACATAGTAGTTGGACTCGGATCAGGTCAGAACATCCTGAGACTCGTGTTGCAGATTCTGCCTCAATCTCATTATTGTCAGTGTGAAAAAGTTACGTATTGTTCACACTGTTGTGTACAAACTCCACAATGTGCCTCGTGTTGTGTTAACACTGTCTTTGTGCGTGTTGTTTGCAATGTTTACACTTTGCTGCTATGACACCGGTTTCTAGATTTTTCCATATTTTTTTTCTAAAAGATTGTTGTTTGGGTCATTCTTTTACATAACTGTGGTCCTTCATGATCCCTTTTTGTAACTTGTGGAAACGGTGGAAGCAATGATATCAATAGCACCTGTGAGACGAAAACGGGAGTTAACATGTTTTTGCATTTGGAGCAACTGTAAAAATTTCAGTGCCTTTAAATGCTGCAGAAGCACTTTCTTCCTATACGCACATTAAAGGACGACTAAACACCAAATCAACCTTTTTTAACTCATAAACTGCATAAATATGTTTCTTATAGTGCTCTCTACATATCCTGGTAATTTTTTTTGACATTTTAGTGCAAATTAGATAAAATTTCCCTTTCTAGCCAAAAACTGTCTTGGCCTCTCCATTGGCTCTGGAGTACTGTGTGACGTCTGGCCTTAGCCAGGCAACGCCTGTTGTAACGTCTGGGTCTGGTCCCAGTGTTTGCGATTACAATCGGTTGAATGGGCAGGGCGTAATTATTTTTCAAAACGATTGTTGTTAGGATCGTTCTTTTACATAACTGTGGTCCTCCATGGTTACTTCTTCAAACTTGTGAGGGCGCAGTGAAAGCAACGATATCAGTAGCTCATGTGAAACAAAAACGTGATTCTTGCTTTATTTTTGTCCCTTATCCAACACTGTTTTTCAAGATGGCGCATTGACACGGAGAGCACTCCTCTCTCATGGACACTTATAAGCCTATGAATACAATTCAAAAAACATGGTGGAGGTAAATATTCTTAAAATGGTCACATTTGTCATTCGTTAACATGTTTTTTCATATGGAGCGACTGAAAATTACACAGGGTGGCTTTAATTTATTTCAGGGTTAAATTATATTTTTTGTAAGCAGGAAATTAAAGCAGATGTGACAAAAGCGCTTTGTTCCTTTTTGAACCAACTCTTCTTTGAGATTCAAATAAATAAATAAAAGACATTGGAAATTGGTATATTTGCATTTTTAGTTTTTGGAGGGTTAATTATCCTGTTAAAATAACGTTATATATTGTATATAACGGGATATAAAATTTTATATATATATATATATATATATATATATATACACACATCTATATCGAGATTTTTTTCTCCATTTCGCCCAGGCCTAGTACCCCTCACTCATAATTCATCAAAATAATACAAATATGATGTGCGCACAGCTGAAGGCTCCCTCTCCTCCATGTTCTTTTCTTCAGCACTTTTTTTTCAAACAATGTTTTTATTTCATCAGCTGAATCGTTCCAGAGAGTAACTCCTCACAAGAGCAGGAAAATAAAACCAAATAATGTGTTGTTCTTCAGTAGGACTTACCTCTGATGAAGTCCCCGATCTGGTAATAAGACAGAGGGTCATCATGGCTGCCGGACGAGGGGATCTCTCTGATGTGACAAAGAGCCTGCGAACAACAAGTCGTTTTAAACCAGAAGGAAAGAGGTGTTAAAACACATTCATAGATTCTCATTCAATGTATTTGCCCTAAATCACAAAAGCAGTCGTGTCGGAGGACATTTATGGATATTATGGACCAATGGCTCCTATGTGTTTGTTATTATTGATGCATTTCCAAAATGTATGATTTTCTGATCTGTGGTTGGTGAATCCACAACTTTGTAATGTCCTCTAAAACGACACAATAAGGAGTTACAGGTCTGTGAGAGCCAGTAATCTTGCTTGTTTGTAGATGACCAAATTCTTTATTTCAGCATGATTTGCAAATCAGATGTGATTCGGTCTCTCATAGTTGAGATATACCTATGATAAAAACTACAGGCCTCCTTCATATTTTTAAGTGGGAGAACTTGCACACTTGGTGGCTGACTAAATACTTTTTTGCCCCACTGTACATGGATTGTAAAGCTCCGTCTGACTGGACCAGCTGACGGTTATGGATCTAATCCATCTTTAATACCAGGATGTGGTGTATATGGGGAATTTTTCTCTGTATTTCTAGTGGTCGCCATAAAAACAGGGACCATCTCCATAAGTTGATGTTTTTCAGAACCAGAGCTGGAGGATTTCACTTATTGAACATGCTCTTGGTGGTAGGGAAAACCAGAGCACCTGGAGGAAACCTATGCGAACAAAGGGAGAACAAGCAAGCTCCAGTCCAAAAGACCTTGTTCTAACCAGGTTTTGAAGACAGAACCTTTTTGCGAATAAGCGAGAGTGCTACAGTTCTCAAATAATTCTTTTGTTAAGCCACTTTCTACAGACGGGAAGAGCTTACAGAGACGTCCAGGTCCTCGATGTCCCTCTTCATGCCGGCCGCGGTGCCGAGCAGAGTGAGGAAGAAGCCGTACTCTCGCACATTGTTGATTCTTCCCAACACCACGTCGCCCTTCTCCAGGTCTCTGTACAACATCGCCCTGCGCTCCTCATACGGCACCTCCATGAAGAGCTCCAGAGGAGGCAGCCGACCATAGGGCTCTTGAGACACACACATACACAGACACACACGGTTTTAGCCCACTGTCTGTGTTCATCCATTCATTTTCTTCTGCTTCATCCATTGCCGGGTTGCGGGGGCAGATGTCTAAGCAGAAACGTCCAGACTTCCCTATCCACACACACACTTATCATCCAAGGGGACCCCAAGGCGTTCCCAGGCCAGTTGAGAGACATAGTCCTCCAGCGTGTCCTGGGTCTTCCCCAGAGTCTCCCTATCTCTAAGGGAGCACCCAGCCACTCTGTGGGGGGAAACTCAATTTGACCGCTTGTGATCTCGTTCATTCGGTTATTACCCAGAACTCATGACCATAGGTGAGGGAGGGAATGAAGATTGACTAGTAAATCGAGAGCTTTGCCTTACAGCTAAGCGCCCTCTTTACCACAACAGTCGGATAGAGCTCTGACCGCAGACACTGCTCCCTCTTCACTATAATGGTCTGATACAGCGACTGCGCACGCTGCACCAATCCGCCTGTCAATGTCACGCAATGTGGCTTTTGGAACCTCCATCCATCCATCCATTTTCTACCCTTTAATCCATTTCTGGGTCAGAGGGGTGGCAATAAGAGATGTCACCCAAGTCTCATAGCACCAGCCCCTCACTGACCCTCTGCAGGTGGTGAGTCCACAGGAGGACGGCTGCTCTCTGAGTGTGAGCATAGCCTTGATCTTTCAGTGGGGGCTTTGGGCAAAGTGGGGTTAAGTGTCTTGCCCAAGGACACAACGACAGCAGTCATCAGTGGGAGTCGGTGGAGAAGGTGTAGAGGTATGAATTGAACCCACGACCTTCAGGCCTGAAGGCCAATGCTCTACCAACTGAGCTACTGTCATGAGACATTAAAACGCAGGGTTCTCTCAGCGTCCCTCTGACATCACAGGTTCAGTTTGATCAAAGCTCCACAGAGGAAAAGACAAGGTTTACCCTTTCCTCAACCAGAGACTTTATACTTTATACTGTCAGGTTGATTCCAGAGTGGTAGATTCCGCACCTGTCGTTTCCTCTTCCTCATACTCGGGTCTCTGGGAGTTTGGGACTCTCCAAGAGCGACTGAAGAGGAGGTCAGCTTTGCGGGCGATAAATTGCTCCACAAGGCCACTGGTGCTGTTCCAGTCAGTCTTTCTGCTCGAAAACAAACATGTGTTTAACAGAGACTCCCCATTACAGAGGATGGACTGATATTAGTATATGTTATTCCCCTAGAGATACCCCGTTCCTTCAGCTATAAAACTGTACAACAGATCTATTCCAACCGGGCCTTTCTGATTGGAGTTTGCATGTTTTCACCATGTCTGGTGGTTTCCCCTTCCACTAAAATCATGTACAATAGGTCTGGCATGCACCTTCTGTACTAGCGACCCTGCTCCCATCTCTGTATGGAAAGAGACAAATGCCCACATTTGTAAACCACTTTGTGACTATGGTCTGCGAAAGATTACCTACTCACTTCCTTACTTATTGTTGTTGTGTAGTATAAAGTATTTTTTTTTTATTAATGTTTTTGCTGCTGGAAGCCTGTATTCCTCCTACAGGGATTGAACAGTCAATCATTCATTCACTCAACCAGTAGTTGCCTCGCTTCAGTCAGTGTGCCACATTGACTGTTGTGTGCCAGCTGGGGCACACTGAGACATGAATGAAGTCTTTGAATGTCCAAAAAACCCGCTATATAAAGCAATGACAATGATGCATGTACTGTATGTATGTCTCTATAATGGCAGACAGTGCAGACCCCAGTTCTCACCTTTCCTGTATGGCTTTGCTGAGGTCCACCGCCACCGCCTGGAAGTCTGGGTTCTCGATCTGTTCAGACTGGAGCTTCTGGAACAGTGACGCCCCGTGGAAACTCACACATTGCTTCAACAGTTCTCGGTCCATCCTGTCGCAGTCACATTCTCCCACAAAGGCTGCTCGCGTCACACACACACATAACACAGGCCACGCTACTGCCTTCAAAACTATCAACACTGCGTTAGCTCATGGGGCTAGACCGAATGTGTAGTTTAGCTTAGCTTTAGCTTCGCGTAGTTTGTGCAGGATTTAAGCAGCTAACTTAGACAAATAAACACTTAAAGAAGTAGTTTGGCCTCAAAGCTCTAGAAAAAACAAGATGAATAATTAAAGGGTATATTCACATAGCAGAGATAAACTCAAAACAACCGTGTACGTGGATCAAGCAGGGTTTAGCGTCCAAGGCAGTACGCATGCGTGCAATGTGTTACCATTAAATTGTTCAAAGAAACAAGTATACGTTAAGTAGTTCCTACTGGTTGTATTTCAACGTCTTCTTTGTTTGTTTTTATACATTCAAACAAAATAAGAGTATATTCAAAGATATGCTTTAGGGACGCACATAAGCTCACGTTAATTTGTCCATATGTTGAGATTGCGATTAATATATACATTGAGGTAACAGAAAGCCAGTTATTATAGTATTTTTACTAAAGCAGTTTAAAATGTTATGTTGGGAAAAATCTTGATCAGATGTACTCTTAACTTGTTTATCATTTAATGTTTTGTAATTTTAAAATAAACATTCTATCACATGTTCAGTTGTTTTTTTGACAGAAACAACAAATGCACACTGTCCCTGTTAAAGTAAATAAAAAATATATAATGCACTGATTAATTAACTGACAATATACTGGGTAAAAGTTAAGTGTATGAATCTTATCTCAATATTATCATATTAAATGTTCCATATTGAGCTCTTCTTCATGTTTCACAGTCCATCCTATGCACATGTGTGATAATAATTTGAGTGACACCATACAGCAATCAAAACTTGTGAGGTTGTAGCAATTTCTTGCATAGACTAACCCGTTGTCTTTTTGCGCAATCTGAGCGATTCTATCTATGCCATATGTAACCAGTGTTGGGAACATTATTTTGAAAAAGTAATTAGTTATAGTTACTAGTTACTTCTCCTGAGAAGTAACTGAGTTAGGGTTAGATATACTGTGTAATCTATACAGTCTATGCAATGTACGCATACATGTTGAGAGGGTGATTGGTTTAGTACGCAGAAAATATGTCATGCTACAAAGTACTTTGTCGATCCATTTGCTAACAACCAAGGTTGGAGATTCTGTAGCACCAATTGACAAGATTGTAACTGTATGCTGTGCCCTAACAAACCTCAGAATCAGAATCTGTTGTTCCTTTTGATTAATTCAAGTCTGCCAAGCTCATCTTTTTTACTAATCAGACAGTAAATATTTATTTTCCAACATGATCAAGCTAAGCTGTAAATTTGAGTGATACGAAAAAACAAAAACAAAACACATCAATATTTCTCATAAATTGTAGGGTCTAGTGCAGAAACCACATATGTGACTTGTCGGAAATCTCAAGACATGATAGTTGTGTGAACTTTTGAAATTAAGGTCTTAAGACAAAGTTTGTGGTTATTTTGAATCACTCCATGAAAGCCCAATTTTTGGCCCATAAGTTAGAACGGCGGAGATAGGCGTGACTACGTCCGTTAATATATACAATCCATGGCACAGAGGGGCTCCGCCGCGCTCTAACCGATCGGCGCTGCCGATCAGAGCGGAGCTAGAGCGGGAAGAAAACAAGCATAGTTTGTTGCATTAAAGTGTGGATTTAAACAAAACCAATTTGACAAAAAAAAGTTCAGGATGACAAGGGACACTAAAATCCCCAAAAAGTCCAATTTTGTTAAAGCTGCAGGTTCTCTGTCAGCTGAGGTCGAGCCATTTTAGTTTACATTGAGTTCTATGGGATATTGTTCAGGGTAGCCTGCGTGAATTTAGTCTGCAGTACCACGTGCGCCCCCTGTGCCCACTTGTGGGATAGCTATAAGCTAGTGTCAGGGATGAAGCAGACAGAGACGGATCGTGGTACGCCAAACTCTGGAAGTTTATTTAAGTTTCTCTCCAGTTCCAGTGGTTTCCCTTGCTTCTTTCTCTCAGACAGAATAAAGGCAGTACACAGTTTATATAGTCATTGTCACGTCACACATGGAAAGACGTGCAACACAGAGACAGTCACATCATAGTCAAAATAATCAGAGTCCTTGTACAGTCCTGCACGTAGGCCATATTGCTATCTAATACTAACACTCACCCCTTTGATCACATAATCACATGTGATCACTCAATTTGATCAATCAATAAAGTGGAAAAAGAAAAAAAAAAATCGAAAAAAAAACTTTTAAAAAATTATTAAAAACAAAGAAAATGTATGCATTGAACTCATAATCATCAAATCAATATCAGTGGATTTTATCCTCTATCCTGGGAAAAAAAACCAAAACAAAAAAGTAAATAAATAAACAAAAAACAAAACAAAAATAAAAATAAACACTATTGGACACAGTAGAACTCAGCAGATTCAGTCAAAACACAGACAAAAACAAGCTGAGTCTCAAATTAGAAGCTCATTTAACTTTTATTACTCTACTATTATTCTAATGATAATTGTTTACACTTCACTTAATTCCCTGTATTATTATCACTTTTCAATCTTAGACTGTGTACCTTCTAATCTATTTACAAATATGTTTGCATATTTGCTTTTATTGAGCCATATTCTTAAACATACATTTTAATCTAATAAATCTCTCTGTAGTTTTATACTTTCATTATCAGTGGCTTTGTGCTAATGGGATTTTGCTCTATGTCTATTCTAGATTCTCAGGAATAAAACTGAACACAGAAAGACAAATGGTTAATATAAACATTATTACAAATACATTTGTTGAACCAGGAAGTGCTGTCACTTCCTCCTCTCAGGCAGTTTGGGATGGATGTACATCATTAATCAAATTAGTATTATCCTTACAAGAGCTAATCTATTTTAGCAGGTTTGGGGTTGGGGTCAGTTATTCTACAATGGTGTTTGATTCTCTAATCTGTGCTGGTGAAACAACAGCTTCTCAAAGATGCTTTTGAATCTCTGTTGGTTCTAATCTATCTCATTGATCTAGGCATTAATTTAGGCTACACTCATATGAACTTTTTGCATTGCCAACATTCACTCATGTTTGAACACAAGTGAATTTGGCAAGTATCTAATAAAACTGTAATGAACTTTATCTACTTTTGAAGTAAAGGTTTGTGAAATGGTCCCTTTACCATTTGATATTACCACTGGCTAAAAATAATCTCTATTTTATGGTTGATGCATTTATCTAATTCTTTTTTTACACTATTTTTCACTCTAAAGCTTGGTTGCAGCTTGAGCAAAGGCATATTTCTAATTTGTGACTTCTGTCACTTTTAATATCTCTAAAATAATTCTGATTCTAATATTTTAGCTTCTCTATCAGAAGGATGACATTGTATGGTACTATTTGAACTCTTACGTTGAAATGTGTTTATGAACAACAAAAGAAGTCAAATTCTACTTTTTTACTACTATTTAACATCTAATAAAACGCTACAATACCCATACTTTATCATTTAAAAAAAATTTAACAGTTGCTCAGTCTCCCAGACTAAAAAGTCAAAGTTTTGGCTGTCAGATGTCTGAATACTTGTATTGCATTTGGTCACAGTTGTGGTTCTGGTTGTAGCAATAGCATCGGCAATAGACGTTTTTCATTGGCTGGTTCTTGTTCGCAAATGGCTGTGTCCAATAGATCATCAGATGTCCAGAAGCTAGGGACAAACAAAAACAAAAGAAAGAATCATGCAGCCAGCGAAAATTCAATTTGGTAGACGTTAACCAAAATCCAAGCCGGCTCGCATCCCCAGCCTATCGCTCAGCAGACGCCCCCTTCCAATCATCTGTACCGACTACGCCAGCCGCATAAAAACGGAGAAACTCCCACTCTCGGCCTCTGAGCCTTGCAAGCCCTTGAAGCCTTGCAGAGAATCGTCTGGAGGAATCGTTTTCGTCTACTCACGCTACTCGGCGCGACCCTGGCGTCCTCCGTCTGGCTGCTCGTGGTCTGCTCCTCCTCTGCGCGTCTCCTCCTCCGCGTCCCTGCACCTGCTGTGGTTCGCGTATCTCAACTGCTCTCCTCCTCTGCGGGCTCTTTCTGCGGGCTGCTCCGCGGGGCCCTCCGCGGGTTCTGTGCGGCTCGTTCCTCGTGGTCTGCTGCCGCACGCAGAAGGTCTGGCGGTGCCGTGCGTGTCCCTGCCTCGATTCGCGGTGCCGCGTTGTCCCGTTGCTTTCCCAAGTCTCCTGGCATGTGAGTACAGTGAGTGTGCCGACCGGACGGATTAATCCCGGAGTTTTGGGCTGCAGGCGATTGGTTTTTGCCCCGCGCACTTGACTGCAGGCGTCAGTTTTTTTCGCCCCGTGCTTGGTCTGCAGGCTCCGTTTTCACATGTGTCTGAGCTAACCGAGGGGCAATGCATATTAAATGGCATCAATCTCTATCGTCTGTGGGATATACGAGGAGCTATGTGCATTAATTCAGATTCATGTTCTGCCACTTGCAGTAAAACCATGCATTTAAATAGCTAGGTCACTGGTATTAAATTGGGTAACTAAACTGCAGTTGTCGCATTTTGAAAGTGCAGCAGAAAGAAAAAGGGCCCAACGTGAATCTGCAATGGGTGTCGGTTTTTTTTTCCTCAGGCTGTTAAACAACCATGGGCATGGTTCTCTGACCGCCGCTGCTGCCGGTCCCCGCTGCCGTTCCTACTGATGCCTGATCCCGCCGCCGCTGTTCCTGCTGCCGCTCCTGCTGCTGCCTGTTCCTGCTGCCGCTCCTGCTGCTGTCTGTCCCTGCTGCCTGCTCCTGCTGCTCCTACTACTACATGTGCCGCTGCTGCTGTTCCTGCGCTGCCGCTCCGCAGGCTCCCAGACTGCACCCGTCTCTACGGCTCGGCTCTTTCAGACACGTACGTAACCTGGCTCACGGAGACAAGCGGCGCACGCTGGCGCGACACGTCTGTTTGTTCGTATGAATCGCTTTGTGGTGCTGCTGCTCCCGCTAATGCTGCTTCTGCTGCTTCATACTGCTACCGCTACTGCTGCTACTGCTGCCGCTGCTGCTTCATACTGCTACTGCTGCCGTGCTGCTGCTGCTTCATGTACTTTGTCATCTCTCTTCACTTCGCTTCTCTTACTGAAACACTAAACAGCTACAACATATTCTACTGCCGTGGCTTTGATACAGGATTTTGCCGTTATTATCTACGGATGCTGCAGCTGCTGCTGCCACGGCTGATACAGGTCGTTGCCGTTATTATCTGAGGTTACTGCTGCTACTGCTACTGCTACTGCTACTGCAACCCACTCTCTCAGAAGCTTATCCTGCTTCTAATGGACGCAGCCCGGCCGAGTATGCCGCGCTGCGCTAGACTCGCACCTATGCTCCCAGGGTCGCTTCGGCGGTCATGCTTCATCTCTCTACTTAATCTTCTGATTCTATCAGATGCAGCTGGCCGAGTAGCTGCGCTGAGCCGTCAATCTGACTCCTAATCAAAGGCATCCATACCCGTATTCTTCACTCTTCCGATCGCAGGCTCCCCATCATGCTGCCCATCCTGCAGCGGCTCTGAGCGGCACTGAACTCCGGCTCATCTTCCAAGTACGTGTCTGCCCTCCTCGCAGCATCTTCCTGCTCTCCTTCTATGGCTTCTCTGCATAAGCGTCTCACCATTGCTCACTCAACCTTCATGCGGTCCGAGACACGGCTTTTCCCGACCATCCTACTATCCTGATTATCTACTCTCCAACCCAAGATTCTAAGCGTAAGGGCGCCTGCAACTTCAATGGCCCTCTCCGACATGTCTCTGCCCCTACAGGTCTCCGCTTCTACACGGACGTGCCCCTTCCGTGGGTTTTGGGGGTTTTTTTTCCAGGACCATTGGGTTGCCGGGCCGTGGCCGCTACTTTCCACCGGAGCATCTCCTCTGCCCTACACGAGATATTCCCAGTGGTCGGGGCCTGCGCGCTGCGGAATCACACGTGGCAGAGAAAGAGGATCTCTGTCACGTGTGATAATCTCGACGTAGTGGAAGCTTACACAAAGGTCGCTCTCTTTCACCCAACATAATGTCCCCTGACCATTTCAACCTTCATCTCAAACATTCAAAGACCAAGGCGCCTGCAACATAATAATAGCTCGCTCCGACACATCTCTCTGCCCCTACAGGTCCATGATGCGTTACACTCGCCTCCGCTGAAAAAAGGAGATTTTAACGGACCTCTAATTCTCACTCCAGACAACCTTCCCATCACAGCAACCTGGTTCAGAGCTCAGCTAAGATCCCTACTGCTCCTCTGCAATTGTCTCCCCAGCTCCATACAGCCCACTCCCTCAGGATAGGCGCTGCCACGCGCGCGGCCTCGCTGGGGCTCCCCCACACCTCTCTGCAACAGCTGGGGCGCTGGTCCTCTTCGGCTTTCTCCGCCTACATCAGGCCAGACGCGTCCGCTATCCTGGCTGCACAACGTCTACTGGCTTCCTCGTAAGCTCCCAGCAAAGCAATACAAAGCAAAGTAAGTGAAGCAATAAGATTCTGGTGGCGGCACGCACTTTTCTCAAACACTCTCCGCTACCGCAGCGTCTGACGTAACGTGATGCGAACGCTCACGTTCCCAGCGCGCAAAGATAACCCTGCCGCAGCGTCTGGTTGATCGTGATGCGAGCGCTCACGTCCCAGCGCTCAAAGATAACCGCATATAACGGTCACAGCATATAGCGATAGCGGTCACAGCATATAGCGATAGCGGTCACAGCATATAGCAAAAAATGGTTAGCGGTCACAGCATATAGCAAAAAATGGTTAGCAGCATTGCGCTGGCGGTCACAGCATATAGCGATAGCGGTCATAGCATATAGCGATAGCGGTCACAGCATATAGCGATAGCGGTCACAGCATATAGCGATAGCGGTCACAGCATATAGCGATAGCGGTCACAGCATATAGCGATAGCGGTCACAGTATATAGCGATAGCGGTCACAGCATATAGCGATAGCGGTCACAGCATATAGCGATAGCGGTCACAGCATATAGCGATAGCGGTCACAGCATATAGCGATAGCGGTCACAGCATATAGCGATAGCGGTCACAGCATATAGCGATAGCGGTCACAGCATATAGCGATAGCGGTCACGACGTCTGTCCCCTCCAAACCAGGCTTCGAAAACAAACAAATCAACACGCAGCCTTTTTGGGGATTGTACGCGCTCCATCGCAGGAGCCTTTCCGATCTGAAGGCCGCACCGGGACCTAGGGCGCCAAACCTCCTTTCATAAAATACTCTAAAACTTCCTGTTTTCTCGTCTCTCCAAATTGAAATGCAGCCAGCGAAAATTCAATTTGGTAGACGTTAACCAAAATTACCCCCTCCAAGCCGGCTCGCATCCCCAGCCTATCGCTCAGCAGACGCCCCCTTCCAATCATCTGTACCGACTACGCCAGCCGCATAAAAACGGAGAAACTCCCACTCTCGGCCTCTGAGCCTTGCAACCACCGCCTCCCCTCCTCCTCCTCTTCACCCTGCCTCCAATCTGCCTTCAATCTGCTTCCCGCTGCCAAATGCCGCCACCAGTGCCTAGGTCCCGGGGGATTGTACGCGCTCCATCGCAGGAGCCTTTCCGATCTGAAGGCCACACCGGGACCTAGGGCGCCAAACCTCCTTTCATAAAATACTCTAAAACTTCCTGTTTTCTCGTCTCTCCAAATTGAAATGAGTATCTGTCTCATCTAGCACTCATCAATGGCATGATTTTAGAAATATAAACATCACTCCCCAGTTTTCTCTCTCAGATCCTCAGGTCCTCAGGGTCCCCTGAGGGTGAGTCTCAGTCGTCATCAGGTCAGGTCATATTTCAAGAGATGTCATCTTGGACATCAGTAGAGTCAAAGCCATGGTTTTCGTCTCTCCAGATGCACATCGGATCTCCAGATACAGTCTTTTCACTTGGGTCGCTCTTTGCGATGCACTTCTGGTCAATGGTGCAGTGTCTCAGTTCCTGTACACAGCTTGTTATGCAGTAGTTACTTTTTATGGTTAAGTCATTTTTAAGTCACTTTCCACACTTGTAACAAAAGGCACTCTTAGTGTTTAACGTTTCCCTTTTTATTATTACAGTACTTTTAATTTTTACACCATGGTTTCACTAACTATTTTCTATTCTCTATTCTCTGCCCCGGCTACTCCAAAGGCAGGGACCCCGCTACATCAGGGGTTCCTTTTTCTCTCTGTCCTGACTACTCCAAAGGCAGGGACCCCGCTACATCAGGGGTTCCTTTTTCTCTCTGTCCTGACTACTTCAAAGGACAGGGACCCCGATACGTCAGGGGTTCCTTTTTCTCTAATCTTATCTATAGATATTAGACATTTGGCAGACCTCAAAACAGACCATAATTTAATTCACTCAATTAGCGGACTTTGAATAAACAGGTGTCCGCTCTTACCTTTTGTCGAACAGGGCGCCAGGCACCGTCAGAAGTCCACCAAATATCAGCTTTTCCACGTCCAACCGGGTCTCCAGATCATGAACCAGCGCTAACTAGTACCGGGAACTAGTTTCCATCGGCAGAGACCAATCACACGTCAGAAATCCCCAGAATGTGGACATGGGAAAACAATTTTAAACGCTCAGTCCAAAAAACAGGACACAAAAAAATATAGTGAGAGAGCAAAAAAGTCCCGGAGCCGGTCGCCTCTCCAGCCTGCTGGACCGCTCCCAGGCCCCCGATACTCTCAGCTCTCCCACGCCGAGAAAAAGAAACAAAGAAAACTCCCTCAAAACAATCCAGAGAATGGTGCACACTGAGCCGCACATCCTCCACCAAATCTGTCAGGGATGAAGCAGACAGAGACGGATCGTGGTGCGCCAAACTCTGGAAGTTTATTTAAGTTTCTCTCAAGTTCCAATGGTTTCCCTTGCTTCTTTCTCTCAGACAGAATAAAGGCAGTACACAGTTTATATAGTCATTGTCACGTCACACATGGAAAGACGTGTCACACAGAGACAGTCACATCATAGTCAAAATAATCAGAGTCCTTGTACAGTCCTGCACGTAGGCCATATTGCTATCTAATACTAACACTAGTAATGCCCTATCCAGATATTTTTATAGATCCATGCCCTCAACTCAAACGAGTTGATCTAGAGCCTGTGAGTCCGCCTCCCCCCGCCCGCACTGTGGCGTAGCCTCACGCTGCGTTGTTTATCTCCAAAGTAAACTCTTCGATTCGCCGGTACATAGTAATTTCAGACCTCAAATTAAACTTTTATCAACAATTGCAATCCGACACATTGAGCCCTGTCCTCGATCCAGAATCAGACCCTAATCATTTAGTTTACAGAAGTATAGGGCAAGTTAATAGCACTGTAGTGCACTTACAGTTTGAGGCTTCGTGTAAGCATCTTTTATCGTGTGATTAACACTGGTTTCCAAATCAGCTTTTGAGTAAGTCCAGTTTCATGGTAACTAAAGTACTGGAACAGTCTTACTGAAGTGCCATCCATCAATCCATTTTCTACCCTTTAATCCATTTCTGGGTCAGGGGGGTGGCAATCAGAGATGCCACCCAAGTCTCATAGCACCAGCCCCTCACTGACCCTCTGCAGGTGGTGAGTCCACAGGAGGACGGCTGCTCTCTGAGTGTGAGCATAGCCTTGATCTTTCAGCGGGGGCTTTGGGAAAAGTGGGGTTAGGTGTCTTGCCCAAGGACACAACGACAGCAGTCATCGGTAGGAGTCGGTGGAGAAGGTGTAGAGGTGGGAATTGAACCCACGACCTTCAGGCCTGAAGGCCAATGCTCTACCAACTTCTTAGTCTTAGTGAAGTGTCCCAGATTAATTGAATCGTCAGAGGCAGTTCCCTGTGACAAAGGTCGAGCCGCATTCTTCCTCTTCGGAACAAATAGTGCGTCACATAATTGCACCAAAAACATGTTTTCTCCAAGTTGACATGATTCGAACAGTTTTACTCGCTGACAAAAGCAGAAAAATGTGGTGGATGCAAGACCATACCATAGCTACACGCTGCACTCGGGAGCTAACTGTGCGCACGCCGTTATTCGCTGTTTCGATTTGTCAATCACCTCCTGGATTTTAGTATTATTATTATTGTTATTATTTTTGACAACTAACAGCATATTTATTGTGTATTGTTTTCCCTGTTTTGATGACAGTATTTGAGAACCATTTTAAATTAAAGCCACTCTCGCAGCCACCTCCTCTTGCCAATGAATTTGCAAATGAATTTGATCGGACAAGAATTACCAACAAAAAAGCTCGTTAATAGATTTCAGAGCGCCCCTAGTGGTCACCTGTGGGACATGCACCATCTGCGTAACGTAGAACTTTGCTCGTACGGATGTAATCATTTGATTGTGTGACTTTGGTGAAGATCAGAAAAGTTTAGGTTAGTGGCACTCTAGAGTCATATTAGGTGTGTATTTTCCCACCATTACGTATAGGCCATAATCAACTATCAGTGATATGTCTTTCAGATCTGTAGCTCTAAGCCTGTAGCCATGAGAGCAGAATAAACAAGAACTTTTATTCGACTGCCTCGCTTGTAAATGGTGTTGATTCTAACTTTTTTGAAATTGAATCCTTTTGGCGGATAAATATAAATAAAATGAAACCAAACTCATAAAACAAAACATTATTTGTATTCTGTGGACCTGGGCGTTTCACTGCCTCTCGAGATTGAAAGAGAAAGATCGCCCTCTGACTAAAGGTTGAAGGAATCCATGAAAAAACTGCTCTGTGTATGAAGGCCAAATAGCACTGTTGATAAGGTTAAGGTTTCCATGATTTTTCTGGTTACAAAACAGAAAGGCAGTTTTTGCTTTTGTACTCAAGTAAGGACTACAGAGTTCTATATACTATATATTTATATTGAGCTGTATCAATATTGATTGATTGATATTGAGTGATTTTACTATAAGAACAAAGACTAAATTACCCATAAGTATTGATCCATCCATTTTCTTCCGCTTAAAGAAGTTTTCCCCGATATTTTTTTATGAGTTTATAATAATGCTTCTTACCACATACATGATGCATTATATTCCGTAATTTAAGTGAAAACTTGAGCTCTTTGATTCAGCTTGTGTATGAATTCAGGCCGTAAAAAGTACTGAGTAGAGACTAAGGCCCCGCTCCACCGGCTGTGTAAAACGGACTACGTATCCATCCAAACATGTCCGTTTCATCTTCGTTTCCGTTATCTCCATGAGGGCGAATGGAAGTGGCTCCACTGCCCGCAACATGTGTCCGTCTGACGCGCGTAGGGAGCAGTCCGTCCACGGAGGGTGCAACTGACACGGACGGACGAAATAGAGACAATTGTATTTTTTACGTCCGTCGAAGCGTGTCGGGTCCGTTTTCCATTGAAAATACAATGGAATAATATATTTACCACTTTATTAAACATGTATTGATATATGCGGTGGTCCTGGTTATAAGTGTTTGTTAATGACAATGATTATTAACAAATGTGTGTAATTCTTTTCATGTATTAAATTGAAATAATTGTTTACTGATCGTAAATCTACCATTTATTTTTTGCGTCGTGTTAATACACTAAACATACACCACGCTCTTTTAGCTCTCGCTCTGTCCCTGTCGACCTCCGAGGCGCTCTCTCCTCACCGCCACGCGCTCACACACACACACACACACACACACATTGCCCACAGAGCTGTACTTACGAGAGACAGCTCTCACAACAACACTGGATATGTTAAGAGTTTTTTTCTCTCTCTGAATGTTTGCGTATGTATCAGATCTCAAATAAAACTAGATGGCTCCGTGGGATGAGAGCGTAGGGGAAATGAGAAGCCTGTGAGCGAGTTGAGGGGCGGAGCGATTTTATGTTATTTTCGGAGTTGTGAAAACAAGATACAAACAGTCTAATCAGGAGACATTTATGTATCCTTCGGTAAGTAACATTGGAAATAATCTGTGTGAGACAGAGAAGCACAGACTGTTCTGTTTCACAAATGTAATTCAAAACAACATTTTGTTCAATGTTCCATGAATATCTGAACATGAGTCGCTTGTGTGCAGTCATATACATCTTTGAACTTGGAAATGTAATAAGTGTAATTACCAATACATGAGGATTTTCTGCAAATAATATTTCAATATTACAGTTTAATATTTGTATAGTTTTTTTTATCAAGCCCTCTGACAATATGCATCGGTTTTAGCTACATACATCTGAAATGCTGCCTCCCCATGTTTAGTCCTGACTCTCAGCACCAGCAGAAGGCCAGGCCCTGTGTTCCTCAGAGTCCCAACAGGAGTCCAGTCCCTGCACTCCTCAGTATCCCAGCTGAAGGCCAGTCCCTGTGCTCCTCAGAGTCCCAACAGGAGTCCATTCCCTGCGCTCCTCAGTATCCCAGCTGAAGGCCAGTCCCTGTGCTCCTCAGGGTCTCTGCAGAAGGCCAGTCCCTGTGCTCCTCAGGGTCTCTGCAGAAGGCCAGTCCCTGTGCTCCTCAGGGTCTCTACAGGAGGCCAGTCCCTGTGCTCCTCAGAGTTGGTTCATATGGCACCATAGTGTCACAGATGTACTTTTGTGCGAGGCCATGGAGAGACTTGTAACAAACAGAGCTGCTTTAAAGTCTATTCTCTGAGCCACAGGAAGCAGAGACCTGAGACCAGGACTAATGTGATGGTACTTCCTGGTTATAGTTAGGACTCGAGCTACAGCGTTTTGAATTTACTGGACCACAAAGCCTTTGAATGAATGAATGAATACTTTTATTTCGAGCCATGTCAGACAAGAACAAGGAACAGCAACAAAACAACTGAATAGAAAAAATACAATAAAACAAATAAACAATAAACCCATATACAATATGTTTTGTTTTATTAACAAAAAGTCAGCTCGAAAGGGAGTGGGAAGAAGTTAAGACTTTTAAACTCCCACCCCCTATTTATTTGAATCACATAAACTACATACTGTTGTAAACATTTTCCATACTGACACAGCATATGACTAAACATGCACATACATATTTTGATTGCGCTGGAAACGGCTGCAAGTCCTAAGTCGCTCTGAAACAGTTGTTTTTGTGCTTTACAATTGTTTTAGTTTTTTGCTTTTTTCTACACTGTAAACCTGAATAAGAAAAATAATGATTCTTAAGGAAACTCGTTCCTTCAATAAAGATTAGTTTTATGAATACCCTAAACAAAACAATATAAGTTCATTAAACACAGTCTTTATTAACACTCATTAGCTCACTAAAATAACTTACACATTGTTTGTACTAATCCATTTTAGTTTTATAAATGACATGAACATAACATGATGACACCGGGTTACTTTGGCTTGGCTCTGTCGATTACGGTTGGTAAAAACAAATACAATTTGGTCAAATTAGTTTACTGAGAATGTTGGTCAAGTATTTTGCTTTAGGACTTGCTTCATATTCACTCTCAAAATGAATGCTGAAATGTAGAATTTATATTTTTCTCTGCAATGCATTCTGGGTAGCGTCACTGCTTCGCCCAATACATTTGTTTTCAATCAACACAATATATGTGTTTTGTCATTAATGGACCCCCAGGCTTACAAAAGAAATACATAAAGTGTTTTCACTTAAAGCAGCCATTCCCAAACTCAGTAACACCGAGGCCCCCTTAAAAATCTGACGGGTCTGCGTGGCCCCCCCAAAATAATAACCAAGAAGACAACATTAAAAATAGGCTCTTCTGGTTATTTTATTTTGGGGAAATAGCCTCTGCTACAAACATTGTAATACAAAAATGATTACAGTGGATTATTCAAGTCAAATAATGAACACAAATATTTTAATATTACAAACAAAACATTATAAATTTAACATTAAATAATTATTTTTTTTATTTTTATTTTTTTATGACCTCCCGCGGCCCCCCTGCAGTACCCTCGCGGCCCACCAGGGGGCCGCGGACCCCACTTTGGGAGACACTGACTTAAAGCAATAAACTCAGTATTGTACAGGGTGCTCTGATAATATTATACAGTACTTATTTGTCAACAAAAATGTAAAATAATGAAAAATGAAGTATACAGTAATATCAAATATCAAAGTTTGGTTTGATTCACTTATTACAGTGCAGGTACTTTTTGTTCTATTCATTATGGAGACTCCCCTTCTTCCTCCTTCTCTCATTACAATTCTTCTTCATGTCACAATTGTGCAAAATAAAATAGTAACTGAATAGGACAGGAAGTATTCACCCTCACAGTCTCAGGTTAGAGGATCTAGCACAGCCACTTTCTCCAACAAGCCACGAACAACAAACAATTTGTATTTTTGATTGGTTTGGTCAAAGAAGATACATTCAAAAAAATTTAACTGTAAAGAGATTTGAGTGTTTAGCCATCCTTCAAGTAATACATTTTCATTTTAATAATTAGATTTTTACCACTCTTCGGGTGGGTGGGGAGGTCCTTCCTCAAGTGGAGGACTTCAAGTATCTTGGGGTCTTGTTCATGAGAGAGGGAAGGATGGAGTGTGAGATTGACAGGCGGATCGGTGCAGCGTGCGCAGTGATGCGGTCTCTGTATCGGACCGTTGTGGTGAAGAGGGAGCTGAGCCGAAAGGCAAAGCTCTCGATTTACCGGTCAATCTTTGTTCCCTCCCTCACCTATGGTCATGAGCTTTGGGTGATGACCGAAAGAACGAGATCGCGGATACAAGGGGGTCGAAATGAGCTTCCTCCGCAGAGTGGCTGGGCGCTCCCTTAGAGATAGAGTGAGGAGCTCAGTCACACGGGAGGAGCTCGGAGTAGAGCCGCTGCTTCTTCACGTCGAGAGGAACCAGTTGAGGTGGCTCGGGCATCTGTTCCGGATGCCTCCTGGACGCCTCCCTGGGGAGGTGTTCCGGGGACGTCCCACCGGGAGGAGGCCCCGGGGAAGACCCAGGACACGCTGGAGAGACTATGTCTCTCAGCTGGCCTGGGAACGTCTTGAGGTCCCCCCGGACGAGCTGGAGGAAGTGTGTGTGGATAGGGAAGTCTGGGCGTCTGCTTAGACTGCTGGCAACGGATGAAGCGGAAGAAAATGGAATGGAAAGATTTTTATCATTCTGTTTCTAACTAATCAGCATATTCATTGAATCAGAGGGTTGTCAGAGTATGAATTAAAGAAAGGCCCAAGGGGTACGTTAGACAATAAGGCTGGGAACCACTGCATTAGTTTATAAAAACATAAACGGAAATTCAGTGCGTACTGTACGCTCACTTCCAGACTGATAAATCCCGAAATGTGTAAATATTTTGCGTACGCCTATTTTGCGAGGCCAGTGACTCTGGGATCGCAGCCTCTAACCATCACCATCCACTCTCTCTCGTCACATTCATCTCCTATTCCTCTTGAACATGTTTTCAGTGGTAGGGGAAACTGGAGCACCTGGAGTAAACCTGCACAGACACCGGGAGAAAGCGCAAACTCCACACAGAAAGGCCTGAAGGTGGAATCAAAACAAAGACCCTCAGCTGTAAAGCACAAACTCTGCTTTAAACTCATACCTCTGGGTTGTGTGCCTTATTAAATTATAATTGTATAAATATTTTGATGCATGCATTTCTATTTATTCTTACTTTAATATTACTTCTCTGCACTACTACAAAAGCTACTTTTGTGACTTCCTGTATGATTCTCATAGAAGCATGGCGAACCACTTCAGGCCTGGTTTTATCATTTTGCGATCTGCACATTTTAAACGTTACAAGAAAAAAGTATGTTGTAGCAAAATGTACTTTGGTACAACAACAGGTTTGGCTACAGTTGGTTTGAGATTACAGCAACAAAAATAACATAACAGTTGTGTTGTTCTTTTGTGGAACATATGTGTTGCACTGTGTCTCTGAGGACAGTACCTGAAGTCCTAGGGCCATATTCCTAAAGATTTTTTGTATCTTGAACTACTTTTAGAATTTCCACTAAAAGTTCTAGTCCTAAAGAATCCTAGCACCTAAGAGAGCTCCTAAGGTGAGATCTCTTAAGAGTAGCGGGGAGGACTTTTAGCAAAAGAGTTCCCTAAGAGGACAAAATGGAAGAGACAGAAGAGATATTCTACAAACACCGGATGACAGTGAATCAGTGAAACACTACAGATTGAATCGCGCAGGAATCATATTTGTGGTATATCTAAAAGTCAATCATGTGACCAGCTTCTTATAGGCTGGTCAGCCATAACACCTAATCCATTTTACCCTTGTTACACAAAAGTAGATAGAAAAGGAAAAATGACCAGCATGGTAATTAATAAAAGAAAGTTAAATATAACTACTATTTTGTTAATACTGTGCAGACCAAAAGTTTGGACACACTTTCTCATTCAGGCTGTGTAAGGGCAGTTTGACCAATAAGGAGTGTGGTGGGTGCTGGGCCAGATGACCTGGCCTCAACAGTCACCGGACCTGAACCCAGTCCAGATGGTTTTGGGGTGAGCTGGACCACAGAGTGGGCCAAAATGTGCTAAGCATCTCTAGGAACTCCTTCAAGACTGTTGGAAGACCATTTCAGGTCCTCTTGAAGCTCATCAAGAGATTGCCAAGAGTGTGCGAAGCAGAAATCAGAGCAAAAGGTGCTACTTTGAAGAACCCAGAATATGAGACATATTTTCAGTTGTTTCATACTTTTTTTTGTAGTACGTACATAATTCCACATGAGTGAATTCATAGTTTTGATGCCTTCAGTGTGAATCTACAATTTTCATAATCATGAAAATAAACTCTTTGAATGAGTGGGTGTGTCCAAACTTTTGGTCTGTACTGTGTATTAACGGCTTATTAACCGAGCGCGAGGTCTGTATGGGGAAATATCAGACCGCGGCCGGGTCTGTGCAAAAAGGCCAAGGTCTGATATTTCTCTGTGCAGACCGAGCAAGCAAGGTTAATAAATGTTTTATTATATGACTCTCGTCATATAA
The DNA here is from genome assembly GCA_964034765.1 of Knipowitschia caucasica. Classification (NCBI taxonomy): domain Eukaryota; kingdom Metazoa; phylum Chordata; class Actinopteri; order Gobiiformes; family Gobiidae; genus Knipowitschia; species Knipowitschia caucasica. The sequence continues at coordinate 41,338,689 of OZ035824.1, read as the reverse complement.
TAAAACATTATTATATCACTCTCGTCTGTGTCTTTACCAATGCTTTTGAGATATTTGTGAAGTATGTTCATGTCCGACTTGGTTTTGTGTGATACGGGCTGTGGACCGATTGTCATGGTAACGGTCCGAGATGGGAAAATATCAGACCACAAATCAACCAATCAGAGCGCGCGTACGGTCCAAGTCATATAATACATATACAATAAGTGCTTATGTTATACGTGAGTTAAATATGTGTGATAAATTGGTGCTGAGCAAGCTCTGATGATGTGGTAGTATAACTTAATAACTATAACTATTCACAGTATAAATTTAACATTGATATATCTGACTTTCTATCTTTTCTGGATATTAATTACAATAACACAGTCTCCCCTAGATTAGATTCCATTCCTTATTTTGCCTATTGTCACCAAAAATATGTTTTCTCGCTGTGATCAACTAATCACAGCGTCTGAAATGATGACTCATACCTAACAATGGGGTTGGCCATGCCTCCTCAAGATAAAAGTTTTTGTCCATTCCTTGCTCAGAGTTCTCTAAAAATGTTCTAGAATTACTGTCAAGCTAAGACTCCCAGCTAGGAGTTTTTAGGTTAAGTTAGGAGCTCTCTGAGAGGACTCTCAGAATCTTTAGGCATACGACCCCAGTCTCTGAGGACAGATCTTGGGTGAACTCCTTGAGGCTTTGGAGAAGATCTTACAGATGAGCTTCCTCTCTCTTACAATAAGTCGATCCAAAGTTTGTATATTTAATTCTGAAGCTAAGCAGGGCAAGGCCTGGTTCGTACTGTGATGGGAGACAGCAGAAACGTCCACATCAAAGATGACAAGATCAAGTTAGCAATCAGAGATTTTTTCCCCTTCGAGTAACAACGAATGATCCGTGTATCACAAAATATGAATGAATGAAAGAGGTGTATAAAGACACATTTGTGCACAGTGAGAGGAGATTCTGTCGAGCATCCAGTCAAACAGAAACAATGTATCAGAATGAAATGTTTAATCAGCGAGTGATGACGATGATGAAGGTGGAGTTGGGGTTTGTTCTTCTATAAAAGCAGCTTTGTTTCGATCACAGACCAACGAGGAAAAACTCCCAGCATCCATCAACATGAACCTGAAGGTCCTCTGCCTCCTGCTGCTACTGTGTCTGTGTGAAGCCGCTCCCCACCGAGGTAACATAACACAACATAACACACAAGCACAAAAAAACCTATAGCACTATACAAGGTAAGATAAACTTTATTCTTCCCTCAGTGGAAACTCTAATGTCATGGTTTCCCATTACAGCAAATGTATTACAATTAGAAAACAAGACTAACCCTAACCTAAAAATAACCCTAACCCACATCAAACATGATCTATTATTTAAGATAATGGATAATACAATAGTGAGATAGTAAACAATAAACTCTGGAGCTGTAATGCCACTTGGTTCAGTGATAAGTCACACTGTGGAGAACACACTAGTCAGCAGGAGGTATTTACAGATGTTTATATTGAACTTTAGCAGCAGAGAATGTAAGCTCAGTGGTGCCATCCAGTTTCTCTCGTATCAGTTTTGTCACAAATTCAATCATTTAATTTCCTTCATGTTTATCTGCTTTTGCGCATGCAACGTGTGAATCATTACTAATGTGACGTTCTTCTCATTGTCCTTGCAGTCAGATATCCTTTGCTCTGTAGTTTCCACTTTTTCTTTAATATTCCCGAGAAAATAATTTTCAGATTGCAGAACTCTCACAGGTCATGCGCTCCGGCGGCCATCTTGAGAACCAGCACCGATTCTATTTTTGTAACGCATATTTACAATGACACACACAGGTTCAAAGTTTAAAATGCAAAGGAACAAAAGGGGATGTTTAAATTTTAATATTTATCTTATTGCGTTGACATAAACACATCCATCTTTGCAGATCACTGGTACAGACCAGGGCTGGAACAGCTGGGGCTGGGAGTAGTGTGCAGTCTGAAACCTTTAAGATAAGATAAGATAACATAGACTTTATTGATCTCACACAGGAGAAATTTGAATGTCATCATGGCATGGATAGAATCACTCAAGATTGTGCAAAAGAAAGAAATGTGCAAACATGTTAAATGCAGGATATATTATGTACAATATAAAGTGTCAATCAGAAACAGTGTCAATAAGTAGTGCAGGTTTTTTCAGTCCTAATGCAAGTGACTTAAAAAGGGACCTATTCTATTTTGTTGGTATATCGTGGTCTTTTTTTGTGTTAAATAAAACTCATTTTGACAGATAGTTTCACCCTTAGCGGTTTCTATCAATAATTATCTTGCATAAAGAAATTTGCGGAAAAATTGCCTAGACCAGAAGTGAAAGCAAAGGAAGGTTTCTCACCCATCATCTGTACTTCTTAGCAAGTTTTCCCGACGTTTCGTCCTCAACCTGGGGACTTCTTCAGGGAATGAATTCTCGGACCGCGCGTTGGAGATTTATAACCTATGGGTGTGGTAAGCCACACCCTAATCCTGATACTAACTCGTAAACAATCTACGGTCTGCTTGATGTAGAAGGGAGCAGGTCTAACGACCCTGCTGAGGCTAACGACCCTAACTCCTTAGCATGTCACAGACCTATTGTCTGCTGGGATGCTCAAGTGGAGTGCAGGTTTCACCCCTCCTAACTCATTAGCATGTCACTGACCTTGTCCCAAGTTAGGGCGTTGTTTTTAGGATGTCGTCATAGATGCGAGGCAAAACAAATCTTAACCCTCCTCCTCTGTTAAGAGAAGGTTTTTGTTTCCTCACAAAAATGGCTTCTTTCACCCCTCTCTCAAACCAATTCTTCTCCCGAGCCAGAATTTTAACCTCTGTGTCATCCACCGTGTGGATGACACGGTGGAAGTGACGTACGACACGTCAGAAGTGACGTACATGTAGGTGTCTTTGGGCTTTGTTGATATGGATTTGTAAGCCATAACGTTGTATATGGACGTTTTAAACAGATATTTTTTATTCAGTGATGGACAATACAAGTCAGGGGTTTTTATTTATGAGCCCTTGCGTACTTGTTATGACAGTAATTCTGATTTTGAGGACTCTCGGTTCAGATGAGGAGCAATCTTCGAGAACTCAACATATGCGAACATTAGGGCTGTTTCCACGGGCTGGAGTCATGGATCTATGATCCGACCGGGTCCGACCCGGTTTGCGGTCAGTTTGAGCTCAATGGTGCCACCTGAGTGAGTGTAAATATGTGTTAGCGAAGGTAGCGCTAGGGACGAAGGAATGGATATCAGAGACATCAGTGCAGAGAAAAGTTATGAAGCGTAAAAGTGATCACCGTGAAATGAAAGATCCCAGCCGTAAAAGTGGACAGAACTGAAAAGTCTGGAGGTGGTTTGACAAGATGGATTATTTTTACGAACATCAGCGAACACGCCAACACCGGCTAACACACAGAGAGAGAAGCCTCAACTCTATGTCCCAGCTCCAGATGTTGAGTTTGAAGACACTCACCATTTCTCTCAATCAAATGCAAACATATAGTATTATGGTCTTATACTGTTAATATTATAGATCCATGGGCGCATGGATCTATAATGGATCTATAACGCATCATGGGAGATAATCCACTGCGCAGAACCGGGAGGACCCGGTTGCCCAAATATAGGCGAGTTTAGCTAATCTCCCGGTCTCGTGAAGTCCCATGCGCTACTGAGCACAAGCCATTCATTTGAATAGGGCGCCATCTTGGATCACCGGGGCTTGTGCATGACACATTGTTTACTCTAAAAACAGAGTAGTTTTAGAAGAGACATAGTTATTACAAACTATATCATAAAGTCAGCATAAGAGAAATAGGGAAAACCAAACAGAAAGATGCTAGTATAAGCTTTTAGTTTAACTGGAGTTGTTCATGTGAACGTCCTTCATCTGTTAGCGACACAAGAACTCAAGCTGAACATTTAGCATGTTTGCTTCCACAAATAGACAAACACACATCATGAAGTTCTAATATAATATGAAAGTCTATATGTCGTGGTACTGAGCCTTAGCTGGTGGTAGTTTAGGGAAACCGCTATATTAGACTAATGGTTGCAACAACGCCATTTTAGTTATAGGGAACTATTCCTCAAGGCACGCAGGTAAGTAATAGGACAGGCCAAGGTTCCATTTGGCCTGTCCGGGCGGCACGGTGGCTGAGTGGATAGCACTCTCGCCTCTCAGCAAGAAGGTCCTGGGTTCGAATCCCGGCCGGACCAGGGCCTTTCTGAGTGGAGTTTACATGTTCTCCCCGTGTCGCGTAGGTTTCCCCTGCCACTAAAAATATGTACAATAGGTAGGGCATGCGCCTCCTGTTCGGCGACCCCGCTCCCATCTCTGTGTGGAGTGAGAGGACAAGTGCTCAAAAAATAACAATTGTAAACCGCTTTGTGACTCTGGTCTGTGAAAGGCGATATATAAATAAAGCTTACTTACTACTACTTACTTAAATTACATTTCTTTATATTCATACATTAGTTAAACAAAAAAAGAATGGGGGAATAACTCCGCGCGAGCCAAGCGCGCAGAGCGCAGTTGGAGCACCGACCGCTGCTGACCCCTGGGGATTAATAATAATTAATACATGTGATTTAATGAGATGGGTTGGACGCGCACCTACCGCTGTATGAGACTGTAGAGCGCACAACCCCTGGCGTGTCACAAAAAGTTACGTAGTGTACAGGCAAAAGTAGAAGGGGCAGGGGCAGCGCACAGGCTGGCCCAAGCCGCGGACACCAGCTGCCAATCCCGCAGCAGCACTACGAGCAGACAGCGGGGTTTAAAGGCTGTCTTAACCTCTTAACACCCGCCTCATTTTGGCTTGTGCACAAAAGTTGGGCATACTCAAATGTCTTTGCTTATTTAAAAACACATCGTACATCTCACATGCTTGTATGATGCATCATTTTAAAGCTAGAGCCTTCTAGTTTATGTAAATATATACTAAAATTATGTTTGTCATTCCTATTTCACTCTACATCTTTTGAAGTTTGGGGGGAAAAAAACTATTTTTTTTAGCCTCGCCTAAAATTTTTAATTTCTAAAGGCCCTAAAAAAGGCATACTTCATTGTAAGTTCACAATATTCAACCCTATGGTCATTGTGTTGTTGACTGTCTACAACTGTCTAAAGTTTCAGACTTCTAAGTTTTATAGTTTTTATGCAGTTTCTCCTTTTCATCAAGTTGTGCCATTTGGCATAATTGTGCCAAATTGCTTTACTGACATTTCATTATCATGAAAACCATATTTTTTAACTTATAAGTTAATCTATGTGATTTTTTAAAACATTTTTTCAAAGTTAATTTTTTATGAATGTAAAATCATTGCGGCTCCGTCAGCGCCTGTCTCCAGCATAGACTGTATTACGCGGCCTTCTACTGAGACAACCCAACCCAGTATACATATGTCCCACCCCTTAATAGAAAGCTTTCCTCATTGGCTACATGGACATGTAAATCTTTCCGCCAGGAAGTAGATGCAAACCAGTCTAATGACAACAAATGTGAAGTGACCCCGAACATTCCAAAACACAAAACGCACTCAACCCAGAGGAATTTTTTTTTGGAACTCCACCTTCTGCAATATAAACTGGCACAACACATGGCTATTACCCTTCCAATTCCCCATCAATAACAACATTCGTGAAACTCATCTCAAAATCCTACACAACATTTACCCCAAACACTTTGAAATATGTGGGGCGACAGTGGATCAGTTGGTAGAGCATTGGCCTTTGAGCCTGAAGGTTGTGGGTTTGAGCCCACCACAAGACCTACTTCACGACTCCCACTGATGACTGCTGTTGTTGTGTCCTTGGGCAAGACACTTAACCCCACTTTGCCCAAAGCCCCCGCTGAAAGATCTCAACTCCTGTGGACTCACCACCTGCAGGAGGATCAGTGAGGGGCTGGTGCTCTGTGTACTGGGTGCAGCTCTGACTGCCACCCCCCCAACCCAGAAATGGATTAAGGGGAAGAAAATGGATGGATGGATGGACTTTGAAATATCAAAATCCATGAACATAGGTCCAAACTGCTCCTTTTGCAACACAGCACCAGAACTTAATCAACATTTATTCTACTCATGCCCACTCATCATACCTTTCTGGCAAGCTATAAGTCAATTTCTATCCCAAAAACTTAAGACCTCCATAACTATCTGTGACAGAAACATTATCACCCATTTTTCCCACCAAAACAATAAAAAGAAAGAATGAAAGAATTACCAACATATTCATATTATTTGGCAAACAACACATACATAGAAGCAAATATAATAAAACCAAGCCATCCTTCCAAGCAGTCAATTCCGAAATCAACAACTACATTAATTCCATATCCCTTATTAACAGCAAAAAAAAACCAACTCCACAGTCAAATTATTTGAAACCTTGATACATCAAACATAAAAACTAATTTCTCCCCTTAATGCCCCACTATATTCTTAGTCTCAAAATTCATATATAAAACCTTATTTCTTTATACCCATTATGAATGTCATTTGTTTCTGTACATAATGTATATATTTTTGTTTTCAATGTCTTCGTCATTGTATGTATAGTTTGTATATTTGCGTTTTTTGTAAGAAAAAAAATAAAATAACAAATACAAAAAAAGAAGTGACTCCATGCGCAAAACGCAGCCGCTTGTCCAACTCACGACCTATTTTGCGGACCCAAAATAGGTCGTAGAGATTCATGGAAGGTGTCATTTGAAAGATAAGGAGTAGCTGAACACGTGGATACCAGTAGTTTGGGTGAAAAAGCTAAAAGTCCATTTACAGTGAAAGAACAGCCTCTGTGTTTTTTTTGTTTTGTTTTTTTCGCTACAGATAAATGCACATTTTTGCATTATTTCTCCAGAATGGATTATACTTTGGATAACACAAGTGGATATTATTTTTAAATGGACTGTTCCAGAGAGAAAGAGCCATAGGAAGCCGGGAAGAGAGCTGATTTATTTATGCAGCACAAACCCAAAGGTAAAACACTTTTTCCAAAGTGACTTATTTTGTGCCCATATTATGTGTTATATCTTTTGAATGCAAAGTCTGATGTAGTTTACACTTGTATATAAATGTAGATAAGAAAATAAGCTTTAAAATTACATACAGCTTTTGGGGTTTGGCGTTCAAAATGCATCTGTTATTGCCAGCAGAACATTTTAAAAATAAAAATCGCCGTCTTATAGCAGCGCTAAAAGGACATAATATTGTAGAAATGGGGACATTTATGCAATTTGGAGCCACGCATTTACCTGGGACTGGAGAGGAGCAGACTCACACGGCCCAGCGGGGAGTGCGGGCAAACAGGGAGTGACATGGGATGGGAGCGCTTAAGTAGTCCACCAGCTCAGCGCCGCGAGGCGGCGAGTAACAATACCCTCGGCATAGACCACCAGACCTGGTCTTGCCACATATACCCGGTCTCTAATACATATTACGAATAATTTAGCAGACAAATTAGGCATCTTTAGATGTATATGTGTTTTATGTATCGTAGCTAACGTTAACTTAGCTGCTAGTTGCTAAGTTATGTCTTACCTTGATACTTGTGAATATATTCTTCATCGAAGAACCCCTTCTCTCGTTTATCTGTCCACGAATTCTGCGATTGCTTCGGCAGCAGCGAATGAAAGAAGCTGTAAGCTGGCTTATGTTGGAACCATTTCGCCATAGAACCGGTGTTCTGTCGTTTTGTGCCGCTTGTCGAGTTATGCTGCATGCCCAAACACTGAGGGAAGCAGCATAGCAATGATTTGTACATGGAACCAAACTCTGGAAGAGCAACTAGTGGAACTCTGGCAGATCGATTACCCGTGCCGCTTTGATGTGTCCTTTCAGCACTACCACCAGAACTGTACATACAGTTAAATGTACCTAGAAGGCAGCGGTCTCTGTTAGCCCAGCTGAGGACTTGATTTTCTCAGCGGATAAAAAGGGGTACTATATTGTGAGGCGTAATAATACGAGGAGCACTACGTCCGCGCACTAACTCCTAAAGACTTCTCTCCCGCTCCTGTACGTACTACAAGCAAGCCCTGGCGATCCAAGATGGCACCCTATTCAAATGAATGGTTGTGCTCAGTGGCGCTTTGCGACCTAATAGATCCATGTTTGCGACGGCATGGGGGCTGAAAGATTAGCGGAACTCGCCTGGAACTCGCAAAGATCTATGGGAAATTCGCAAAGATCTATGGGAAACTCACCTGTATTTGGGCATCGTCTGGTCCTCCCGGTTCTGCGCAGTGTAGGGTTTCACGCCGGGTCTCACGCACGTGCACAGAGGGGCTCGGCTGCGCTCTGACTCGGCTGCGCTCAGAGCGGGAGCCAGACGAGCAGAGTTTGTGGCACTTAAGTGTGGATTTAAAGGAAACCGAAGGATTTAAGAAGAAAAAAAGTTCAGGATGACAAGGGACACTAAAATCCTCACAAAATGCAATCTTTATTAAAGCTGTAGGTTCTCTGTCAGCTGAGGTCGAGCTGTTTTAATATGCATTGAGTTCTATGGGGGAAATGTCTGGGTAGCCCACGTGAATTTAAGTCTGGTCTAGTCTGCAGTACCGCGAGAATCCCCCGAGCACATGAGTCATTCAGCTACAAGCTAGTAATACCCTATCCAGTTATTATAATAGATCCATGACAACAAGTCACGCTGCTTCTATTGACGGAAGTGAGCGGGAGAGAAGTCTTTAGCAGTTAGTGCGCGGACGTAGTGCTCCTCGTATTATTACACCTCACAATATAGTACCCATTTTTATCCGCTGAGAAAATCGACATGTTACATTTCTGTGTTACTATACTTTGTAGTGTAACACGTCACATAACTGTATTTAAATAGGGAAGAGGTTGCATTTGTGCTCCGTTTGCATGACAGAGCGCACGGACAAAGACCAGACAGGTACATATCAACTAGTCTAAGGTAAGGTAAAAACATATGTCAGTGTGTTAAAACGGTGGCCTATTCCTTTATGTGAGGAATACAAGTAAGCTCAGAGTCAATGATTACGCTCAGGTTTTTCACTTGTGATGATGGATTAAAAGAGTGTGATTGGAGTTAATGCCATGTCTCATGATGACACCACCAAGAGGGAGAATGTACAGGTTAAAAAGGACTGGACCTAAGATGGATGGATGTGATTCTATGGACCTGAGAGGAGCAGGTATAGTGTAAATAAGCATGTAAACAGTTTGTGTTGTTATATACAGATTATATTATTGATTTGTGCTCATATGTATCAAGGTTTATTACGAGATATAGCAGGAAAAAAGCTCGGAGAAAAAAATACTTCTAGTAGCCGGCAGCTAGCGCCCAGATGCGTTCAAAGGCACACGTAAATGTGGGAAACACATAGACAGTTTACCATTTTATTCCAAATAATTATTTCAGAAATACAACACAGGGATACACAGGTGTATGATGACTAAACAAGTAAAGGACAGTGAATCTAATCAAGAATTAAACTGTCTATGTGTTAGCCTCATTTGCTTGTGCCTTTGAACGCATCTGGGCGCTAGCTGTGCGGCTGCTAAAAGTATTTTTTTCTCGAATACTGTAGCTCAGGCTGTGTGAGAGAGGAAGTGAAAATGGAACTTGTGAGCAGATAAAGTGTTGTTTGGCAGTACTTTCAGTTCAAAGAAGGTGATTCTAGTCGAGCTACACGTTCAATTTGCAATGCTGATCTGTCTCTTGGTGGTAAGGACCCTATACAGTACACAACATCGCCGCTTAAAACATTTGCGTATGAAACATTAATGGACTGAGGGTGGAGTAAGATTCGGATTCGGCAGAATCTTAACCAGTCGATTCAGTATTTGGCCGAACACCAAAAAAATGGATTCGGTACATCCCAAATTTATATGCCTTTAGTTGTTTAGATGTTAATGCACTTTTTGCATTTATAAGATAGTTCACAATGCAGCACTCAGCATCATTCTCCAGGTCGTCCTTCGCAAGCGTATATGGATCTCTACTCGCAATCAGTCCCATTTTTACATCGTATTGCTGGCGTTCCTTTACCTGGAGGCTCTCCCTGTGTGACTTCAACTTCTGAGAAGTCATTGTCCATTAATAAAATAGGCATCCTTTTCAGAAGATTCTTCTAATTAGTTTGTCTATGTAAATAAGTGCGGAGTGCCATACAAAATGGTGACCGGAAGTCTGCTGCCGATATTGTGGGAACTATGTGTAGTGGTGAGCCAGCTAACTGCTGAGCTCTCCCAGTCTGGTGATTTGACCTAGCAACATGATGTAGCTACCTCTTGGTACTTCTGCTCTCTCTCCAATCCAACATCTCTCCTGGTATGATTAGTCTTTTGCTTAAGTGGCAAGCTGGACTTGGGCCACCATATTTGTGTCCGCTAGAGGGCGCATAAACGTAAAAATAGCCTCGAATTACGTTTTGTTTACGTCTCCACTTCCGTCTACTGTGTTTCATCGCGCCAGCCTTCTCTTGCTCCAGGTAGTAGAGTTCTAGTGTCCATGCCATTATTTGTAAGTTGCAGCCACTAATGTTAATTGTTGTTGTAGTGCCGCGGTGAGGCCTTGTAGCCCCGCTAGTCCTTCTTTTATATGGCCATGCTGTCTTGTCGCTTTGGCGTCTGGCCTAGGGTGACCACCTGCTAATAAGCCCAAGGGGGGGACAAGGGGTATGTTTCCGAGGGACAATGTGGGACACTGCCTGGTGCGGCGGTGCCCCCACCCCACGGACAGACTCACTGCCCTATTTCTTGCCCATACCACCTTACATGGTATATTAATAATGCCCTATTCCCCTAAACATGCGTAATTGCTGATTTATGCTCATGAATAGGGCAACCAATGTGTATTTTCTTCTAAATAAAGATTCATCATATTTTGAACATTGAATTGAATGAATTGACAGATGCATTTCCACTTACGTTTTACTTTAGCTATCTAATTTTATTTATTTTTCATAACAATTTATTCACTTGAATTATAATGAATTATAACATGAATTGATAGGATTAACAGGAATTGTAGTTGCTCAACACAACAGGAACAGTTGAAAAAAAAGTCAACTCACAACTCCAGAGGTTCACGGAACGAGAAGGGGGAGGAAGGATGGTGAACTTGCATGTTAGTAAAGGCAGGCGCAGCCGTGCAGAGGGAAAAAACTGTTCAGTGTTCTAGGGACAACTTTATACTTTGGGGACATCTTTGGGACTTAAACCTTTTCACCAGCATCTGAATCAAATAAGGAAGAAAGATCAGAGACAGAATTAAAGCAACATTCATTTTATGATAAGCTTCCGAATGGAGATACAATCCTATAGAAAGCAATGACATATTGACCTAAAAGGCTACTGTTTCCAAAAAGTGACACATTTGCACCCCTGTAGACACTCCACCAATGTTCAAAATCAATCAAACTTCATGGGGTCTTACATAACTAGGTTTCTTACCTTCAGGTTTCTTCTTAAACTTGTATTTCTTGTTGGAGTATACAGCATTGAGGAGAACCTTCTCTTTCACTACGTAAGTGTAGAAGTCCTTGCAACTGAATGTGAAGTTGCTCTTCACCTGGATTTCTGACTTGATGAGGTTTACCGAACATCTGTTCCTTGTGTCCGTCCAGCATCCTGTCATCAGTGAAAATACCCTCTCCACTGAAGCATTGGTGATTGGTACACTCAAGAGGAAAGAAGCAAAAGCTGTCATGTTTGGTGTGTGTGTGTGCTTGAGTAAGGTGGACCACTTCTCCACCACTGGAGCTCCAGACTGCACAATGGCCCGTTGGTGTGGCAGAACAACACAATAATCATCATATAGCGCATCCATGTCCAACTTCTTGCTTAGTTGCAGGACCTCTACAGCTTCACAGAGATGGGAGAAGTTGAATGGGCTCTTTAGTGCCAGGCTAGCCACTTTCGTCTGGTAGTTGGAGTCTGAGAAGTCATAGCGCTGCTCCAAGTAGGTGAGAGAGGACTGGTAGAAAGTGCACATGTCCTCTCTGAGCACAGCTGCCTGTCTGTCTGGAAACTGCTGGAGGAGTACACCCGTCTGGGCTCCTAAGAAACCATCACTCTGTCGTTGCTGTAGCTTGGTTTTTAGGGTGAACATAATATCGTACAGACAGTACCATCTTCTCGCTCCAGCACCAGCACAGTGTCGTGGAAAATCTTGAGCGCATTGCTGAGGAAGGACAGGTAAACCTAAAAGAAGTAAGGAGAGTCAATGATCCTGTGTGCTGGCACTGGTTGCATTATCATAATTTCTCTAATCCATGTTCCATGTAATAATATGTAGATTAAAAAAAGTTGAGTGCAATTACAATTAAGTACCTGTAGATCAAGGGGGTTGCCCTCACCATCCTGGTCATCCTTGAACAGCCGCCATAATGACTTTGGGCACTGGTCCTCTCCCAGTGAGAGAAAGTATGTCTTGATAGGAGCCCAGCTGTCGTGAAGCCTCTTCACTGCAGGCCACAAGCTCAGCCATCTTGTGGGCACATGTCTAAGCAGGGACTGGTACTCTATCTCCACAAAGGTGCGATTGTTGTTCTCTTTCAGTTTCTGGAAGACCGAGTTGTATCTCCCGTAATTCACACTAGCGTTGTCAGCGGAATACGCAGATATCATGTGTAGTCCCAGTCAGTGTTCCTCCAACTTGGTGACTATCTGGTTGTGGATTGCAGCAGATGTTTCATCACTGTCATCATAGAAATCAAGGACCTTCGTCTGTGCTCCCAAGTCTGGCGTCCAGTAACGCACTGACAGTGGAAAGAGCTTGGTGGTCCCATGATTGGAGGCATCTGAAGCCACTGAGAAGAATGGAGTGTGGGCTATGGACACACACACAGATGGAATGAACTTAAGAAAGATTTTCTAAAAACAGATTATTAAAAATACAAGATACCACTTTACTGTTTTGATTATTTTTGATTTTATATCAATATTATCTATAGAAATATGTATACCCTTTTAAAAATTAAATTTGCTTTTATTTGTTTAGTTAACAAATAGTGAAATGTTGCTCATAATCATGTAAGGGCGACGGTGGCGCAGAGAGTAGAGCGGGTCGTCTTGTGACCAAAGGGTCGGTAAAATTGGCTTTTAACATAGAAGATGATTAGCTAACATTAGCTAGTTAATGTTAGACAAATAGCTAACACACAACAATGTGCATGAACATAACGTTTACTTTACCTTTGTTTGTGGCCTCTCGTTGCTCATTCAGTGGTCTTTTGCGGACTTTCAAGCAATCTTCGACAGAGGCAGGAGCAAGCACATCCGTGACAATGGCTTCTGCCTTCGTCCGACCACAGGCCATCCTCTTGGCAATGTCCGAATCCGGATAAATCGTTGGGGCTAGCTTTGTGCCACAATCTCCTGCTCTATATGATGCAGCGTGTTGGACAGTGTGATACACATTCGTCACCTCTGCAGCAGTCACTTTGTCAGCTAGAAAGTCGTTTTTAGGTCGGAGAAAAGCATCCATAGATTTGGATGTCTCTTTCTGTTGGATACGTTTCTTGTGAGTCCCCGTGAGTCTGTGTCGTTTGACATCGTATTCCCCTCCATGTTCGATGGAAAAGGACGTTTTACAAAAGTCACAAAAAGCCCTCTCAGTATCCCCATTTCAGCCACAAATATTCATTTTCCCAGTCTTTGTTGTACCCACACCTTCTCTTTTTAATTGATGATGGCGCTGCCTCAGACTGAGTCTCTTTCTCCATTTTTCTAATTGGAAAGCGGCGAGTGCCCGCATCCCAGTGTGTCTAGTGTCTAGTCAAAAGTTTAACTGAGGGGTGGGTGGGGCAGTAGCGTGTTGAACTGTCAAGTAATGTTTGTTTGGCTGCCTGCGGCTCGAGGATATAGCGAGACCAATTTTGTTGTTGTTGTTGCAAGCATTGATTAATGATTATGCGTGACACGGTCTCAATTTGCGGGACGCATGAATTGGGCTTCAAACGCTGTGCGTGCACGCGCTACGTGGGACGGGTGGTCACCCTAGTCTGGCCGCCCTCGTTGCTGGGGTCCAAGCGTGTTGCAGCTGGCTGTGGGTCTGGGCCTTTAAACCGTTGCCCGTCAAGGGTGCGCGCTCAGCTGCACACACTAACAGTATTGTGGTTGTTCATAAGCTAACTTGACTCTACTGTTATCTATAGGCTGGGTCATGGCTACATCGCGGCCCACCGCTGTTTCTCCTGTTTTTCTTTCGCATCCTCTCCTGTGTTGCTCCTGAGTCCATCGCGACAGGAAATGTGTGACTGTGGAATTGTCAAACCTGATGATCAAACTATACAGCTACTGTAATAAATCAAAGTAACTTGTATTTGTCTCTGCCTCAATTTGATTTAACGAACCTGTTCGCTGTAGTGCGCTTTTTATTTTATCTTGTGCACCCTTGCCCTGCGTTGTTAATCTACTTTCTTTTATTTGTTATATTATTTTAGGAGCGCGTAGCCCCCTCGACTTGCCACACTTATGTCTGTATGTTAACTTTTAACTGTTAAGTGTCATTAAATGTCATCTTTTTTGATCCACCTGTTTTGGACCTAGTATCTCAAAAGCGATTATTACATGTTTATATTATTATATTTTCAGGATAACAGTCATTATTTATCATTTGCTTATTTTTCAGGCAGACATCGGGGACGCAAGAGATGGGGACGAGGTCAGGTTGAAAAGAAATGGGAAATTAATAAGATAAAAGGTATGAGCTTCTCCACAGCCAACCCTTCCCCAGAGAGAAACCATGTGGACAAACACATCTGACCAGAGAGAAACCATGTGGACAAACACATACATCTGACCAGAGAAAGACCATGTGAACAAACATAAATTGTACATTTGTAAATGTTTTGTACAAATGTACTTTGTACTGTTTTTACCCTGGACATTGTCAGAGAAGAAGCCTGTCTCACATTTTCAGGAAGTCTGTGCCAGATCTTAGCTGCATGAATCTGAAACGCTGCCTCCCCATGTTTAGTCCTGATTCTGGAATCAGCAGGAGGCCAGTCCCTGTGCTCCTCTGAGTCTGAGTTTGTTCATTTGGCACTATAACATCACAGATTTGGTGCTAGGCCATGGACAAACTTGTAACAAATAGAGCTGCTTTAAAAAGGTGCCGTATTACGACTTGACTTTTCTCTGGTTTAAACAGTGCTATTTGGCCTTCATACACATGCCCAGAGTAGTTTTTTCAATGATTCCCTCAAGCTTTAGTTACAGAACGATCTTTCTCTTTCATTCTTGAGGCACAGAAACGGCTCGATTCAAATTGTGACGTGCACCAATCCGTGACAGAAAAAGCCTGCCTCCAAGAGGTGATTGACAGTGGGGAGAAACTGAACCAGTGAATCAGCGCCACCTATGATCAGCGCATGCAGTCTCTCTGAGTCCATCGTCTGGTCCATGGACAGTAAAAACGTGTCTGTGCTTGTTTGTGTTAGCTTCATGTCAACGTGGAGAAAATGTGACAATATTATTTAAACCGAAGACTGAGAATGAGGCGAACGGGGATCTGCCTTGAATTGGCGAGTCTGAAATCGGAGACAAAACAAGATGACATCATCTCTATGCACAAAATGGCTATAATTTGACAGGTTTTGAGTGTTGTATAGTGTATCACCCAAATTATTATCACACATGTGCATTGGATGGACTGAGAAAAAATAAGAATAAATATGGCACCTTTTTAAGTCTATTCTCTGAGCCACAGGAAGCAGAGACCTGTGACCAGGACTAATGTGATGGTCTGGGCTCGAGTTGCAGTGTTTTAAATATACCGCAGTTGTTTTATAGCTTGTTTGCAGAGACCAGTGAGCAGCTGTAAGAGGAATCTAATCGACTGGCAACCAATTTAGGAGAATAATTGTAATAATAATGAATTGGTTTTATACAGCGCATTTCAGAACTGCACAGAATTATTCATTCACCACTGTGTTTGGAACACAGTGGTGATATACTACTAATGTAGCCACAGCTGCCTTGGGGCACATTGACAGAAGCGAGGCAACCTGTCTGTACCATCGGACCCTCACACACACCAGACTTATTCTAATTTAATTGAAATGTCTTGCCTGAGGATACAACCAGTTTGGCACTTTACAGCTGCAGTTGCCACAATGTGGCACCTAGTGTTCCTAGAGGTATCCCATCGCAGTCCTAACCAGGCCTCTACAGCTTCAGAGGTCTGATGGGATCTGGCTTTTGCATGCAAGTATGGCCACAAGAAGTCTGACACTATATGTTTGATTCTAGCAATGGTTTTTTGCATGGCTTTAATTGAAACATATACAGTACAATGAAAATATTCTTACTGAACTTGAGTTTAATTGGACGAGATGCAGGTCTTTGCTGTTTGACTGAAAGGTTTTTTTCTTGAGGCTTGATAGAGGCTTGTTATACATTAATTGTACAATTATTACAATTTTGACTACAACATTACAATACAATATATTACAATATTGACTGGGAAATGTCTTCTATGTTTCATCACTAATTATAATTTGGTTCATTTTCTTTTTAAAGGTAAACACATATGCCATCCTATTGTTCCACATGATCATGATTCTGAAGAAGGTCTTGAAGGTATGTATGTCTTAGACTCAGTCTAATGGGGCGTCATGCTTTGCGGCGACTTTCAATGCAATGTCAATGGTCACGTCCGTTCGAGCGTGGAACTGCATGTGCGTCGCGGCACGCATGCACAGACTGCGCCGCAGAGGTGGCAGAGGCACAGGAGCAGCAAATAGACGCAGGCAAGAGATAAACATTGTTGAACTTTTCCCACTGGTCGCACGTGCAGCGACCAATCAGAGAGCCGAAAAGTGGTCACGGGGACACTAGCAGTCTAGCGAGCAGACTGAAAATACTCGTAAACAGCCAAAACAGGAGCTACACCAGGACTAAACCAGGATTGACAATGGGGGACACAATGTTTGTGAACCTATGCCTCCAGTACTTCAGGTCTGAACGCCCCTAGCGTCTGAAATGTAGAGAGTGCGCATGGAAGCTGCGTTCAAGCATCGGCGGTAAGACAGTCTAACTTAGGGTGTATTCAGACCTGCACATTTGCTCCACTTTAAACAGACCAGGATTCGTTTGGAACTCCGATCCGAACCTTTTATGCAGGTCTGAATACACACACACGAATCCTAGTCCGGACCAAAGAACCGAACAGAGACCCACTTTTTTAGGTGGTCTCGGTCCGCTTCCAAACGAATTATGGTCCAAATCGAATCAGGTCTGAATACATCCGGTGTCGATCCGACACAACTCCAAGATACGCATTTTTTGGGCTTAACAAGCCGTAGACAGAAACTGTGAGGAATCAGCCACGCAGTCCAACCCTCAGCAGAGGATTGTCCCCCCCCTTCAAACTCCTATATGAGTCCCAACCCCAGGCTTGGCTCCAGGGTGGGACCCTGCAATCCATGGTGGGGTTTGATCTCCGCTTCATCTGACTAGGACCTGTTTCCATGGGAAACCCCACCAAGGGCATAAAGCTCAAGGAAACAGAGCTCCTAGGATCATCCGAGTATGCAATGAATTCTCCCCCCACCTCCATGGGGGGAGAATTCAACAAAACCAAAGATTTGAAAGATCTGTACCTTGTATCATCTCGTATCACTTTAGTTTTATCCCATACAGTTCTGCAAAAAGCTAGCAGATGGTGATGTCACAAGCTTGCTCTAGGCTTGTGGCAAAATGAGGGACAGACAGGTATGGGTATTTAACTTTTT
Organism: Knipowitschia caucasica; assembly: GCA_964034765.1. NCBI lineage: Eukaryota > Metazoa > Chordata > Actinopteri > Gobiiformes > Gobiidae > Knipowitschia > Knipowitschia caucasica. Next base: position 41,320,962 of record OZ035824.1, on the reverse strand, counting down.
TTATATATATTATATATATATATATATATATATATATATATATATATATATATAAACTACAACAAAAACAGATACAAAATAAAGAATGAGGTGTGAGTATGTGAGCAATGGAATGTGAGCAGTGTGTGCAAGTCAGTGAATGAAAACTAGTGTATGTGTGTATATGTCTGAGTGTGAAACCAAAGCTAATCTTAATTAAATAACAAACAAAGAAACAATGATCCAGTACCTGGAGGGAGCAGAGCAGAGAGAGAGAAGAGCTAGTCAGAGACATTTTTATGCACAGGTGTGTCCGATCACTGGGTCCTCCCAGTTTGAAAGGGAACCGCCCCTGTCAGGTAGGGAGGGGCCGTGACAGTGAACATTTGTAATGTTTTAGTGCGACATGCGTTCACACCGCCAACGCAAGACGGGGCCATCTCTGTGTCTCTGAATTCCGAGACCTTCCAGAGATTTCATATTACAGCAGTAAGTGCTCACGGAGCTGTGCCATGGATTTATTGTATAATTAATCGGTACTTCTGTATCAGGGGACACGTTAGCAGCACTTGTATACAGTCATGGGAGAATGAGAACATGAGTCATGTTCACAAGCACTTATTGATTGCCGCACATGCATCTGGTGATAAAAGCTCAACAATGCATGTGTCACCATATCCATAGCCTATGCTGCGCTGGACAAATCACGCATGGTCTGGTGTGAACGACCCTTAACCCTCTATGGGAGATACCCCCTGGCTGAAAATTATTATGGGATAACACTGTATCGTTCTAATGGGTTACATCCATTTGTCTGATGATAACCCTAACTCTGAGTCTTTCCAGATTGAAATGGTTTTCTTCACTGATCCATGACCATCTTACTGTTTACTCCCATATTCAGACTCGGATGAAACCACAACGGAATGTCCAACTACAACCACCACAACAGAATGTCCAACTACAACCACCACAACAACTACAACCACCACAACCACGAGGAAATGTGCAGCTACTACTACCACTGGAACCTTATGGATCTCATTTACAACTACTACTGTGCCACCTACTACAACTGGGCCACGTACTACTACTACTGTGCCACCTACTACAACTGGGCCACGTACTACTACTACTGTGCCACCTACTACAACTGGGCCACGTACTACTACTACTGTGCCACCTACTACAACTGGGCCACGTACTACTACTACTGTGCCACCTACTACAACTAGGCCACGTACTACTACTACTGTGCCACCTACTACAACTAGGCCACGTACTACTACTACTGGGCCACCTACTACTACTGCGCTACGTTTTATATTTAGACGCTATCCTTCAGGGCTTTGAATTTGAAATTCTGAAATTCTGGTTGCTAAAACTATGTTAAAGCTAATTCATTCTAATGCTAATTGTAAACATGGCTTAATTTTTAATTTTTAAATATACTGTAACCACCACTTCTACAACTTCCTCTTAGAGCTAGATAACAATGCTAAGCTGTAAGCATAACATTAGCTCATTTTAACCTTTTACTCTCATCTGATGGATTTTATTCGAACAAAATACTTGGGAAAAGATTAACCTAGGACATGTCCACCAAAGTCGTTTATTTTAACCACAACTGATGTTGTTTTGGTAGATGTTTGGCATGAAGACAGTGATTCTCAATCTTCATAAATTCATTGAAGCAAGTGACTGTTGTTGTTTCCTTATTGGGGGTTATGGGTTATGACATCTGTTGTAGAATTACATACCCCAAAGCAAGGAGAAAGCTCAGAGGTCTTTGTCTTAAATCAGGAGCGTAAGTTTATTGTACACACGTGCGGAGAGCTAGCATATACAAAAGGCAGCATACCCAGCTCTGGGGCGCAGAGCTCAACTTCCTGTTTACATAGACACACATGAAAGACAGTCACGCCCACAACAGATGGGAGGGGGCCACCGGTGCAGGAGGCGCATAGGGAGGCGCCATCCCCGTGGTGAGGCAATCAGACACAGTGGCATGGGGGTGTGAACAGACAGACAATGGTAGAAATGCAGGCATAGAGATGCAAGATGCGAAAGACACAAGGGTGTGACAGACAGCAGAGACCTTCACAAAGCTCAGCATGGCGTCAGAAGGTCGTCTCTGCATTGATAAAAGGCCTTTTACGTCCGTGTATTTGCTGCGGCTGGTTTTAATGTAATTACTCTAAAAACTGTCATTACACTCCCCTCTTTTGATAATTCAAAACCATTTTTGCATTAATCAGTTAAATACCAGAGGCATCGTAATCACATATGTACAGCAGGATTTACTCAAGGCCTCCAACCAAGCAGTGTCGTCGGAAGCAAGGCTGCGTTTAATGCGTGTCATGGCTTGAATCACAGGGTTTTGAGTTTCAGAGGAAGACAATATTAACATAATAAACACGGTCAGCACGGAAAGTACTGTCAGCGTGGCCAGCATAACAGTCCAAGGGCCCATGCCGGTCTTAGCCGGGCTACATTCGGTAGTCTTTTCCGCGGGAATACTCACGAACAGTGCCGTCTCGCAGTCAGTGGCACCGCTCCCTATGAGCGTGTGTGGAGCGTTAGTGGTCATGGCGATGTTTGGTCTTGGAGCGGCAAGACTCTAATTGCGTTGAAGCCTTGGCCTCAGCACTCGGTTGGGCAGAGTGCTCGGGGTTTGGGGTGTGGAGACCATGGCTTGAGCACGCTCCAGATCGGCCAGGCCCAAAGCTCGTTTGATGGGAGACCTCATGACAGCACGCTTCACCATGTGCCTCATCAGGAACTGTAGAGCAGCCCTCATCTCCACCTCCTCCGGACACACGGGGGACGAGACACCAGGGGGCACTCCAGCAGAGCTCAAATCTGCATTATGGCCAGAGGGAGCAGGCTCTGGAGAAATCTTTGGAATGAGCAGCAGCTCTGCATACTTGCTGCAGCTGAGCAGAGCGCTCAGGGCCTTCATGGCTCCCAGGCCTTGGGGTCCGGGGGCTGGGGAGTTGGGCAAAGGGGGGTCGCCTCGGGAACGCTGGGAATCTCTGGGTGTTGTTGTTGGCCTGCTTCACCGATGGTGGTCGCACGCCGGCCGACCTCTTCAGCGTAGGGAGCCGCGGATGGGCCTGGTCCGTCCGCGCCCTCGGTGTCCTCGTCTATGGCCCTCAGTGGCAGCACCGCACGACAGTGGTTGGCGTGGATCCAAGTTGTCCTCTCCGCGACCTTAACGGCAGTGTCCGTCACCAGGAGGGCGAGGAATGGGCCGAGCCAGCGCTTGGACCGCCAATGCTTTCGTCTCGTTTCCTTCACCAGGACCCAGTCGCCTGGCTTGATCCTGTGCAGAGCCGCCTGCGCAGCCTGTGGCAGGGCGCTCCTGACCTGGGCAGAAATAGAGGACAAAAGTGCATTAATTTCCTTACAATAGGACAGCATGTCGTCATCACACAAAGAGGTGCTTGGCAGATCTCTGTTCGGGGGTCCCGCGCCCAAGTTGGGTGGTCTGGCACAGAGGATTTCGAATGGGACTCTCATGCGCATGTACATGAGGGCTAGCGGCAGAGCTTTGAGTGCCATTCTCTCGCTCGCACGCGCCTCCGGACCAGGGGGCGTAACTGCAGTGTTTACGTATATCAATGCCCAGAAATTCACCCACTTCCTCAATGACTTTTGCTACAAAGTGACTGCCATTGTCACTAGAGATTTTCCCTCGGGACACCCCATCGTGGCACAATTTCTGTGAGCAGAGCTTTCACCACCGCGTTGCTCGTGGCGTGTTTGCATGCAAATATTCAGTCCATTTGGACCAGAGATCCGCCAGAACCCAGACAGTATTACTTACCTTGGCATGGTGTGAGTTCAACAAAGTCCCTTTGGACATGTTGAAATGGGCGCAGGGGCGGAGGATGAGCAGCCTGTTGGATACTTTTGGGACTTACCTGGGTTGTGCGCGAGGCATATAGCGCATGTTTGGCAGAATCTCTGTGCAAATGCCGTAAACCCCTTTGTATACCAATTTTGTGTGATTAAATCACACATCCCTCCTTTTGAGGCATGGTCTCGACCATGTGCTAAAATTGCAAACTGTCTGAAGAAATGCCGTGGTAGGCACGGTTTGCTGTCTGGTCCCAGCCACACACACCATGCCGTCGTTGAGCCCCATTCCCCTCCCACAGCAGCGTCTCTGCTGGAGTAGCCAGTGCCTGCATCGCTGACAGGGAGGAGAAAATATCAACGTCTTGAGTGAGGTAGTGTGTGTGTGTGTGTAGAGGTGCGTATGCCGCTGCCTTGTCCGCGCGCCGATTCCCTGCAGAGATGGGATCAGTGGCATTAGTGTGGGCCTGGCATTTGCATACAGCGATCTCTAAGGGCATCATTACAGCTTTCAGCAGACGTTCAACCTGTGTGGAATTAAGAATTGGTTTACCATCAGATTTCATGAAATTGCGGTGTTTCCACAGTGCCCCCCAGTCGTGCACCACAGAGAAACCATAGCGCGTATCACAGAATATGTTAACAGTTTTGCCCGCTGCCAGCACACAAGCCCTGGTGCGCGTGACCAGTTCAGCGGTTTGTGCTGAATGATGGTGGGGCAAACTACCAGAGTCTATAGTATCAAAATCAGAACACACAGCATAGCCGACTCGGTTCTTCCCAGTGTTGTCACGTGACGCGGCTCCGTCTGTATAAAAAAAATCAAGTCAGGATTAGTCAGAGGCACCTCTTTCAGGTCTGGCCTGGGAGTGCATATCTGTTCTATTGTGGCGATACAGCAGTGTGCCTCCCCTTCCTCTGGCGTGGGCAGCAGTGAGGAGGGGTTCAGCTGTGTGCATCTTTTCACCGTGACATTGGGGAGTTCAAAGAGCACCGTGTTGTATTTCAGCCAACGAGCCGCAGAAAGGTGAGAGGTTTTCTGCTCTAGCAGGATCAGGGAAACAGCATGGGGCACAAGCAAAGTTAGTTCAGTGTATCCCACAAGGTCACGTGATGCTGGGCCGCTTTCTCAGCGGCAGCCACAGCCCGCAGGCAGCGAGGCAACCCTGCTGCCACGGGATCGAGTTTTGCTGAGAAGTAAGCAGTGGGACTCAGTGGCCCTCCGTGAGACTGCAAAAGTACCGACACCATGCACCCACACCGCTCATCCACAGTCTGAGTGAATGGCCGGTTGGGTCAGGGAGACCTAGTGTGTGTGTGTAGATTTGCTGTTCCGTTCATCTCCAGTTGCTTTTCTCCCGGATCGTCCTCAATTCATATTGTGGGCTTTGGTGCCAAGGTGGAGGCTCATTTCCTCCTGATCCATACTACTGTCATCCCTGAAGCAGGGGTAGTTTATCTCTCATCTGAAAAAGAAATATTAGAACACAAAAAACACAAAAAAAAGCCCACTTTCGCTTGTCAATCTTTTTTCCAATTGGGCAAAACATAACTGCATTGACAGACGGTGTGTGACATCAGGGCGGAGGCTGTAGCCAAATACAGAACAACAAAATGTATGTTTCTAATTTTATACTCCCCTAAATGTGAGTTTACAAACCAAAGTTGTCCTTCAACCAACGACAGCTCACTGCGGTTGGACCGACTCACTGTCAGGGCAAACAGCAGAGGCAGGGACTCCCAATGTCTTCAGCAAGGCATTTCATCTCAGAGTACTTTCCGCAGAGTACTCTTCTCAGAGTACTCATCCCAGAGTACTCTCACTTTTACACCTGTTCAATAAAGCTTGTTATCTTTGAATCTCTAGTACTTACACCGTATGCTGTTGACAAAAAATAATTATTCCATGATCACATTAAAACATTACAGACACATTTGTTATTCCATTCTCCGTTCAGCATTCCTCATTTCACTCCTCATTTCACACATCACACTCATATCACAGTCACATCACAGTCACATCACAGGCCGATTCCCTACGTTAGTATTTTGGTCCAGTTTGTTAAGGTCAACGTAGTGTACTTTGACATGACGCACAAACATATAACATACACAAACATATAACACACACAGAAGGCCTGTAATTTTAACTTTGTTACATTTTTCCATGTCCAATTACAATTGTCTCATGAGCTATTATTGTTGCAACATTCAGAGCCTGCAGAACATGCAGAGCTATAAAAGATTTTTCCTAAAAGGATCCATTTCCAACTTTAGTGTTTACCATGTGGTCTATACTCGGGCTTATCACCGATTGTGTCCCCTATATCTCTACTGAGCTCTTGTTACTTAAAAATGTTTTTTTTTTTTCCTTCTTTTTTCTTTTTCAATAAAGCCAGGTCGGATTCATTAAAAATGTAAATTAGTCTCAAACTTTAATACTTCACCTTTGTTTCACGATAAAATGTTTTTGTTGCTCATTAAGTAGCACAGATAGTGGTGCCTATCTCAATAAACGTACTCCGTTAGCCTATCTTCACTACACTGCATGAATTTTGTGAAGCGACCACTCATTTGAGAACGGACCAAAATCTGTCACCTTATGTTTTGTTTTAAACACAGGATTTGTTGTCCCTGAATCATCCAGAATTTTAACTTTTACACCACAGATTGTTAGCGTATGTTACGGGAATTCAGCATGAATTATCTCTAAAAAGTGCCAATTGCAATTTGTTGTTGTTCAAACTTACATGAGCGGTCGCTTTGGTGACGAATGTGAACCCGGGTTTGGTCAGTCGCTCGTGTTTCCTCCGTGCCCGCCTCTGCCGTCCTCTGGCCCCGTGTGAGCCTCTGCCTTTAACGCCTCCTCCGGTGACAGTCCTTCGACCCATGTCGAGCACACAGTCTTTCCGCCGGGCTGTGGAAGTTTCTCAAAGTCCGCAGGAGGCCCAGGTAGCCCAAAGCGTTAGCCTGTGGTCCATGAGGGTTGGTGAATAACCAAACGTGCCGGTACTTTTGGCTTCTTCTGTTTGCGGTGCGGGGGCAACTTTCAACGGGGTTTCAGCGGGTGCGTTTTGTGTATCACGCTGCCGCCTCCGTGGGGAACAGTCACGGGATTTGGAGCAGTTTGTCTCTGGCCTCCAAAGCAGTTGTCGGTGTCTCACATATCTGCTTCCCCCGCTTCTTCTTCTGCGGTTTCCTGAGCGTGTATCTGCTTCCGCCACTTCTTCTTCTGCTCCCGGGTTTGGGCCCACTTCTCGCGGGGTCTCAGCTGGTGCGAGCGCCGCCTGTGGTTGGGGCGTGGGGCTGGTGCTGGGGCTTTGAGGCAGAGGACAGAGCGCGGAGGAAAAGCGCCGACAGACCTGGACAGGGAGAGGAAAAGGGACAACAGTAGTCTGCTCATTTTTTTTAAAAACCCAACGCCTTGTTTGGGTGCACACTTATTGTTAGTAGGGGAAAAAGGGCGGTAGGGTGGGGGTGTGGGGGATGTGTGTGTGTGTGTCCGCCTGTGTGTTCTCCGCTTCGGTGAAAAGCGGAGGAGCTATTGTTTTTACATATTTCTTTCTCTAACGTCTTTTGCCGTGATATTCTTAAAACCAAGTATATTTTTTCTTCCCTTCTTCTTCTAAATTATCACGCAAGATGCGTAATTGATTCGGAGACATATAGCCTCCATCGGAAAAAGCCAGATGACCTGCACCATAGGCAAGCACTCCATAGCTTGCATCTCTAGATTGATTTTTCCCCATTTTCTCGTACGAACAATGGACCTAACCCGCTTAGTCTCTTCCCTGCTCCTACCCACTTTGGGGCGCTCCGTTCCCCCCCCGCTGGTTCAACCAACGAGCGCGCGTTCTTGAAACGGATCGGGTCTGGCTGAAGACACTTAGAGAAATTATCAGGGTCGCTTACAGAGCGATTACTAACGCGCAGCCGCTAGCTTCAATCTAGAACAAAAAGACCCCAAAAAAATCCCGCACACAGTCTATGCTGTGGCAATGAATGAAATACCCCAAAAATACATAAATAAACAAATCCCCGTGTACACTTAAGTGCTGCCCTGGGCTCGTTACGCAGATGAAAAGACAAAACTCACCAAATTAGGTTCTTTTTGGTCTTGTGTGGCAAAAGATTCCTTCCATGCGCCGGACGAGCGCGCCCTCCTTTGTCTCCAAATAGAGCAGAGGCTGGTGTTGTTTCCAGGTCGGCCAAACGCGGCCGCTCGTCCCCGCCGAAAAAATCCCATGCCAAGACATGCCAGCAACGCCAAATTGTTGTAGAATTATATACCCCAATGAAGGAGAAAGCTCAGAGGTCTTTGTCTTAAATCAGGAGCGTAAGTTTATTGTACACACGTGCGGAGAGCTCATCATACACACAGGCAGCATGCATCAGCTCTGGTGCGCAGAGCTCAACTTCCTGTTTACATAGACACACATGAAAGACAGTCACGCCCACAACAGATGGGAGGGGGCCACCGGTGCAGGAGGCGCATAGGGAGGCGCCATCCCCGTGGTGAGGCAATCAGACACAGTGGCATGGGGGTGTGAACAGACAGACAATGGTAGAAATGCAGGTCATACAGATGCAAGATGCGAAAGACACAAGGGTGTGACAGACAGCAGAGACCTTCACAAAGCTCAGCATGGCGTCAGAAGGTCGTCTCTGCATTGATAAAAGGCCTTTTTACGTCCGTGTATTTGCTGCGGCTGGTTTTAATGTAATTACTCTAAAAACTTATGGAGGAGGTGAGGGACAGAAAGGTTGAGTAAAACTCAAACCATGGGGGAAAAAGAGAAAAAAAAAATAATAAAAATAAAAAAAAAGAGAGAAAATAACCTCCCACCCACTGCATTGTTTACAATGTTTATACCAGTGCTTGCAAATATAAAACCATTGATTTATTGTTTATTGAAAGAAGGTATTTTACCTCCGAATGTCTTCCAGGGTGCAGCCTGCCTCTTCCTGATACTGCAAGGTTGAACATGTAGTAAGATCGCAAAGACAGTTAGCAAGTCCAGTTGCAAGAGGGACCGTGGGCTGTGAGCTTCCGGTCAGGAGGTTCTTTATAAATCCAGACTTTTAAACAAAGCTCTTAGGATTGTCAAATGACAAGCCATGTTCCAGCTTCTTCCCTCTGGCAGAAGGTTTATCGCTCTCTGAGATGCAGGACATCCTCGACATGCTAACAGCTTCTTCCTTAAGCTGTTATTCTGTTTGAATAGAAGCACCTTTAATGTTCTTGCTCTTTGTATTGATATGTTTAAGGGGCGTTCACTCGACTTATAACCCCTTCAGGCGTCAAAAGCGTAGGTGTGCATTGAAAGTGAATGGGTGAAGCGCGTCAGGTGAAGCCGAGAGCCCCGGCGTCACTTGACGCGCGTCAAAAGCTTCAAGAGTTCGCGCCGTACTTAGCGCTCACTTTGATGCTTTTGACGCGGCGAACGCTCGCGTATCATAAACAAACCACCTTTGACGCGAAGCTGTGCAAAGCTGAGCTTTTGAAGCTTTGACGCGGGCTTCTACCCAATCCAGGAGACGAGAGCAGCAGCAGCCGAGGGGGTCTCTGTCATGAAGAGAAAGTCATGTATCTGTGCTGCTGTTTTATTGTCTTATTGGTATTTAGTAATATTTTTTGTATGGTAGTAACTTCTGAGTAACATAATATAATTGTATACATGCTGGGTGTAAACGTAGGTTAATTTAAATAGAACAGGCTGACGATGGGTTGGCTCAGTGCAAGCAGCTCCGGGCGAGCGAGAGCCGGGGAGAGGCGGGGAGAGCCGGAGAGCGAGCAGGGCGAGGCGAGCGAGAGGCAGGGAGACGGCAGGGAGAGGCAGGGAGAGGCCGGGCGAGGCAGGGAGAGGCAGGGAGTGCCGGGGAGAGGCGAGCTCCGGGTTTGAGAACTCTGACTGGGCGAGTGGACATGCGGATAGTACCGCTGAAAGCGAACTCCTTCCGTACGCAGGGCTCCTGGAGTAAATGAGGAACTCTGCAAAAACATGCTGACCTCCAGTTCTGGTTGTTCGGGGGTGTTTTGTGAACCAGAACTTGTTTTGTTGAAGCCCTACAAAAACGTTATTTAGCTTTTTATAACAATTAAAGGCTCGTGCTCATTGAAAATCCACCGCTGTCCTGACTTAAAGGCAACAGAGTAAGCTCCTCCCACCGGCGTTCAGGCGCGTCACTCGCGTCATTTAGCTTTAAGCACAAAATGACAAACTCTTCCCGGCGTCTGTTGAAGCGCGTCAAAAGCTTTTTGAAGCTTTTGGTTCTGAAACGCGCCTTAAGAGTCGATCGATTTCACCAGTACTCTTGTCTGTTTTTTTTGTTTTTTTTACTTTACTTTGATGTTATTATGGCTGTATTTGTCTGTGCACACTGGTGATTTTGCGTATATATTCCAATGTGTTGTTTTTACAGCAAATGGCAATATAAAATGAATATGAACTGTTAGTGGAGTCCTTTCTTTAATTGTGATATGTGTGCTGTCTCACGCTATGTTTCAGCACAATGATAACATTTGGTTGTAATGTGCTTTAAACTGTAATGGGTAAGCAGTTTGAGATACGAGCATTCAGACAGAAGGTGCGGGTATGTGTTTGTGTTCCTGATTGGTGCAGACAAAGCTTTTCCATGAGGACCTGGGATGTGACCACAATCTTTGCCATCTGCAGTGGACTAATAAAAGCTCCACATTTTCGCACAAACAATCCAGCTTTTTCCATTCAAGAAGAAGGCCAACAAATTCCACATTCTTTTATTAAAATTTATTTCTGCTTGTAAATTTAGTTTAGCCCTCGTTGGAAGCGTTTCTATGAAGACGCATGATTCACACGAGGTTTCCCAGGGAGTGCTTATGTGCTCGTTTTTGGCAGACAGCTCTTGACCCTCAGAGCAAGCTTTAATGACTTCGGGCTGCAGTTTTCACAATTTCTTTACTTGACACCATCTGCTGGTGCACCAGGCCTGCCTCACCTGAATCGTGAATATGTCCAGTAGGTTTATCTTTCATATTCCATTGTTGAATAATGAAGCCTGGGATATCTTATCCCTGCCCAAAAGACAATCTTCTGCTTCCGCTTTCACAGGCGAATGGAAGGGTCTCTTGACAGGTCACAAATAAATGTTTGCTCAGATGAAATCGCTTGCTCAGCTCACCCGCTGACTTCCAGCAGAGGATTATGAGTTTCATTGAGTAGCTTCTGTGTGATGTCTGTGTGTGGCGTGCGTGTTCTTACGTTTGCATTTTGATTTTGGAATAATAAATTACTAATGACTCTAATGAACCACTTGTCATCATTCTATGGCAGGACGACACCACTGGCAGTATATATTTTTTTATCTTTACAAGGGGAAATAATCCAAACGGTGGACATTCCTCTTCATTTCCATGTTATAGTTGTATCCCTTGTTATTTTACAAAACAATCACAGTTTTTAGTGGAGTTTGTATTATTTATATTCTCATTTTCTGCTATTTACTTTCATCCCGCCTCTGACCACCACTTTCCCTCCGCCCCGTCCAGAACTTAGCCCTTCCGTCCGGGTTTTACATAAACTGAATCCATGATTACGGGAAGGAGGCAAGCACACCATGCTGCCGCGTTTGATAAGTAAAATTGCATAATTGCATACGCATACATTGTTTTTGCTCAATGTAACACTTCATTTGAACCACAGAATTTAATATAAGAGGGGTCATTTGCAGTGGATTGAGAAATACTCCAATTTTTTGCAAACGTCAGCTTTTTCATTCAAGATACGCTTACAAGCAACAACATTCTTCGATTAAAAATAATTAATCTGAAGAATGAATGAAAATCGTATCATATGATAGAAAACTGCCAATTGGGTGATGTCCACTTTAAAAGTAACTATGTTCTCATAACTTTTCAATGTGTTTTCCCCAAACACTGTCAAGGCTGCATTCCTTCTCTTCTTGAAAACCGGTGCTGCTGCCTGTGGTGCTCTGTCTGTCCTCGTTATTTACAGCCTGACTGATACAAAGAGCCTACATGTGTTTTTTACACTTCTTTTGTTATCGGCGGCGCGGACTATCTGCATCATCTCAAATGCAATTGCAGCTCCCCTCACCTCAGGCCGCCGTGTTGAGTGCAGATTTAGTGTGTGCGCCTCAGTGCTCGCAAAAATCTCTGGAGTGGGAATGAATTGTCATAAAAACTACTCAGGGCAGGCATTATTTGAGGATCAGACAGTCATAATGTTGTTTGTTCTCAACTTTTTTGTTCAACTTTGTGGAGAGACTATGCAATGAGACTTGTTGGTTGAAATATATATATTGTTTATCTGGGCCTGGGTCTTACTTAGCGTATGATATTTTTAATGACGATGCAACATTAGGCAGAAGTTGTTTAATGTCTGATGAATGAGGTCATTAATCTATATTATGTTTTATTGCTATGTTTCTGGGTCGAAAACATCATGTGATGACTTTACTTCTAAAGAGTAAGCTGAATGAACAAGACGGAGACCAGTGCTCTGTCCAAATACGTCTTTGACCCGGAATCCGGTGTTCCATCGCCATGACATTGGAGTATCCACGTGTTAGTCTGTAAGTTAATCTTTATTTATATGCACTTTCACAGACCAGAGTCACAAGACACAATTTGTGGGCATTTGTCTTCACACATGCCCACAACAAACAAACTGAAGTACGCACAAGGAACATGCGTCACCATTACAGGAGACGATACCAGACCTATTGTGTGTCTTTTAGTGGGTATGGGAAAGCGGAAGCACCTGAGGAAACCTACACAGAAGTAAGAGAGCTCACAAACTCCAAGTAGGGAAAAGCAATCAAAAAAAACAGTAATGAAAAGAACTTCTGGGTTCTTCATACTGGCGTTAGCACAAGACCACTGGTATTGCCTTCATTAGCCCTTTTAGCACAGGAAATATCACCACCAGTAGTATGATCGAACACAGATAGAGCTATCGGTCCATGGTTCATCACGGAGGGAGGCCCACTTCCACAGACAGAAAGGCTGTGATCCAGGGACTAGGGACTGTCGAAACGAGGACCGAAGGCCCCCCCCCCCCCCCCCCCCCCCCCCCCGCGCCGATGCAGAACCGGGTGCGCGAGACGCACATAAAGTTCATAACACGGGTGCTTTGACCCGCCTGTATTCTTATGTCAATAGAATGTGTTAAATCCAGCTTTGAGACCACTTTGTAAAACCATTTTTAGGAGAGGAATGTTATTTGAAAATGGGCTTGTTTGAGTTTCTTCATTGTTGCAAGATTGTTCCTCATCAAAACAACCGATCTGAGTTGTGTTTAGATCCAGATAATTTGAGGAACTACTGGCGCAAACATGTATCTCTGCCCTTCATCTCAAAAAGCTCCTATCCCGTGTCCAGTAATATATGATGTCATTGTACCTACTATGGACATCACCACTTAGTGCAGTACTGCCCATAATGAGTTTTGGCAATTTCTGACATAACTGGTGGTTGCATAGGGATAGGGCAGGGTATTTCACCTATTTACTGTTGATATATTACATTATTCTAAAATTGGAAAATGGCAAAGTGATGAGTCTCTAATCATTGTAAATGGCCCATAAAAAATAATGCATAATATTTTTCTTCTTTAAGTTTGTTGGTTCATGCTCAAATTCATGATATTTTATTTGCCCATTTTGGATGGGGGGGGGCGGGTTTTTTTTATGTTTTTTATTTTTTATCGCATGGGGGGCTTTTATATTTAGCTAGGAAATGTGACAAATGAGAAGACCATATTCTCAGACACGTTTGGGTTGTTTTTTGACTTTTGATTGTATGATACAAAAACAGTCATTAAAGGACGTCTGGGAGCAGATAACAGGTGGTCTGGTTTTTCCCCACACGGATATAAAGAACATGTTGACAAATACCGGAACACTGACTGCTATACAGAGCTGGTTTCTGTTTATTGAGCTGGTGTGGAATCGGTGGGCCAGTCTGGTACACGAAATAGCCCGGTCCTCGGGGAAGCAATTGGAGGACCATGGGCAGAGCGAGGAGGCGTGTTGTTTGGAGGAAATGAGACACGATGGAGATACGACGAGGCAGCCATGCGCAGGTTTTATAAAATGTTTTAGATGGAGCGGTTTCTGGTGGGTGGTCTGGGTAGTCTATAAAAGTCATGTAGTGGGAAGGGCACAGGGGAACTAACAATCAGGATGTTCGAGAGCACGTTTCAAAGGGCAGGACAGACAGCTGAAGAGCTGTTGAGAAAAGTATTTGATGTAACCTCCGAGGAATATGCAAAAGAGAGAGGAAAATACACTGTCCATCATGTTAGAATTGGATTTTATATAGTGGCGATTAAAGCTGTGGTACCTACCATTCATAACAGAGATAGACAGAATGTCTATCGCATTCGAACTTGATCTCCTTCTCATTGTTTGCTTCACATTTTCTCTACAAAATAAGTGGCATGCATTTGTCAAAAGTAAAGTTTTATTAGACCAGTGGTTTCCAATAGTAGGGTCACAGGACACTAACTGGGGGCACTGGTGGATTTGCAATTGTTTCAATCTGTACGTTATTACGTTGCTTTTTTTGCATTATTGGTTTGTTTGTCCAACAGAGCCTTGCCTGTTTGAAAGGCGCTATATAAATAAAGATTACTTATAGATCCCTTGTTTTGTCTCTTGTTGACGACGCAGGGAATGGTTCCGTTCATCTTTGTCGGCACCAAGGAGAACATCGGGAACGTGCAGGTGCTGCTGGAGTACCACATCTCATACCTCAACGTAAGAGCTACACAGCTGCACTAGTGCCTCAACGTAGGAGCTACACAGCTGCACTAGTGCCTCAACGTAGGAGCTACACAGCTGCACTAGTGCCTCAACGTAGGAGCTACACAGCTGCACGAGTGCCTCAACGTAGGAGCTACACAGCTGCACTAGTGCCTCAACGTAGGAGCT